>VYZM01012219.1:70855-101107 GCA_013398915.1 Dromas ardeola | reverse complement strand
GAGAGCTTAGCCTTAGAATATTCTGCATGTAAGATAATTAATTAACATATAATATGAACATGGATTTTGAGATGAACAGAAAAAAACCCCAAATTCTAACTATATTTGCACAAATACCAGTGAATTCTAGCTGAGACTGAAATGTGCAGAACTCAGTTCTCAAAGGCACATATAAGGTATAGTTGTTTTTCCAACCAGAGAGGTTCTGTAGAGAAGATACAGCTGCTGAAGTCAGCAAAAGTTTCAGATTTTTTGTTTCAGTACATGTCTGCATCTTACATGTAGCCAGGCTCTTCTGAAGATGCCTTATGTTCTGATGCCTTTATTTTTTTAAAGGAGAATGGTGATAATACCATTGATCCTTAATTAATTGCATGCTCAGCATGTAGAAAATTTTACAGGGTCATCTGCATCATGTCCACATCTAACTCTGTTAATGAAAAACCCCACTGAGAGGTTTGAAGCTTTTCTAATGAGGTGTTTATCCCACTATTAGTAGGCTAATACCTCCTGGTTTGATTCAGTTGTTACCCGATAGCATTGTTGTATTTCAGATCTCAAACTAGACATCACAATGCATTTCAGATTTTCATAGGGACCTGGTAAGAACAACCAGAAAGCTAATGCTGTTTCCTTAATTGTTCCTTTAAGTCAAAAGCTTTCAATCTTTCTCATTAGCTATCAGCTGACAGTAACGATCATCTGTTTCATTGGATTGTTCTGCGCATGTTTGAAGCAAAAGGAGAGGGTTGGTCGGCCTATAGCTCTGAAAGCACCAGTGAAACTGTATCACATGCTGCATTCCTCTTTTGTAGTTATATTTCCATGTAGCTGTTAGAATCATGGGCACAAACGGTCTGAATTTCAGTCAGTTCTTGGCCTCACAGTGCAGTTATTGATGTGTTATTGATAGGAGTTACGCTGAATGTGTTCTATATAAGCGATACCTGCAGTGATTATTAAATGAAATGGGTCCAGTGCATCACTGGAAGAGGAGGAGGAAAACTATTCTTTCAGTTGTTGAAAAAAGCAATGTTACTGTAAAAACAGAGGTGTCAGTCTTGCCTCAGCAACACTTTCAATGTTTGCAAGTGCCTTTTCACTACATACTTGAGTTTTCTATGCCCTAAAATGCCTCCCCGAAGGAGGATTGTAGTGATCTATGTAAGAGTTAGTTAAAAGCCCATGCAGTGACTACCGTATGCTTTTGCAGGGACAGAGGGACTCAGTCTGTTCAGCATATTTTCTAATGTGGTATAGTCTATAGAAGTGTGGTAAATAAAACCAAAGAACACTAACTCCTGTTATAACATCCTTACGTCTAAATCTTAATGGCTTGGAGTTTTCTGTGATGTATTGGTTTTCTCTGCCAGCCTACCTCACTCTTACTTTAAACTCAGTAATAGCAACATGTTTGCATCTCTTGTAGGTTCAGCAGGAAGAAGTAACAGAAATAGATATTTTAGTAAAGGACCTGAGAGTACTTAGACATTCAAACTACACTGTCCCTTTGAAGGAGAGCATGCTGTATTCCATCCCAAGGGACAACGACATGTTATTTACACTTCCCAACCTCTCAGGAAAAGGTATCTCTCTTAGCTGTTACATAATATTTTTATCCATAGTTGATGTACTGCTTTATAAGGGTGGAAGAACATCATTATTTCTGTGTTTTACATAGTGAAACAGTTTCTTCATTAATAGGGAAATGTTTCATTCTATCTGGTTTGGGGTTTGGTTTTTTTTTAAACACCTAAGTTCAACTCTTCCACATTCTAGGTATTTTGTTTGTTCGTTTTCAAATCTGTTCTCCTTTGAAGCACTTGGTACTTGTTAATCTGCAACCCAGACATCTCAAAGGAATAAATTTCTCTCTCAGTGCTATGTGATGGAAATTTCTCTAAAGCTCCCCCTTTTTCCTGAGACTGAAAGAGAAAACTGGAGAGGAAATACCCGTCTGGGTCACTTCCAAACCAGAGAATAGTTTTATGGTATTAAACTTGAATAATTTAAAGGCAAGAGATGTTATTTGATGCCTTAATCTTCTTTCAGTTTTGTTTAATCAAAAACTCTCAAGGATTTCATAGGAGATGAATTTTTTGATCTCGTTCACCACCTTTTAATCTGGCAACAGCTGAAATTCACAGCTAGGGGCAAAGCTAAAGGCTTTACTGCAATACTGCCTCTGCTTCTTATCAAGTTCACTACGCAAGTAGAAAAAAAAAAAGTCAGCCTTCTGTGTTCTTGCTGTAAATGTGTGAGAACTGTACCATAAGTACAGAAATGCAGCATATCTTTGTTTTCCTGAATAATGAGTAAAATAAAAAGCAAGCCCCCCCGCTAAATCTATCTTTTATTCTCTTCAGATATTCAAGATCCACTGCAAACTACCAGTCAGTACCTCATCCGGCAAGTAGAAACTACAGTAGATGAAGAGACATTACCTGGAAAGTTACCAGAGACCCCTCTTAGGATAGAGCCTCCGTCTTCTTATAAGGTAGTTTTGTTCTTTGGGGGTTTTTAATTATTAGTATATACCTTTAGAGACTGGTCTAAAAACAAGAAGCAGGTTTTTCCCCTCCTCTCTCCTTTTCCCTGTTCCCCCAGAGATGAAATGCATACAGCATGGTGACATTTTAGGAGGAAAAGTTGTAGTAACGCGCTGGAGATAGAGCTGAATGTTATTCAGTATTACAGTTTGAGAGAATACACTTCCTTCCCCATTTTTAGTATTGTCTACAGAAACACATAGAAATGTTATGTTACCCTCCTCTGTGGATGTTTACAGAACAGAACAAACCAAACAAACCCAGCTTTGTTAGGATTTAGGTAGCGGGTTTTCCTTATGTAAAGACCAAACACAACATCCATTTAAAGATGGTAAGAAGGTATATAACATTCCTAGACCTTTGTCTTTGGTTCTTTATGGATAATTTGGAAAAAAGCAACATAATATACAATAACTCATTTCTGGAAGAGAGAATTTCCATTCCTACTTAACCGAGTATTGACTTCTCCGAGTGCTGTTTTGCTGCTTCCTGTTTGTTAAAGAGCAGGATTTTATATTGTGTGAGTTATCTGACAGTAACTGACTTCCACAGAAGTCCAAGAAATCCCCACAGCCAACCACTGAGAAGAACAGACTTTTACAGACATACTCTAGGAAACTTAAAAAAAACCCCCTTCTTAAATTACCCCTAGCAGTAAGAAATTGTTGGGGTTTTTTTCCTAACTCAGTAGGAATCAAGTGGGTTTCTAAATCCTGCAATGTTCTGACTTCACAGATACTTCACGACAGTGAATTGTGATATTTACATTATACCAAGCTAAGCATTTATAACAGTTTCAAATTTTGTTTAGCTTTAAATTACATCATTTTTTTCCCCGACTGCTCAGACGCAAGTGCTTACCCATCTGGGAGATGGGCCACCGGTCTCACCCACCATAAGAAACACAGTTAACAGCTTGAGAAGTTTCAGTTCCAGATTCGGTAGGGATGGGCTTGATGGCTTCCTCTGTGGCCTAAAGAGTTTATAACCCACAGCAGAGGCAGGAGGGCCAAAATAGTAGGCTGAAAGTTACAGATAGGCTAGAGAAGGTGCTACCCCTCTCCTGGGCTGTCAGTAACCCTTTCCCTGCTGTACACTGCCATGGTGTCATAGCTTCTCTGTGCCTAGGCCTAATGGCTCACACTTCACCTGCTCTGTTCAAGTGTCCTTTAGTTTCCAAAGTGGCCTTTCCTTTCAGGGAGCTCTGCTAGGATGAGCAGAGAACTAAACCTTCACCCTGTTCCAGACTTTGCAAAAAGAACGAGGTCTGAGTCACCAATCAGTACCATCCTGCTTTTATGTATGTTTGAGCATACATAAATTTAAAACCATCACCATGTAACGTGATTCACCAGTAGCTACAGAAACTGCACTTGCTATGTTTTGCAACCTGTCTTTTTATTTTTACCTGTTTGCTTGTAGGTGATGTGCCAGTGGGTGGAAGACTTCAGAAAAGGGTTGTGCAGATTCTGGTTTCGATCTTTACCCATCTTCTTTAGTCTGATGGAAGTCATTGTAGTTGGAGTTGTCGGAGCAGCTCTTATTCTCAAAGTCCTGAAGGTGATTTTCCCTTCCTGTGAAAACAAGTAAGTAAATTTTGCTATTTTTTTTTCCTCTAAGGCGAAACATTAACTAAAAAAATCTTTCACGAAACAGCCCCATTCTGTAGGAAGATGATGGCAGCAATTCAGTGAAAAGGCTGCCGGTAACTTTCCATTCCAAGTGACTTTTTGACACATAGGCATTTCAGAGGAACATGGGCAGATCTTTCATTGGAAACGTCTTTAGCTTGGCTGTCATACTGCCGAATTTGTGAGACACCATTAACACCATCTCCTCCAAGAGAGGAACGTAGAAGCTAGAACTAAACAATTCCAACAACTCTAAATCTTTTAGTACTCCTACTGTGTTGGAGTTACTGTAGTAGTTATGAAAGGCCTCAAATTTGGCTTTGCAAATTGGTACAGGAATTCTCCAAGGAGGAGCTACCTATATGGGCAGCTTACGAGCCATAGCGATTGGTGCTAGCACTGGTGGCAAAAGGGCATAAGTTGATTGACTGCGGATGGCGTTATTCTCCCAGTTGGTGCGTAACCAACAACATTAATATTTTTCAGAAAAGCAGGCTAAGAAATCAGGGTAGATTTAGTGCTGGAATGGGCAAGCAGGTGGATATTAAAGCAACCCAAGTCAGTTCTAGAAGACCTAACCCTTGGAACCGTACGTTCTTTTGAGATAAGTGACTGACAGTGTAGCATGCTGCATCACCTCCAAGCACAGCTGATGTCTTCGGGTGCAAGGGACCAGCTGTGCTTCTGAGTGGCCCCGAGTGCAGTTAATTTATGTATCCACCCACGGATATGAGGGGCCTTAGTCCTTCTGACAGAGCTAGAAAAATGGAGAGCTGGAAAATCAGGCAGGTTGGAAACTGCAGTGACAAAAGAGACCATTGTTCCCCCTGACATTTCACAAAGCCTGCTGTCGGATTGGAGTACTACTTGTAACTAACTTGTTGGAGCAGAAAAAGTGAAGAATACTTTGCAGCCCCCACAGCAGTAAGTAGCTTAACACTGCCACATGTGAAACTTTGAACTAAATAGAGCTAGGAAAAAAAATTATAATCCCCATAAACTGTTCAAAGTGTCTGATGGCCTGGCCATGGCAGAGGTCAGTACAGAGCAGAGGAACCAGCCTGCAGTAATTTCTCTTCCAATTGGAGAACATGGGGCTTGTGCACAGCTTGTCAGAACATTTCAAAAAATTGTGACACTGGAAGGATGGTCCTCCCCGCCCCCGCTTAAAAAAAAACAACAAACAAACAACCACAAACCCAAAACCAAAAAAAAAACCCACCCCAAAACCACACAGTAATTTTCTTGCTACCTGTAAAAAGTGGTAAAGGTTTAATTCGTTTAATTTGATTGTAAACCACTAAGAATGAGTAGGAGGTCGCATTTGGTGAACGACACGGTTGCAGATGTGAGTCAGGACCTCGTCCCAAGTCTTTAATGCCGTTCGACAGTACACTAATAAAACTAGAGGCTTTAGCTAGTCTTAGAGAGTTGGGTGCAAGAGACTGACAAAGAAGCTCCTGCCGACAGACAGGTTTAGGCTACTATGAAATTGAGGATATAGAGCCTACGCTGCTGATACTTCAGATGTAGAAACTGGGTGAAGGGACCCCTCTGAAACCACAGCTAGTACATTTTTGGAACGAGTTGTCCATCAAGTTTTCATTCTAGCTTCATAAATGAGGTATTATGAGGATAATGCTCACTTGATGCATTGATTTAAACAAAGTTTGGGGAGTTTAAGAATAAATCTAATTTTTAGAACACAGAATTGTTTTGTATATTGTTTTCTAATGGCAGGTAATCTTACCTTTCAGAGGCATCCTTCTCCTGGATCAAGTCAGCTTTGTACCTGTGATTACCATCAGCTTGCCTTCAGATCTTCCAGACAGGAAAAATAATTTAGATGAGAAAGCATGTACTTAATACCGTGTTTACTTTGGAGTTCCTGTTTTTTAAAAACAAATTTTTAGTTGACCTGAAATTTGGCACTTGATCTTAATACCTTGTTTGTTTCCTAACTAAGAAAACTAAGTCAGTTGATGAATTGGCAAAGGGACGCTCAGGCCGAGGCCCAAAGCTGACTTCCCTGTGCCTCTGCGTAAACACGCAGCCTTTTCAGAAGCTTCAAAATAAAGCAGCTTTCCACCCTGAGGGCTACCATTGGTTTTAACTTCTGTGAAGTCACTTGTCCACACCTCGGACAGGATGCTGGCTGTCTTCACGCCCTTAGATAAAGCAGGTCAGCTATCCTGAATAGCGAGGTGATGAAATTCAGGGTGTCCTGGAGCCTCCAGATAGCATTCTTCAGAAAAGGACGAAGGAGTATCGCAAACATCAGCTGTGCCTGCAAGCCTGAACAGAGCTGCCCAACCTGGTTTCAGGTCTCTTAGGGTCGAGTGTGCCTTGCAAGGAAAACATCACTACCAAACATTTGCGTTACTCAAGTAATTTGACATTCCATATATGCAAAGTAAAAATTAAAAAGGCAGATTTATATTTCAAGCACTTTACACTTTTATGGCCCCTTCCACTCATAAAAATTGTTAGCACGTGTAAACAATGTGCTTTTTATATCTGTGACAGGAGTACTATGTGAAGTCTCAAAAAAGAAAATTCAACAAAATTCTACAGAAGTACTGGCTTACTATTGCTAAGTAGGCCCTGTCTGCCCGTGACAATTTGTACTGTTAAAATTTTTCAAATAAACATTTAATTGTTTATTAGACTGTGTTCATGTGTGCATCTATATTCAGTTACATAAAGTAGCAGTTTGCCAAATGTATTAAATGCAGGGTACCGTGATTTTTTTTTTTTTTAGATTTGCATTGTTCTTACTTACAAAAATTGTTGGTCAGAAGAATGACTAGGGAAAAAAAAAAAAGGAACCTTAACTACCTGGCATTAGACTGAGCACAGTTATCATTTGAGTAATCAGAGTTATCCATGTTCAGGTTGTTATAGCAAGGGAGAAAAGCTAGGATTTACCCCTCCCCCTCAAGATTATTTTAAGTTTAATGAGATCTCTAAGTTACTCAGATACTTGTTCTGTCTATGACAGGAACAACTCGAGTTGTCTCATTAAACTGAGGGCGCTGCAGTGGTAGAAGAAACATTTCTAATACTGACTTGCCCTGCAAAAAAACCCGAACCAAACCCCACCCCCCAGCAGCGCAGTGTGGTATATGTCAGCCCAAGATAACAGGGACTCTGCTCAAACTTCCCCTCCCACCCCCTTCTCTTTTTTTTTTTTTTTTTCTNNNTTTAATTTTATTTTTTGTTCTAGCACCTTGCGGGTTTGTACTTTGCATTTACTTCCTCAAGCTCAGTGGCATCAGAGCGTAGGATCCCAGACATTCGCAGACACCCAGCTGAGTAAGGCTGGCAGGAGCAGGCATGTGTCTCACCTGGCAGGGAGCTTCGGGCAGGTGGGGAGCCATGAAACGCTCGAGTGGGGCAGCTCCTCTGCTGACCTGGAAGGAGCGAGGGGCAGTGACCGACAGCCCGGAGCCCCACGCAGTGCTTGCCAGGACCCTCCCACAGCTGGTAACGTAACCACGTAAGACAGAGGTGACGCTAGAGCTACAGAGCCACCTGAATTAAGAATGCAATTTAATGAAAGAAAAAACACATGGCAGGGGGGTGGTCGTCATCCACGGCTAAATGGGAAACTGCTGAGACTTCAGCACAGGAAAGGGGGACTGCACAGACGAGCAAATCTCCAAACGGTTGTAGACAAACTCCTCTTTAGGTGGAAATTAATGTTCTTTTCACTTCATGAACATAGCCCCGGCCCCTTCATTAACATAGTTCAAATAAAAGCGGTGTATAAGGCTGAAGTTTAGCTTCTAAGGGAAAAAATGGGGGGAAGAGAAAGAAAAAAGAAAAAAATAAAGAGAAAAGAGTAGGATGGACGTGAAACACAAGAACTCTTCCTTACTGCACAAGCACAGTATGAGTCGCACTGCAGATGGAAATGCGGCAGCTGTTGGCCTCTGCTCTTTGCATCCCCACTCGTGAAACTGTAACCCAAGCACCTGCACAGCACCAAGGAGATTTAACTCCATGCGGAACGGCTGCAACAGAAATGAGTGGTTCAGCCTGAAAAAGCCTTTGTGCTGCTTCACAGCTTGGCCGGTTTCCATGAGCCAAGTGATCCTCTCCTCTATCGTGTTCTACAAAGTTACAAAGCCCAAGGAAAGAAATACTACCATCACGTTAATGAAATTAAATTCAGAAAAACAGCGCAACTCTTGACCACAGTAATTGCCAGACAACGCTGCTGTGCTACGGAGCTGGAGCTATCAAGTCTTAAAAAGTTAAAGCGCTGGTGTTCCGCTTTGGCGTGCACGTGGTTTTCCCGAGTCATAAAAGTCTGATGCCTTTCAGAGGAGTGCTTCTGTGAGCTGGGACCAATTTAAAAACTAGTTTAAAAACTCCTTACCCTGACTTTGTAAACCAGTTTAAAAACTCTTTACTGCCACTACCACAGTTAGGAAAGGGCAACTGTCCTGTGTGCCGGTCATGGCAGGTCTCATTTCCCCAGGACAGGAGCTGACAAGGATACAGGTGCCAGCTAGGGAAAAAGAAAGGGGCGAGGATGACAAAAACAGCAAAAAAACCCCACCAATGACCCAAAACATCCCTCTCTGTAGGACGGCAGTAGGTTTTTAGGAAAGGCAACATCTCTTACCTCCTCATGAACTGCAGCTCTTGCTGCAACCCTCTTGTTCCGTCTCGCCCTCGGAATGTCTCTCTGCCTTTAAAACACGGAGTTAAGCAGCGCTGGCCCTTCCCTCCGTGCAGGAACTGGTATCATCATGTTCTGCCTTCCAAAACAAGGTGAATCTCTCAGCTACCAATTCAGCATCTGTCACTTTGCCCCCGCCCCCTGCCATGTGTTACACAGGTGTTCATTTCGAGGGGACAGGGCTGGCTGAGCCGTAGGATTAAACTACTGCTTTTAAAGTAAGGTTTGCTTTAGAAGTTCTCAAAAGATACCACGTTTTCAGTCTAAGCGGCCCCTTGCTGGACTGCGTCCAAGGGCTAGCCCGTGCCTACTTTCCCTTCTTGCTCAGGTGACTGAGTATTTTGGTTTGCTTGCAATGAACTGATTTACGAGAAGCAATCTCTTCCTGTAACACAGCTGACAGCTGTACACTCATCCTAACGTACAAACAGAAAAATAAGTACTAAGAGAACCCACTTCTTCAAAATACTGCCTCTCTCTCTTAACTCTGACACATACGGCTATCCTTTTGAAAAGAAAGAGGCAAATTCGTTTTCCATTTTGGAGATGGAGGTCTATAAATGCACACACTTGTACACCCACCTGAACTTCTTCCCTTCATTCCTGGGTTCATCGTGCCAGGTCCACCCAGGGATTCAGGAGCTCTCAACAATATCTGAATCTCAGTGCCTCACCAGAGTGTCCCATCACCAGCACTGCTGAAAGTCCCTTTTCAGCGCATCCAGCTGGCACTCATGGCATAGTGGTGAATTTTAAGTACATAAACAAGATGCTCACGATAACGGCATTTACACAGCTGTGTACGTACTTGGGATGCATTTGCCTTTTACTCAGACTGCAACTTTTCATTCTCATTTGTCCTTCCCATCTGCCTTGCAGCACCCGAAGAGACACATGAGCAGGAATTCCACCGCCAGTTTCATACAGCACCTGTCTACCAGCTGAAACAAGTCTAGACGCGTGTGATTCACAAAAAAGCATGAAGTTTAGCTGTAAGCAGAACTACAGCCGGCTGCTCTGAGGTGAGCTAGCAGGAAGAGGTGTTCCCAAAATACTAGGAGACGACAGAAACGATAGATGTTTTAGTTACAATAACCACTGTTGAGCAAAATCTAAAACAATGACCTAAATTGGTCACTGTAGAACCATTCTCAGAGAACCGCTTCTACATTGCACTTATCAAGTAATGCAAAAAGAGAATTTAAATTTTACATCAATTGTAAAGTCAGGGTTATGAACAGAAGTCAAATGAGCGCAAGCATAACACACACATTGCCTTCACACAACAGCCTTGCCAGAACAAACGCGCCGTGTAAACCAGGACCCAACCTACCAGTCTGGGGTTTTGAAGCTCACAGTACCATACAGTCAAGGAAGAAAAACGTATTTCAGAACTAATGCCAGAAAGCTTTTGTTTTCTCTCAGACTTCCAAGGAGACTACACATGTGACTGCATCGCTGCTGGCTGCACGGAATTAGTTTACACTGCTTGGATATATTTTAATATTACTTAATAGATACTGTAAAAACCAGTGCTGATCCTAATCCTAGCCCTTGCTTAAACTTCAGTTGAACTTACTGACTGTTAGCACAAGGGCTGCTGTTCTAAATCTCAGCCTTTGTACAGGCTCTTTATTAAAACCTTAGAAACAGTTTAAGGGCAGAATTCTCTAGGATCAGCCAGCAAAAACATCTATACAACTGCATCTTGTTCATCCCATTTTCAACTTCTCAGCATCCCTTACTCATTAGCAGGGCAAGTTTGATGTTTTTCCAGTGTAACAGCTATTTTTCAAGAGTAAACCTTCTGATGCAAGAGTTCTAGTATTACATTTAAGTACTTTTAAAATCTTGACGATCAAATCAGGTCCCAACAGCATCTATCACATTTGAGAAAAATGGGTAACTTTTGAACTAGTTCAGAGAGCTAGACAGAAGTTGCATTTTAAAAAAAAAAATTTATTTAGACATCTGTTGCTCTTAAATTACAAAAGTTAAAAAGAGCACGCAGTGCACTGACACACTATTTATTACTTCTAAAGACGTAAGGTGGCTTCTTCAAGATAAGACAACTCAGCATGACCCAAATTCAACTATCCATTTCTCATATTTCTCAATGTCCGCAGCAGATACAGATTTAGAAACTTTCTTCAAAGCTATTTCAAAGTCTTCCATAGTTGTTGGCATGTGCATTTCGTCTCGGGAAAGATTTCTTATTTCTTCTGGTGTCAAGCCTTCAATGCGCCTTCTCATAGCCATCAACGATGCATCTCTATTAAGGAGGAAAAAGAAAAGAAAGTTACTCAATACAGAATGGTGAGTTCAGTTGTCTGAAAGGCTCAACACAGCATTCCGGTTAAGCCGTTGCATTCAAAGATACAATAAAGAATTGTGAGCTTTTACGGGAAGATCTCCAAGTGCTTGTACAACATACAATACCATGCCATCCATATTTTTCAAATGTGGATTTGTCCTCACTGGCTCTTTGAATAGCTACTATTCACAGGCTAGGCAAGAGAGGTAAAGATTAACTGGTTTATCTAATGCCACTGCACACCTATGATGTAGCTGCTGTTTATAGTATTTTTAAACAGGAACAAGACAAAGTAACGGTTTCATTCCTCCAATGTATAAGGAGAAGTGGCTGGAATGTCTGGAATATTTCCTGGTCCACACAGGAATCCCACTTCAAGAACAGGGGACCAACAGTATCTACCTCCAACCTATACATTCACAGCTAAATGTTAAACTACAAAATCTGTTCTGCCTGTTGGTCCTCAAACTTAGTAAGTATTAAGTGTCTTTACAGGTGTGTCGTCTTCTTGCTGCATTAAATTCGACTGCATTTGGCTTTCCAACTATTACTGATAGTAATATCAGTAGCGGCAGGTGATGAGCTGGTGAGGTGATAAATGGGTAACACTGAAAGACTAAAGTTCCTGCTAATTCATTGTTATATCTTATAATAAGAATAAAATGCTACTTATTTTGCCTAGAAGTAAAAAAGATGGAAGGGTAATCCTGGCAATATCACAAGAGTATCGTATCATATTAGCAGATGAGAATTCAAAGAGAAAAACTTAGACATTGTCTTCTAGGAGGATTTAGAAACACAGTTTCAGCATATTCTGAGTTCCACCACCTCCCCCAAAAAGAAACTATAACTGACAGACTTCGTGGATTTACTAAGTAATCGTTAGCAATTAGAATGCATAATACAAAACCAACAATAATAAGTTTCAGAACAACTCCAAAAAGTTGCTTTGTTGAACTCCATCTTAGTCAAATATCACCATGCTTTGCTGTTGTATCATCCTTTGTGAACTAAAAGCCAGTGTTACACAACTGGGGGTGGGGGACCAGGGACAAGGGCGAAGCATTCCATCCATCTAATTTGCCTCCAGAAAGCAGTTTAAAAAAAAAAAAAACAAAACCAAACAACAACAAACCCAACATAACCAACCAAACAAAACCCACCCACCATACCCCAACACACCCACAAAATTCAAGTCCATCTCCCACCACTTTCTTCTGTAAAGTCACTTTGCTGACAGCCATTCCACCATCAACTCTTAGTGCTTTCTCAGATGCAGCCTTAGTGCCTGGAGAAGCACCAAAGCTACATTCAAAAAATAAGCAGCCACCCACTGGAACACACAGCAGGGGTCAGTTCCGTTCCAAAGGCCTTTCAACCTTCACCCCCCTCTCAAAACGGCAATTCAAGGTCAGTTCATACTCACATCTAATATGCAGTTTGGACACATTTTACATTTCCTGAATGTCTTTTTCAAAAAAGTTTCACCTTCATTTTCCATGGTTAAATGCTGACTGTTAGGAACCGTACTGTTATCTCTGACTGGTTTTCACACTGGCTCAGCAAACTTCGGATTTCACCTCAAATTCTTTAAGGTAGGAGAATAATTTGAGCAAACCAAAAGTTCTTGGCTCACTTTTTCTTAAGTTTTGCTTGTGTCACTAGCATGGACTGTTATAGTCTGCAAGTTGGAACTTCACTGTGCCTATATACTGTATCTCTGAACCATACAAAAGCACTTCTAAATCAGCCATACGTCTTTGTGTCTCAATGTAAATGAAACAATCATGTTTAAGATTTGTTTTTCCTGACACCATTAACACAGTTTAAGTACACAGGCTAGTGTGAGTACTTTCTTACTTATTTCAAATCATGCACATCCAAACCCCAGCTTGTCTGGATTTCTGGTTCCTGCCAACTCAGTCATCTCTAAGAAAGACTGCCACAAATGAAAGACTGGAGGGTTCCTTTTGTGGTTTTGTTTGTTTGTTTGCTTTTGCTTTGTTTTTTTAATAGCATTTGTACAAATGGACTTTGATTAAAAATAAAAAGCAACAGTGTGTGTATATGTGTGTATACATATATATATATATATGTGAAATTCACTTAAAAACATTACAAGTGTTCTGACTTTTAACCAAGTATATTGGTATCCAGTACAAAATTAATTACAAATAACGAACACTGAACAGACCAGAGACAAACTGCGGCTAAAATGCACAAAGCAGCAGGCCAAATAAACTCTCTTTCATATAACATGAACCTATAGGCACAAACTCCTTTCAAAGCACTAGGACTGAGAAAAAGAACACCACAAATTCACCTCACAAACCTACAAACGAAACAAATCTGCACAACACTGATTCGGAGCAACTAACATACCATTCTGTTCCCAGACACTGTGTAAGGTTTGTTCAGGAAATGTGTATACATCTCCAAACTCTTAGTTCAGCCTTAAGCGACCCTGCTGACAGAGCCTTCGGTGGCAGTTTTGCGTACAGGCCACTCGCACTCATCCCTGCGGCAAAGCATACTGTCCTCTCAGTTGTGCTGGCAAGTGTTTGCAGAGAGGTGTTAGGAATCAAGGCAAGAAATGGATCTGCATTTGAGGAAAGTAATGAGAAGATGTTTTTAATCCGGAACAGTTCTCTCTTACCCTGTTCAAAAGTACAACCCCACAACAGTTGTGTTGGCACAACTTGGAGCTGAAGCCTTGCACTGCCACACTTTAGTGCTACCTCCAAAGCCTGAAAGCATAGTTACACAGGCGCTTATTAGATGACAACAGCATCTTAACAAGTTTCAGTTTTGTCCCATACTGCTGATTCCATAATTTGCCACCACTGCAACTGTGACAGTGCAAATCTTTAAAGGTAATCCAGATGACTGATATCAGTCTCTTAAAAAAAAAAAAAAAAAAAATCAATCCTTTCCTTCCCATTTCAATTTTTGAAAGAAATGATTGGGGGAAGGATTAGAAGGTATTTTTAGTCAATTATTTCAGGAATCTAGGTTATAGAATAAGCCTACAAATGATTGTATGTAAGAGTACTAAGGAGAAGAGGAGATAGAGGAGGCAGAAGAAAACTTAAGTCAGCTTCATCACTAAAGCCAACGTGCTGAGTACACAGCTCTTCTGTTGTCACACAATACCTCTTCTGTGTCATGAAGGAAGAACACGTCGCATTTTTACTTTAGTTATTCTGGCCTCTGCCACTATCAGTTCTTACGCATGGGTGTTTTGTAGAAGTAGCCTCAGTGGAATGACTGCAACTCTGCAGAAGTCTACCATCCCGTGGATATTCTTCATGGAAGGAATTTGGTATACATGAAAGAACATGGAACTTTACCTAAATCATAGCTTGTTTAGATTACTATGTTGCAACTGCTCTTTATCATTATTATATGAAAATATGAAATGGAAATCTAGGCAAATATTAATGCAGTATTTCACCTTTTAGCCACACATAAAAGACAAGTTACAGTCTGTTTTTATCCAGGAACTTTAATCATGTAAATTAGTTACTTTACAAACAGTTTTCTCAGAGTTTGTAGCAGCAGCAACACAAATGACGCAATATTAACATACCTGCATACGTTGGTAATGTCTGCACCTGAATAACCTTCCATTTTCTCAGCTATATTTGCAAGGTCAACATCATCAGCCAGTTCCAGCTCTCGCAGGTTTATTTTTAGGAGTTCCTCTCTACCTTTTGCTAATCAAAGAACAGAAAAATGAGTCTATACAATTTGCTTTCTAAAGATAAATAATGAATTGAAGAGGGATAAGAGGGAAGAATGAGAAAAGGACATTGTACTTGCTACAAAGGTAAACGGTCAATGTTTAGATTTAACCTGGTCCTGAATTCATAAATGAATTTGCATACATGTATTAATTAGATTTCTAAGGCAGGTGATCAGAATTAAAGGAATATTGACAACGTTTAGATTTAGTCTTTTCAACCACTCTTCTCCCTACGTCTTCATACCTGATGGTAAAGGAATGTAAATTCTCTTTTCCAGTCTCCGTCTTAGGGCTTCATCGATATCCCATGGAAAATTAGTAGCAGCAAGTACCATGACCATCTTAGAAGGATCATCATTTTCAGTAGCCCCTCCAACACCTGCATTGGGAAAAAGAGGAAGTAAATCATACATATGCTTTAAGTATAGAGAGAACAATATCCGCAATTCTATAACGTTAAAGGAGCTACTCTATTGCACTTACGCGAGACAAAGCGCAATAGAATCATTAAGTGCAACAAAGTTTAGTTTTTCATCTATATGACAGCCTGCAAGCAAAAATGGAGACTGCTGAGTTAGAACCAGTGGCAAAGGCCACGGCTCAGATAAGGAAGTTTCTCTCCACCATGGCTGGAACGTTTTTACAGCAGAATTGTTTGCATTTCTGCCATTACAGTGTTTGAATTCTCACATCAATGCCCTGCATGTGAGCAAAAACAAAACAACCCCCCCCTTAAAACCATCACTAGACCAAAAAACAGATGCCCCCCGTTTCCCAACAGTACTCAGTAACAGCCATACAAAAGTGGCATTACTCCCCTACAAAGTTTCTTCACTTTTGAATTCAGGCCAAATGTTTCACATACTCAGGTGGATTCTTACAAACTGCTGAACTGAATGTTTACATTTGGTGGATGGAACCACAATTTCTCAGAGGCAGAGAGAACACCTCAGTCTCTAAAGCACTGTGAAACTGCTGCTACAGGAAGAACTTAATTTCATTAAACTTGCTACCCTCTGCATTTACTGTTTTTTGCTTATAATCATAGGATTGGGCTGTAGAATAACCATTGTACCTACTCTGCTTGAAAATTTGCATATAAAACACCATTTATGAATGCTCAAGTAAAAGGAGTTCAAATAGTCGTTACTAATAAAATTAGCTTATGAACATACTTGAGTTATGAGAACAGCATTACAGCTCTGCTACTATTTAAAGTCAAACATAAAAGGGTATCAACATCAGAGAACCAGAAATAAATATACAAATCTTCTGACTCACGGCATTCTATCACAAATTACTCCATAGATTAGCACTTTTCAGTTGCTCCTTTCCTTCTCCCTGCTCACCAGAAGAGTATAAAAAGGATGCCTCTATAGCAACTTTGCACAGCGTTACCCACTTTTAAACTTTGTTGATTTGCAAAATATTAACCAAATAGCTGTAGTGAACTCACTGTTTTAAAAAGAAAACTCTCCCATTCGCTTCTATAAAAAAAAAAATTGCCTTAATTTTTTATTTATATGTTTAGGAGAAAAAAAGAGATCCCAAAGAAACTAAGTGTAATGATTGCCTTTGAAGTTTAAATTGGAACAGGTGACAGTTCTTTTGAACCACTTTTTACGTGATTTTGGAGAAGATGTGATATGTTAGGTACAGATTGGGAGGAGCAACTAATACTTTTTTTTCTTCTGCAGTTTTGACATCTCATATTCTCCTCTGAGGTCAATAATATGAGGTCATTGCTCAGATGCTAAAAAATTGTAAATTAATTGGTATCTTTTTTCCTTCCACACTGACAGTCAGAATAGTGCATTTGTATCTTTTTACCCCAATTTTATGTAAGGCTTTCAAACAAATTGCTTCTTGAGAATGAAGTTTTGATTATTTTTTTTCTGCCTCAAGTTTCCTCCAGTCCAGCACTTCCCAGTGATCAGGTTATTTACCATCCATTTGAACTAGCAGTTCTGCCTTCACACGTCGGCTAGCTTCATGCTCCTCTGAAGTTCCCCTGCGACTACAGATAGAGTCTATCTCATCAATAAATATAGTTGTCGGCGCATAAAATCGAGCCTAAAGAAAGCAGAAGATAAAGCAGAAACTGAAATGGCAGTCTACTCACACATAAGAAATAGCAGCATACTCAGAGCTGGGTAATGACACGTTTAGCCCAATGAATCAGCTTGTATGTATCAAACAATACCAAAACTTCCCTCTCTTTGACCATTGCACACAACTACAGAGCAGCTGCACATTCATTAATAACATTGGAGCAGAACAGTTTTTGGCAATGTCCTATAATCGTCAGCGCTACAAACAAATGTTTAATAGGCTAAAGGCAGTTTTACACATTAGGAATAACATTTGTAACTGTGAAAGTCATCACAGAATGCTTGAATAAGAACTCAGTAAAGCTAGGACAAACGTAAAGCTAGGACACCATAATATGGAATCTGTCCAAGATACAGGTCAACTGCAAAATAACTCCAACCTTTCTGAAAACAAGAGAAGTCAAAGACAAGGACCTGCAATAATAAAAGCTATTGTCCTACAGCAGTTGAGATGCTGTCCATTGTGTATATGCATTTTTGATTGACAGGCACGATATCAACTCATTTAATACGATCAAACTATATTCTAAAATATCTTTTACTTCCCGACTTTTCTGATTACCGTATTGCAACTCTGCTGCCCCCTTCAGTACTGGGCACCCTAGCAAACACTACATGTAAACCTGGTAACACATGAAAAAAAAGAAAAAAGACTAAATATTCTGAGCCAATTTCAAGTGTTATGTGCTCTGAAGCCAACTACAGTTTGGGAACCCGCTTATTTTAAGCACAAACAAACCAAAAAACCACCCACGACAACAACAAAACACGCACAGTCTGAGTAGGGCTGTCACCCAGAAAACAATTAGATTCCATTTCCAGTTTTACATTCAAGTATGTTCTACAGCACTCATCAGCTTATAGAGAGCTACCTCTAATGTAACAAGCTATCCCTGAAAATAAAGATGACCTAATTTTTCATTTTTTATAAAGCTATTTAGGAATAACCAGATCTTGAATGTAAACGGCCAAATCAGAAGGTCCTAAAGTGTTTGAAACTTGGATAGCTGTTTATGTATGCTATAAGTTCTAAATCTTGGCAAGGTTTCACTATTCCAGAAGTAAATCTACTTCATTGTCTCACTATTTATGTTCAGAAACTTCAATCACCATTTCAAACAGCAGACGAACAAGTTTCTCAGATTCTCCTCTGTATTTTGAAGTAAGTGTGGAAGAAGAAACATTGAAAAAGGTAGTCTTGCATTCAGTGGCTACAGCTTTTGCCAGGAGGGTCTTTCCAGTACCAGGAGGACCAACCATCAGTACACCCTATTAAAATGAAAAGAACCACTTTTAGGACAAGACTCAAACCAGACAATTTCGCAGTTTGTTTAATAGTGTAGTATTAAAATACTAGATGTAAACTTTCCCTTGGAAAGTTACTCAAAGTTAGGTAATTAATTACTATTGCTTAGTTGCAACAATACAGCTGAAGATAGTATAGTTACTTGGCTGACATCTTTTATTTTGTTATTAATTTTTGTAAACTGTAAAACACCTGCAATTTCCTGTTCCACCAAGATCCAATCTCAGAATCCTACTTATGATCACAGGATCAGATTTTTTCATACCTTCCATGGTCTTCTAATTCCCTTAAAAAACTCCGGCATCCACATCGGTAAAACTACAGCTTCCTTAAGCAGCTTTTTGGCTTCTACTAAATCAGCAATGTCATCCCTGACAAAAAAAGAGAAAGTTGTTTGACAGATTCAGACAGGCTGCAAAAGAATCAGTCCACAGCTCAAAACAATATGCAATTAAACTTGTTATGCGATGGCTCTTCCATAACTCAGGAAAACGATTTGGATTTCTTTATGTTCTAGTGGCAAAAGCCTACAGCAACTGCAGTTGCCATCAGGCTAGCAGACTCCAGCTGGATGCAAAAGCAGAGAGACGCATTAACTATTTCAGCAGAGCACCACTGTTCCTATTCACAGAAAGAACAGGCAGAATAAGGCAAGTTAGTTAAACTTATGCTAGTTACAGATAACACCTTCTTTTGCCAAGAGGTTGTCTGTCCCTGAAATTTGAATGCCGTCTTTCATCGTCAGCAGAACAATTTACTGAAGACTAGTAAATGGAGCCGATTTAAAAGAATTGTTAGAATTCTTTTTCAGAGTTACAAATATATTAATTCCTAGATACTTTATAGGCTGGTCTTATTTTCTTGAGGGTAACTTTCAGGGCATTCTGCTTATCAG
Source organism: Dromas ardeola (assembly GCA_013398915.1). Taxonomy (NCBI): domain Eukaryota; kingdom Metazoa; phylum Chordata; class Aves; order Charadriiformes; family Dromadidae; genus Dromas; species Dromas ardeola. Next base: position 81,866 of record VYZM01012219.1, on the reverse strand, counting down.
CATGTGCCCAACTAATATTTTAGTTTCGAAACATATCTATATGGAGAAGGAGTTTCAAATCTGAAGCTGTAATTTAAAATTCAATATAGAAACTGAAACATATATTTACATACTAAAATGAAATACAAGACAGTGGCATGCATACAAAGTTGTTTGTGGGATTGTTCAAGTTTTTTTTAAAGCCTACTTTATTTGCCAGAAGATTTTTGCTCATTTAATCCTCACAAAACCACCTAAGCTTGGAAACATTTGGAACACAAAACAACCTTTGTATAAGGTTTAATATTTAACACATTTATGTAAAGGTACTGGCACGTGGTTGTATTTTATACTGGCGGACACATCACGTCCAGCAAGATTTCAAAGGGTTCCTATATTGACATAACGTCTTTGTTAATTGGTTTTTTATCTTGGTACACCCCTCGGTAGCAAAACAGGTTTTTAAATGAAGAGACACTAGCAGGCACTAGGATCTTATACATTGAAAAAGAGTATCTCAAAAAATTATTTCAGGACTCAAACTTTTCTAAAAGTTTGAGAACCTTTGTATGGTCAGGTTGGACAGGGCATTGAGCAACCTGATCTAGGGAAAGATGTCCCTGCCCACGGCAAGGGGTTGGACTAGATGATCTTTAAAGGTCCAACCCAAACTATTCTATGAATCTATGGATGGAAAAAAAGAGTTCTAAAAATATTCAACTACACAAGAAGTTTAGTTGCCTATTTAATGAGTAAAGAAAACCTGTAGGTACTTTTTAGATGTAAGCATGTGCTACAATACTTAATTCTTGTCATATTGTATAAGAGGAAAAAGAAACAACTCAGAAAGACTGGCAGCAGAGTTCAAACTTACCATCGAATGTTGGGATTCTGAGAAATTATATCTCTTTCCAAAGCTTCTACTAAATCTTTATCATATCCAGTGCTATCAAATTTCTTTGGTTCAGACTCTGAAATCTCAGCTGTGGATTTGTTCTACATATAAAGGATATAACAACGTAAATACATAACAATGGTTAAGCTACTAGTGGATTTTTTATGACAAGCCCACAATAGCATCGTATTTCTAGAAGGGGGCAACATAAGCCAGCATGAAAATTATGAAGCATCCATATTACTGCTGCACTACAGGATCTAGGTGGTTCATCCAGAGTTCTGTACTGCTATGGTCCCATTTCTTTCTCCCCAAAGCCAGCATATTGTACTGATGCAGCTTCTTTGCTTCAGCAGGTAATTAGAACTGCATACACCTATCCCAGTGTAACAGTGTTCACCTCTTCTCCCAGGGAAATCAAAAACTATCTGAGACAGTAGCTGGGAGGGTCGGGGGAATTATGCGTGAGACTGGACCACAAAGTGTCACATTGAGCTAGCGTATCTCAAATCCAGTGTCATAAATATGCCATATATAGGGGACACAATAACAATTAAGCAGGACTTCCGTATGTAGGATGAGCAAAGGTCATCTGCAAGAAGACCACAGAAGTAAAAAAGAGCTAATTAACCGATGATACAGAAGCATGGACAAGAACAGCAGAGAAGCAGCTCTGCAGTAGAGCAGAAGCAAAGAAGCTACACAGTTGAAAGGGCTCAAACAGCAGAGACCATGCAACTGAAAGGACATAAAATGCACTAGACATACCCCGTTTTTTTTTATACACTTAACAGCAAGCACTGGTGATGACAGAACAACTGTAAAAAAGAAGAGAGACCTATCCTGTCTCTGTGTGTGCGTATATCCTTAGTGAGAGAGGATTATCAGTCAAAGACAAAGTAATTTAGCTCCTAATAAAAGTAGTAGCTTACATAGCTAAACAATTCCGCCCTTGTAGTTTATACTGTTTCCACAGGCCATGACACCTTGCCACAACACAAGGTTGCTGAAGCTAACAAACTATTACATGGATATTTGATTTATTCAGACTCTGGAAAACTATGAATTTAGTGTCTTCAGTATGATCTCTTACTCTGGTAATCAGCTAAATTTATGGAGACCAGAGTACAAGCAAAAAAATGTATCATTCTCTCTCATAAATTATGTTGGCTTTGTGTTTGTTTTAAACTGAAAAGAGTCTGTCTGGAGCTAATACTGGATCTGAACAAACAAAAAAAAAAAAGTAAAGGTCTCCCTTTAAGATTAAATAAATCTTGAAATGCTTTGGAACAGCTGAGTCAATCTCAGTCTAAAATATACGAAAGCAATTAAAACAACCCACAAGGACATCCCATTTGAATGAGCTCCATCAGGCTCGGTTTCAGTAATTCAGTGGTATAGTTATAACAGCTATCTCCAAGTTGCAGTAAACAAGCCCACATTTACCAGATCGCTTCCTCCAGATAAAGGTTTGTTGTTTTTTGTTTTTGTTTTTTTTTTTTTAATTAATCCATAACCAAGACTGTCCATAAAGCAAAGATACCTTCCAAGGTGAGATTCAAATCAGCATACTGACTTGAACAGAAGAAATATTTTATAGGCATCTAATTTTACAAATACACTCAATACTAAGAAAACATGCAAGCTTACCTTTTCCTCTTTTCCTTTATTTTGCTGATCCTTTTTTTCCCGGCTGCGGACTGCCTTCCCTTTATCATTGGGATTTCGAGATGATGGACGGTGAGGGCCTCTGACAGCTGCACTTATACGATTATTGTGACCTCTGCAATCACTGCACGGAGCAGACTGACGTTTTCTGGGTCCTGGCGAAGGTCTAATTAGTTGTAACATATGCAAAAAGCCTCAGTGTAAAGTCACTGGTGAGCACTATATATAACCAAATCAAGTGGTTACAAACCAAAAAGCCATTTTGCTCAAGATAAAAATCTGTATGTCAGAAACAAGGCAGACGTTTTTAGATAGTCACTAAAAATCCATTTTCCCTTTGCCACAAACTCAGGGCTCATTTGCTTAAAATGAGCTCCTTGCTTTGTATATTTCATAAATAGAAATAATCCTAGTACTATGGAGTTTAGGAAAAAAAAAAACCAACAAAAAACCACCAAGAAAAACCACCCCATCCCCAAAAAACCAACCCAATATATTTTCTCCTTATCACAATGGTCCTCAGTGTCCTACCCAAAGAAATGTAAATGTTTATTCAGAGTGACAGTTTTATTTTCACTCCCTTTTATTTCCACTTCTTAGGAAAGCCAATGTGTATGTGAGGCCTCCAGTTGTTTGAAACTGGAGTTCTTTTAGAGGCGTGTATGAATAAACCAGTATCGTGATTGGTGTTATCGGTTTCTTTTTTAAAATTCAGGTTCATCCTCATACAAATCCGTTACTCTCACAGATACGCTTTTTCCATGGGCCTTCCTAAAATTCCAGCATTAATAAGCTATCAGTCAAGTTTAAGTTCAGGGGATATTTCTAGAGAACAGAAAACGGAAGACTCTGATTTGGAGAGCATTTACTTGGACTAATAGATGTGTTTTGACATATCATTCAAGCTATATCAGGATCCAGTACCTTCACAAAAGTTGTCTTTAATTGATTCACAGCAGCAAGTTGGTCAGAACTGTACATACCTCTTCAGGCTGAAATGCCTATTAGGCACATGAATATGCTAATGTAAGACCCTATATGTTAAAGTCTTTTCACTCTCCAAATGGAGTATCTACCAACCTATGCTTTTATTTATGAACACTTAGCCACCTCTGAATTCCACCCCAAAGCTCAAAATAAAGGAAAAGTGTGACTACACATCTAATTTCCACATAAATTTGTGAGTTCTGCTATCTCAGTATAGGAATTTACATGGTCCAAGTTTTCACTTCAGCTTTATCATATTACCACAACTCAATACTTCACCAGCTGACAAGATACATGGAACAGAAACAGTTCTCTCACGTCTTTTCCTTTTTGGAAACATGAGTTTGTGTATCTCTTCTTTAGAAAGCTTCAAAATATTGGGAAAGTTCTAACTCCCAGACTCTATTTTTCTGGAAGGTTTGAATGAAACTGGCTAGCAGTGTTCCAAAGTTATTGAGACAAACAGAAACAGTGTGATCACATAAGACCCATTTCTTTCAGAAAGCAGACTTAAAATAAAAATGTAAAAAAGTACCCATAAACACTGAAGTTATCCGTCATCTGCGAGAAACAGCTTGTAAACTCAAAGCCTCAAAGAACAGCGTGACAGTACAGCTAAGCTGATCTAAATAATCGCTCTCTGTCAAAATGGACAGTTCCATGCCTGCTTTGCGCGCACTCCTGGTTCCCTCCTTCACGCTACCACTGGCATGCATTGAGAACCTCCAATTAACTACTTCAGATATCTAATCTCAGGAAGGAAAAACACCACCAACAAAACCCAAGCCAACTAAAAGTCAAACAAAAAAACCACTAGCCCCACAAAACACTGTCTTTTTACCAGTTTAGCATCCTGAACGAGCTAAACAACATCAACAAAGGCAAAAGTGAAATAAACCTCAGGCAACTGTGGAAGACAAGACTGTCCTTTCAGCAGCAGCTACACTGTCAAACCCCAGCACAAGGCCTTGGTTTCACAGACACTAACCCAGCATAATTCAAAACTACTTTTGAAATAAGCAGGCTTGCCTGCAGCTACTTGTTCCCACCCCTTCCCTTGGGCTTATGCTAGCTTAATTGACCAGTTCAAGAGGCAGATCAGGGAACGACCTTGCTACACAAAAGGAACTGAACTTGGACATTTCTAGATTTTACTGTTACTCTGATAATACTTCTTCATCTTATTCGTATCAGCTCCCTGCAGAATCAATTTAAAGTTGATGAGAAGATCAATCCAGGAATTGAGCTTCCATGGAATGACAAGTTTATATTAAGTCAGGGAAGGAGAAAAAAAGAAAAGAAAAAAAAAAAAAAGCTTGACATTAGTCAGGCCTATATAAGATAAAAGCCCCAGAATGTGTGTTACACATTTAAGTTCTAAAACAAAAATTACACAGGAGCCCGCTGAAGTGAAAGCACACTTCGCCCTGATAAACATTAATTTAGGTCTTCAGTTTTCCTCTTACCTACGTTCAGCAGGTACTGGCAAAGACCAGACTTCTGCATCATGAGCTGGTAATTCTTGCTGTGAAGCTTTCAAAGGAGTACTGTCTAGTTTAAAACTCTCTAGAGTTTTCATTATATCTTTCACATGCTTAGCTTCCACACTTATCTCCTGCCAAACCTGATAAAAAAAAAAAAAAGGTAGATTAAGCACATTGCAAATAAGTTTGTAACAGCCCTCTGTTCGAGCTCATGTAACGCTTGGATGGATTCCACAAGGTTTCACAAGCTACCTGATTTTACTTTAATAGACAAGAATAGCACACATCAGATATTAAGAAGGTTTTTCTGCCTTCCTCAGCACATTTAAAGAATAAACAAATAGATTTTTGGATTTAACACTTTTGATAAATTCTGCATATTAAACAGAAGAGAATGCAACCTAACAGACTGAATGCCAATGAAAAAAATGATCATTTGTGTTAAGGATAAATTAACATGGTAGTCACAACTCAGTTTCTATTGAAGGTCTATAAGCCCCACTATGAAAACACAGAGGGAAATAAAACTATTCAAAATGATACCAGCCTAAAAAACTTCAGCATAACAGAGGCACTCATCAGCAAGAAGCTGACAAGCCAGACAATGCACTGGCTCCACAGGGCTGTGTTCCATGGCCTGTTTTGTCATTGTCAGAGCAAGAAATCATAAAGACGACTTAAATAAGTCTGTGTGATAACAAAAAAGCCTATCTATAACAGCACTACAGTTTATCAGAGAATGGTGTGAGTATTTTTATACTTTTACCATAAGACACGCAATTTTTGCTACTTCAGTGCTTTTCGCTCAAAACGTCCCAGAAAGGTACTATTTACCTGTTGCCATTTCTGTTGCAGATATGTATCTCTGACAGAGTAGAGGTACTTATTCATTTGGTCGAGAACACCCTGGTAATAGACCATCGCAGAGTCGTAATTTCCCAGTAAGGCATATTCACGGGCCAGCTTTACATTCTCACTAATCATAACAAGGCTCATGTTCAACATGAAGCTGAAAAAAACAGGCAATATTAACGAAAAAAAAAACCTCTCAGCACTAGAACAAATTTTTGCAACTATTTTCACACACTCATTACCTCATTTGGCATATTGAAATACAGAAGCTGCAAATATACTGGTTACAAAAAGGTCCTAGAACTAATGTCATCCATATAAAAAGATAATTGTTTCTCTATTACTGGAAATGAAACTCTTCACTTCATAGAATTGTTTCATGTAATGAAGATTCTGCTGAAGAGCATATACAAGATATGCAGATCTAAATGTACCGTTGCAAGCCACAGCTACATACGCTCCTTCCCCCTTGGTATTTTACTGTTAGCACTACAACATCATCATTACTATCATGGCCTGTGGTTTAAAAAACCCCCAACAAACAATAAACCAAAGCCCTTCCTCCAGATGCATTAGGTTTGGTTATATTTTTTGCCTTAACATTCCACGCATACAAGTTTAACAGTCTGATTTTGCCTTGTTGAGGACACTACTTTTCCATTTGTTTAATTTTACAATTCTTCAGTTTTATTTAATGTTTCTTTGAAACAAATATGCACCTTCCATACCCTGCCTGCACCTTCCTATCATCTTCATTTTCACACTTAAAAAGAGACTCTTGAAAAATGTTGAGGCCGTTAATTTATCACTGAAAAGTAAGGAAAGGCCACAACTAAATGTTTAGTGTGTAGCTACCCACTTTATTTTACGTTTTGTTCAAACCATTCTATTTTTCCCCACCAGTAGGTTGGGGTTTTTTTGAGCAAACATAGACTGTGACCACTTCCACTTATACCATTAGTAGAATCTGCGCTTTTAGATTAGAATAGCACAGAATTATTATTTATACAAATATAGTAATAATTAGAAGCAGGAGAGTTATTCTTCACAGTACAGCCACTGTCCATATAGCAGTCGTGCCTATGTTTTTATCCATTACTTATACATCCCATCCCCTTCTTCTCTAAGATACCTGCACTGTCTCCACTTTTCCTGTCTCTTGCACACCAAGAATTTCCCCATTCTTCTCCTGATTTCCTAGGACCGAGCACAGAAAACATTAAAATAAGCAAAAAAACATGCCTGCTGTCGTCTTGCTCTCCCTTCGGTACCTGTATCCAATACCAGTAAGAAGCAATTGCAGACAAGCAATTACGGCTAAGCCCTGGGATGAAGCATGCTTGATACAGATCAACTATTTAAAGAATGTAAGAGGTACTAAACTCACACGCGCAATAAACAGACTTAAGACTGAACACATTTCAAGACCAGGTCATGGTCAAATTTGGACACATTATCAGAGGTTTCAGAAGCCACATTTTGCTAGAATGTCAGCTCCCCATTTTAAAGAGGGGCTGCTAAGTATAAATCAAACATTTTAAGACTTCCACGCCTTTTTCTGTCCCCTTCCCAAGTAGCTTTATGCACAGACACACGGCTGATCCATTCCTGAGACAACATCCTCTTCTTTTTTCTTCCTTGCTCTTCCTTCCCCAGTCTCCCTCGAAGCAGAGAGCTGCTGTGAAAAGTTTCAGCCCAAGGAACAAATCTCTGACAGCCCGCACCCATCTGTGCAGAATGCACCCGTGGGGTTGAGCCTGGAAACCTGCTGTCATAAGAAGCTACACTCTATAATCTCACTCTCGCCAGAGGCTTGCTGAGCTGACCACAACGATGTCTACAAGCTGATAGCTAATGTGACCAGCAACTACAGACTACCATATGCCAGGCTAATTAGGCTTTGGAGACATTGTTTGACTTGGGAGTTTTGTTGGTTTTTACCTCAGGATGTTTGTCAACTGCTGTATGGATCATCACACAGATATTACCAAAGTTTTCCCTGCTATATTTAGGAGCAAGCTTTTCCACTCCTGCTCATCCTACCAGATACACCTGTTTGCCTGTGCTGAGAATTCAAACCGATGACTAACACTACTGAAATCACAAGTTGAGCAAGTTGCTAATAAACATTTTAAAAAAATCAAGTAATAGCAAGTTACTAAAGCCAAACTAGACTTTCAAACACAGGGACAAGTCATAGATAACTTTTTTTTTTTTTTACACTTAATGCTGTAGAGCAATCCAAGCAAAACAGCAACTCTGTTTAAACATTCAGAAAAAAAAAAAAAGGCTTGTAAGAGCACTTTTCATCTGGAAATGTGAAAACAGCAAGAATAAAAAAAAAATCTAAAGAGGTTAAGTCAGAAAGGTAAGAAAGTTTGGGACCAAAATGACAGTATTGCACATAACAGAAGAGTACACGTGATTTTTCAGGTGAGAGAAGACAGAAAGGAAAAAGAGAAAGGAGAAACAGACACAGAAGAAGAATGAGCTAACATCCCATATGGGGGGGGAGGGGGAGAAAAAAAAAAAAGGAAAAAAAAAGAAGAAGGTGCTCACTTAAATTTATAATGCTTCCCAACATAACCAAAAGTGGTAATTCCAACGAAAACCTAAGAATCCGTCTGTTTCATCAGTGGTACTGAGAATGCAAAAGAATTTAGTTTAAACTAGAAAACCAATTCAATTTGTTGCTTCACGTTGAGTCATAACAGCAGAAGAGCTTGAAGTAGCTTCCAAATACAAGGCTCTTGTACACAAGTGGGGCAGAAAAAGCTGCTGATTCTGCTTATATGTCTGGACATGCCACTGCTGCTGCCACTTGAATACAGGCAGTGTCAGAGCTGATACGTTAGTGTGAGTCTGTAGGCTTACTGCACCTGTAACTGAAGATGCTGAAGCAGCTGTAAAACTGGGAGGAAAAAAAACCCCGCAGTTAGAGTGCCAATCTGAAACCAGATTATGGTTTGCAGCAGAAAGTTATAGTAGACTGGCAGGTCAGAGTAGGGTGTAAAACACATACACGTGGAAGAGGCGTGCGTACGCGCAAATCCAGAGTTAAACCAGACCTGAAGGAATTAAAAAATAAAAACACAAAAGCAACTAATCCTGCACCACTTAATAATTTTTAAAGTGTTTACAAAAACCTCGCAGTATCATGTAACAGGATGTCAAAGCAGCAAGGCTGTACTTATCAGCTATGACCTTTCCATGAATCGTGCCCAGTGAAGTTATCTCTGTTCCAACAGCAACTGAAGGAGCTTGTAAAGTTTACAAGAAACAGGATATAAGACAAATAACTTAAGCACTTTGTCTTGCAAGTTTAATTTTATACTGTGTAAAAACACACTTCACAACAAGAATGCTCTCACTCTCTACACTAACTGTGAGTATTTACGGTTCCTTGAAATGAACACAATAGAAACCCATCAAATTAACCCATTTCTAGTAACAGAATACATTTTATCATTTGCTCTAAGCCCCTAAAATACTGTTAGAGTTTGGAACAGCCAAGAGCAGTGTGGGTTGAAACCTAACAAAGGTTCAAGATACCTACAACTTTTGAGAATAAGGCCTTGTAACTTATTTTTATATTTTATTTTAAAGGTAAGAGCCCGACCATCGTCAAGAAAACAGTGAGAATAAGGTCGTTGTGGATAAAGTACACTGTGGGCATAAGAAATTATCATAAAGAACAACTATAAGTAATTTCTGCTCGCATTCATACATTAGAATTTGGGAAGCCAAAGCCTAACATTGTTTCAATCCTGTTTCACAAAAAAATCCCCCACAACTTTAAAAAAATAAAAGAAGAGATCAATAAGCAGATGTTGGGAGGGAAGATTAAAGTTGGGGTCTATCAGTTACTATGGGGACCCATCAACTACTCTGTTGACTCAAGAGAACTGCACAAGCCACACAGGGAAAATACCTCCAAAGAGTCCTTCAGTCCAACCTTAACGCTTGGACTATGCCAGAGCCTGAATTTTGGCAAAGCATACATCTTTCCATTATTTCAGCCTGCTATGCAGGCTCTGACATCAAAGCAACCATGTAAAATTTGGGAAGTTCTCTCAGCAGGCCAGAAGAGAGGAAAAAAACCCACCAAAGTAGTATCTTTCAGGAATCAATTTTTACAGATGACATGGTGGCCTGCAATTAGACTGCATCATCTCTGAGTTCCTCTCCAGCTTTAATATTCTACTTCATAACATCCACTCCTAGCAACATTTGGTATCGATAAGCGATTGTGCGAATTACTTGGGAAACAGTAGAGTTGCCAGACTTATTGGATACTGAACAAACTGGTTCTCACCCACTTATTGTATTTAACAGTAACGGCAGCGAAAGAAAAATCACCAGCAACCACGAACACAAGCATACATAGATGTCTGTGCAAAAAAAAAAAATAATTAAAAAAAAAATCGGATAGAGATACACTGTTGGCAAATGCTTTTATGTTTTCAAGGCTAAGCTTTTCAAAAGACTTAAAAAAACTCCATAAATCATGTTGCCTGCTCCCCATCTCAGGGGGGCTGGCGTTCTTTCAGATGGCCAATGCTACACTAGCGAGCTGCTTAGAAAACTAAGAAGGGTCTCTGCAGCAGAATGGATGTCTAGAATTGATGCCCACCGCTTCTCCCTGAAGAGAAAACTAATATAATTGCGAAAAACTTACTTTATTAAGAAAAGAAAAAGCAACAGGTGTGTGGGAGGGAGGAGCACGGCCCAAAGCTCAGTGTGCGGAGGGGCCGGTGTCCGAAGGAACAAACCCCCGGCCCGGCTGGGCCCGACCCCCCCAGGGGCAGCCGAGCCCCCCGCCGGCACCCGCCTTAGGGTCGCCGCGGCGATGCCCCGCGCGGCTCCCGGCACGTGCAAGCTACCGCAGCGACATTGACACCGACGGTGCAACGGTCGCGGGTGTCGCGACAAGCGACGGCTCCCTCTCCGAAGCGGCGCCCGGACGCAGGAGCCGAACCCGTTCCCCCCCGCCCCCGGCTCCCACCGGAGCGGAGAGGAGCCCGGCTCCCCTCAGGGCGGCCCACGCCACGCGGGGCGCCACCGTCGTCCCTCGCCTCAGGCCGAGGCAGGGGGGTACTCCGCAACGGCCGTATCGTGGCGGGGGGGGAGTCACGACAGGACGCAG
>VYZM01012219.1:46407-70260 GCA_013398915.1 Dromas ardeola | reverse complement strand
ACGTCCCCCCCGCCCCTGTCGCGACAGAGACGGGTGAGCGGTCGTGAGGCGAGGCGAGATGAGATCGCGAAGCCCGGTATCCGGGCGCGTAATAAATGAATGAATTGCTTCAGCGGAAGGGCGCGGCGGTCTGCGTGATTTAATCAGAGGAACCAAAAAGAACCGACAGCCAGAAGGGTATTTATCATACAAAAAAAAAGAAGACATTATATATACATATACACACATGGAATAGATCTATATATATATATAGATATATATATAGATATATATATAAAGATATATATATAAATCGGTAAACTCAAATAGCGCCTTTATCAAGAGCATCTTAAGCCATTCAAACATTTTACTTTACATTGACCCAATTTATTACCTTTTTGCTTCAGTTGAATTAAAGCAAATGGATTAAAGGTCTGATCTCAAACACCAAAGACATCAGAAACCAAAGCCCATCTTAGGTGACAGCAGCAGCATCTGAGAACCCAGCCCCTGCACTGGCTATTAGCTGAATGATGTTAAAAGGAGTCTAAATAAATCATTCCCACTCACAGCTTCGCAACAGCGGAAGATCTCAAAGAGAGTTTCTAGCTGTATATTCTATAGATTTTATTACAAGCCGAGGATAGAAAAGATATAGCCAGAGGGCCTGCCCTAGGATAGAACGCCACTGAACATCAAATAGTATTTACAGTACAGCTATAGGATTAGAGAACATTCTATAAATGTGTACAAAGGCACATACAACAGAAATTTATTTTCATGCTTGACAAAGTGGAAGTAACCTGGACTAAAACCTCCTGCAGAACTCCACAGCTGCTGGCTAGGAGCCCCTCTGCTCAACCACCAGTACAAACCAATCCCCATCACAGGTCACCAGTGAAACACCCATGTTTGAAGCAGCAGCTATGAAGAACCTCAACAGACCCTGAATCTAGGTATGAAAGGTGAAGTTTCAAAACACAGGTAAGGCAGAGCATGTTGGAGAGCTGTGACAACATTTATGTACGACTAACTTTCTCAGATAACTTGGACATCGCATTTTTGCAAGGGAATATATAATACTGCAGCATATAGGTGGCAAAATTCAAACAAGGTATATTACAGCTTCTAACACAAGATAATAGAAAATGCAAGAAGCATCTACCAAATTCTAAAGACGTGAGCCCTTCCTATATTGGTTTCCAAATGGTAAAATAATATTTAATATTTCAGTACTTGCACATGTGCTTAGAAGACTCAATAATTTCCTTTAATAAAAGCAACTGGTTTTGCTTGTACAGAACCATGGTGCCTTTACAGTTTTTTTTTTTTTTTTTTTTTTTTACAGTGTTAGGCAAGAATATAACATAATACAATGCAGGCAGAGGAGAAATATACTCAAGATAAAAAAGCAATTTTAACAGTCAATTTAATGAAGAATTGACATTATTTTCTCTGCACACTTCAAAAATGGTAAGGCAGGCTTGATTAAATTACCTGTAACCAGTAATATATTATACTTTACTCCAAGACAAGTAGACCAGTTTTACTGGGATACTTACTATTAAGGAGGATAATCTTTCAAGGTTTATTTACATGGAAAACAATCCTTTTTACATAATATATAAAATGGAGTAGTTATACACTGCAGCCATTTTACAATACTTAAGCTAAATGAAATGAATCTTAAGCTATTCTATTTCAACAGCTGTGGAACAAGCAGATAGAACATGAACTGCTTAATTAAGCTACAAGCCCAATTTCATTATAGAAAGTAACTAACTACCTGCTTGAGAAAACAATTTTTCATAACCATCTTCTAACCATGATAAGCACTTCACAGTAGAGGGATGAACCTCCACAAATGTTTTCTTCCATGAAAAACTCATTTAAGAAGTCTCTGCGCTGCCAACCCTCTTTACTGCAGTTCACTCCTTCCTCAGTTAATGCCAATATAAATAATTTTTTGGACCACACTAGAAATTGGATCACTCAAATGGACACGCTTACAAGAAAGACCTCCAAATGCTGAACACCAAGCATTTTTTTCACTGATCCAATACTTAGCCCAGTACCACAGACAGTTGGACTGGCACAAAGAGAGACACTCAACTGGAGCACAGAAAGGAAAGGAATGGTCGGAAGTGCACAAGAATTTCTTAACCATCTCGATGAGAAAAGTAAACTAGTAACCGGTGTTTGCTGCAAGAACAGCTATGAACACCAATTTCACGATGCTTAGACAGTCAACAATGCCAGTGCAATGGCACAAATAATAATTTAAGAAAACAGTAATGCTTAGAGGCACATTGTTAGATTATCCATTGGAATTCAATTCCAAGAAGGAGGAAGCATTTTAAAAGACATGAACTTTACTAAAAATAGTGCATTTTCTTTACCATTGCATTAGCTTTAGGAGAAAGGAGCAGAGAGATAAAAAACATAATTCTTCCTGCCTCTCACCTGTAACTTGTGGTCTTGTCTCAGGGAAGCTACTTGGGAGAGTTGTCCCCCTCCCTGCTCCCAGTAACCTCAACAGGGTCAGCACCCTCCCACCATGAGACCCAAGGGGATGCCTGCTCACCTGCTGTGGGAAATTATGAGAAGAGTCATACAGAAGGCAGCAGATGCAGCCGTTAAGTTCCCAATTCTGCTCTGAACTGGGCTGTGAGAGACAGACCACTGAAACTGTACTGACGGCTCAGACGGACTGGTGCATAACCTTGCTCCTCACTGCCTGTGTGTGTAACTAGGAGGAAAACTGTTAAAGCTGAGTGAAACTGGTCTCCACAACAACAGTCTCAAAAGACATTAATTTATAATCTTTTCCTGTTACTATCTCAAACATATAATAAACAAGCTATTCTAAAATTTATTTTTCAAACTAAAAATTCCAACTAAAGCAGAACCGTACGCACTTTACAGTTTGGTTGTAGTCAGAAAATTAAACTAGATTTCAGAAAGTGTTCTTCCTAAAGCTCTTTTCCTCTCTTAAGAACTGTTGACAGGAGACCATCAAGTTGTTTCTGAGAGAGCAGTCCTTCTGCTTTGAGACTACCAGTCACATGTTACAGCATTAATGTCAAATTCAATTACTATTTAATAAAATACTCATTCTAATGCTTTACCATTTTACAGTCATACAATAGCCAAGACTGACACTTTCTTATTCCAAAGCTGAGAACTATGCCACGACCACAGCAGCTGGAAACATTTCACCAGACAGATGGTTCAGTTTTTCCAACACTGTGAACAATTAGGCTAAATACAGTAAGAAGTGAGGTACAGCAGCCTTTTTCTTTTTTTTTCTCTTCAGAAATGTATCAGAGAGCTTTATTAGTGTAAAGTAGATTTCATATTTGGTCAATGCAAGGAAAAACTGTCATTAAAAATTCTGGAGCAGAGCGTTGTTTTCTAAAATTATTCAGTATATGTACAAATAGATACCAGGCATCATATCAGGAAAAAAAAAAAATCTCACTATTTCCTATTTTGAGTACTTAGAGTACAGAGAACTAATAATAAAATTCAAGTGATTTTTTTTTTTTCACCTAACATCAAATCTCTTCTAAATTAAACAATTAACAATGCTGGAATAAATTAATATTTAAGAAGGATTTCCCTGTATTCTGGGGAAACAAAATGTACAGAGGGAAAAAAGACACAATTTCCTTAGTGTTTAAAAAAAAAAAAAAGCGTGCATGTATTTACCCTAGCAATCTTCTCTCGGTTTTCAAGAGAAGAGACTTTCAAAAATTGCAGCTGCAAAATAAGTTTATGTAGTTTTTAATACTTATTCCTCTACTAAACATAAACCAGGTCACGATTTTGGACCCCTCTGCCTGCCTGGTCATCATCATCTGACTGCTGTTCCGAGTTTTGAGAACTACCGTACTCATACTCAATGGGCTTTGGATTGTTGTATGGGTAGCCATTGTCATCAAAAAACCTTCGGAAGGTGAACTCATAAAAAGCATGTTCAGGATGTTTTCCATTTTTGTACCACCCATTAAGTGTATCATTTCTGTTCCCTTCCTTATCATCATCACTCCACAATTTATCTGGATCAACTGGATCGAAGTTTGATGTGTCCGTAGGATGAGCAATTTTGGGAATGTAGAAAGCAGACTGTCGCCGTAGATCGCTCGAAAAATCAATTGTTTTAAAAAACGGATGAGCTTTTATTTCATCTGCACCGTTTTTGCCTAAACGATCTTCTGGCCCTCGGCAGAGTTTAATAATAAGGTCGGAGGCCTCTGGAGTCAATTTAGCTTGAGGTGGAATATGAAGTGCAGTTTGCCAGTTGATAACCTTTAAAGCAAAAAGAGGTGTTATTTTATTTACAATTTCATACAAAGGAAAAAACAGTGAAAATTAAAACAACAAAACAAACAAACAAAAAACCCCAACAGCCACAAAGCAATCATTCAACATGTGTAAGTGTTTTCACACTAGAGAGGGGAAAACGTGAAGCTGCTCTTTCAGAAAATACAAGGAATATTTTATCTGGAAATCTGGCAAGATACAGGTAAAGTTTATTCACATTCCAGATCTAAACTAGAGTCTGGCACCGAATACCTCTGCTATCAACCAACAAAGAAACCATAAAAAACAAGCGCCTGAAAACTGAGATTAGGCACATGGTTTACAACCTTAAAAAAAAGAGGGTAAGGCAAACAAATTTTGATTTATGTGATGCACTGGGAAGAGTAACAGATTTAAAGTTAAAAAAAGTCAACACTGCACTACATTTTGAGCCAACTAGTATCTTGCAGGCTGAATGCAGTTTTGTAAAAAAATGGCACCTGCCATTGACTGCCCCATGGTTTCCCTGAAGCAGCTGGGGCTCAGGAAGAAAGGGACCAGTAGCTCTGAGCTGCCAGTAACCCTGAGCAGCCATGGTCATCTGCTGCACTTCCATCTTTGCATGCACCTGCATGTCCACCTGCAGACACATTACCAAAGGGAACCCTCTGCAGGTAGGTGGGCATGGAAACCAAGTGGGGGGAAAAGAACACCCAGATGCTGGAAGAGGAGAAGAAAAGAAAGCAGAAATAATAACTGGACAGGTGCAGGGCGCGAAAGGGAATGGCTGAGATCTGAAATGTGATTTTTAGTTGGCAGGTTTAGTGTATGACCAGCTAAAAGATATAAACGTGACCCCTGAAGTCCCTTTACAAATAAGTGCACTGCCACAGTAATGTAAAGTTTAAAATCTTGTTAATTTATAACATGCCTGAATAAAGCAGTATTCTCAAAAATCTCCTTTGATTCCATTACAAATTAGAAAGACTATGTAAATTTCAAGCCTGCTTTTTCAGACTGTTTATATGACACTTTTAAAATTACCTTCATTTGTGTTTCCAGTGGTGTTTGTGCCAGGAATGGAGGCTGCCCCACTAACATTTCAAAGAGAATTACTCCAACACTCCACCAGTCACACAACTGTGTGTAACCTGAAATGATGTCAAAACAAGGTAGTCAAAGCCTTGGTATAAATTTTAATCTTGTACTTCTAAGAATAAAACAGGTTCACAAGAGAATTCTAGTCAATATTTAAGATTTCCATATTAAGAACCATTTATTTTTTTGTCATAATATTATATACTTGGGGAAAGTGGCAGTGTAAGGAAGGTGAAGCAAGCTACCTGAATATCAGTCACTCCGCAGCGAGATTACAGTGTAAGAATGAATTACCTGTTCGTAACAATACTTCTGGCGCAATATAATTGGGTGTGCCCACAAGGGAATGGGCCAGACAGCGCTGATGCTGACGTGCAGCCCTTCGCTCAAGTGGCTTCAGCCGATCTCCACACCTGCAATTTGCTGGATCACCCCATTCATTGCTGAAATCCATACTGTCTTGACGTGCATGATCACCTATAATTAAGTGAGAAAGATGCCAAAAATGAGGAAGATTACTGTAGTTCTTAACTAGTACGAAATTTTATCTGTTAACATTTGTAGTTATAAGGCAGAATCTATTTCAACACTCAGTTTGAGAGATAAGGTGGTCATCAACATCAAGATTTTGACTTTTTGCTTTTGATACGAAATACCAATTTTTGAGAACATTGGTTTTTTAAGTTAATTTTTGGCATAACTATGAGAAAGGATCGAGTTTGACGTTTTCTCAGTTTTTCCTTAACATAACCACATTGGGGATACAGGGTGTATATTGTTCTTGCTCTTACGTAAACCAAAAACCCCACCATATTTAAAGCATCAAAAAAGAAGATCAAATCTTAAATCTTCAACTTCTCTCCAGAGACTATGTAACAGTCTGGCCTAAGAAACATGGTATTTTGATAAAAACAAGTCAAAAGTAATTTAAAAATTGTTTTTGAAGAAATGTTTTTATTTTTGCAAATTAAAAATATGTTATTACAAAATCTGTATTTTATCACTCTAAACTGTGAAAATCTTTTTTAGCTGCTGTTCTAAGAAGTCAAGTAGTATTTTTAAAAGCCTACTTGAATCTTTACCGGAAATCAATAGGCTACACTAAAAGGAAGCACATGAGACACTCAGAACCTGGGGCAAGGTTTTGAAGAACAATTAAATTTAAAACATCAGTCCTATCTTCAAAACAGAGTTAGGGCTGTTGTCTATATAATTATCTTGCTACTGTTGTGATTTTCTCTCTCCAAATTTCAGAACGCACTAATGGGACAAGCTTACAGCAGCATAGCTCATCATCAATGCTCACACTTACAAAGTCTCTCTTACTAAACGTTGCTTTCTAAAATTTGAGTGATGTGCAGGCATATTGTCAGACGCGTTTTTATTCAGGAAGGAAACAGCACAGTCATCTCTCTACTCATTTATTATTTAATTCCTTGCAAAAAATGTCACATCAACAAAATAAAAAAGAAACCTTTTATATTTCTCTTACCACTCTGGTAGTATTTTGAATCGTGGGTCCATCGAAAACCTGTACAGAGCCCGAAGTCAGTCAATTTAATATGACCATCACGGTCTATCAAGATATTATCAGGTTTAATATCTCTGTGGATGAAGCCCATTTTATGAACACTTTCAACTGCGCAGGTCAGTTCTGCTGTGTAGAACCGTGCCAGATTTTCTGGAAAGACACCCATTCTAATTAGGAGACTCATCATATCACCTCCTGGAATGTAGTCCATTACAAAGTACAAATTGTCCTTATCTTGGAATGAATAGTACAGGCGAACCACCCATTCATTATCAGCTTCTGCAAGGATATCCCGCTCAGCTTTAACATGAGCAACTTGATTTCTAAGCAATACATCTTTTTTTCTCAGAGTTTTTGTTGCATATAAAGCATTAGTATCCACTTTTCTTGCTAGGCAAACTTCTCCAAATGCACCAACTCCCAGGGTTTTAATTTTTACAAACATCGACTTGTCCATTTTAGCTCTTCTCAGCCGAATATAATTAGACTCTTTCTGGCACAACATTTTCCTCATTTGATCTCGGGCTTCGGGTGACAATCCAACCTGTGCAGCAAACAGAATTAAATCTGAAGAGTGAACAGTACTCTTAATTTTTAGTGATCTTGTAATACAAGGCTTAGGCAAAGCAAACCAAATACTTATATACAGCATGGGAAAAGGTTTTTGTTTTGCCTTTTTTTAAATTTACACATTAGGACTCTATGAAAACATATAGGAGTGATACAAAACAAAACGTGATCATTTTCAACAGCAAAATGCACAAGGTGCCATGCACCAGAAGGTTCTTGAGAAGGGAGTATGTTCTCAAGGACAGAAAGAGTAATACAAACTACTGATAAAACCCACTGCAAGTAATACTTATCTAACAGTGTGCATCAACTCCCTCCCTCATTCTCTTTGCAGAGCTAAAGGAAGCCAAGATGCGCCTAGGAGCAGTGAGTAGCTGAGGGCTAAACTAAGGAGCTACAGTGGGAAAGGTTTCCACTCTCTAGACTAGCTACAGCAGAAGTCACTACGCTTCCTGACGACGACAGTGGAATTTCAGTTGCAGAAGGGAGTACACGACTCTCACGCTTCCCTGTGGAGCTACACAAACCAGATCCACATGGCACTGCTTCCATACTGTCCACCCACACCAAGCACCTGCCTCTGCCACAAGCCAAGACCTGATCTTCCCTCTTACCACATAACCCACCTTTCTAACAGGACTTCAGTCACACTCTCTCTACTGCTCTCTGCTCTACATACCAACAAGTTGAGCAGAGCAATTTCGCTGAAGTGGCTCACTCCTCCCCATGGTATCAGTTCTTGGCTCCCATCTGTGTACATACCCCTATCTTGAAAAAACATCCCTGGTATTCTGGCCAACACCACTAGCATTCTGACAGCTGAAATATTCACAGGCCACACAACTCATCACCTACAGCATGGAAACCTTTATCTACAAGAGCCACACGGAGCAATCTCATAGTATTCCAACCTGGGTTCCTCCTAGTGTATTTCTGCTGGCTTCAATCCCTTTAAAGTGTCATTCAATTCCTGTGCCATCTTTCTTGGCAGATTTCAGGCCCTGGAATCTGAATATCCCTTCTTTTTGGTTTTAATGTGAGCAGGATCTTTCTTCAAATTTTTTGTATTCTTTTCTCTGTGATGCTACACCCACATAGCTTTATGTTCATTCCTTCTTTTGTTTTCTGTCAGCATTTTCAAAATCTTGTATGTTCCCTTTTTCATAGCATCTCAATTATTTTATCTGCCTACCTGGCTTGAAATCAGCATCCTACAGCAATAATTTCCAAGTTCAACCTAGAGTACTTTTCCTTACTTTTTCCTGGATGTTCTGATCATAGGATTGAACATGGCCAAATCGAATACCTGCAAACATCACAACTCTGTTACTCAAACACTATTCTAGAAGTTTTCAATTTCTTACTGTTACATCTTATCGATTCTCGATACCAAATCGTGCTGCTTCTATCTCCTTAGTTTTTCAAATGTATAAGATACTGTCTGCATAACAGTACTCAGGACCATCATCAGGCTTAGGTAACGACTAGTCAAGGCCTGTATAAACTGCATGTCACTAGATGATTTCTATTTCGCCCAACTTAACAACATAACTTGAAACAAAATATAACATGTGACTGAGAAAAAGGGTGAGATAAAAGATTAATTAGATATCATTCAGTATCTTAAAAATGCTTTCAGGATACTACACATCACCTATTAAAGAAAATACTGTTAGAACACAGAAAATTTCTTACAGGCATCATAAAAAAATAGATCCAAAAGGAGATGCAATTAGGAAAATGCATACAAAATGCTCATCTACTTAGACAAACTTCACAAGGAATATCAATTCCTTAAGATTTAAATGGGGAAGGCTATCTCAGATTTGAGACAAATTTTTTTGTCTACATCAGACAGGCAACAGCTAGGACTGGGTAGCAGTAGCTTCAAGACTAGATGTGGGAAACAGGTTCAACTCCCTACTCCGAATCAAGAAATTGTTTTTCTCAACACATTACTGCAGGAATACCCAGGCACTGTCTTCCAGGACAGAAATGTCTTAATTTTTCTGTGAATGAACATGCTTAAGGCACACTTCAATGCAGAAGGGGGGATTTTTGAAGACTTACAAATGCCAAGATGACATCTGAAGACCTGATTACCATAAGTAATGAGCTAATTTCCCTTTCTCCTTCTCACGAAGACCCAAAATATACTTCAGTATTGTGAGATTCCTCTCCTATACCCTGATGAAAAAGGAGAGGTCTGCTGCAGCATGATAGCCCATTTTCCACCCTTCAGCCTATAATTAAACATCCCAGCTTTAAATCTAGTATAAATATTGTAAATTGCATTTTGTGTAAGAAAAGACATTTACTAGGGTCCTTCAGATGCACAAGAAAAATATCAAGAAAAATTATATCAGTGCTTTCATGTAAGTAACACTTATGCTTGCGACACTATGGAACACAACACAGTAGGAAGGGAAAGTGAAGTTTGCAAATCAACATTAATTATAATACATTTAAGTACTCCAAAATAGTAAAAATAAATTCATGCTTAATTTTGATGCAGGATTGCATGCACAGCCCTCTAAAAAGGGATCATGCTATTCTTAATAAATACTGTTGCTCCAAAATCTTACGTGTCTACACAGGGATGGAGATTACAGAGTTCAGGAAAGCTTCCCACACCTTAACAGTTTAAATCAGCTGTTAGTGGAAGTGAAAAGGAAAGAGAGAAGACTAAGAATAAAGATCTAGAAAGAGTTCCAGGAAGAAATCTTGCTAACATTTACATATTTGTGATTAAGCAAACACTTACAAAACACTATAGCTTACAGTAAGAATTTTCAAAGCGTTAAGAAAACATGGATTTAAAAAACAGCACTTCAAGAAAGTGGCATAAGCCAAAACATTCTTCCATAGAATAAATTAAGAGGTATATATACTTATGTCAAATTTCCAACAACAATTGTTAAGAAAGATATATAAGCAATACATCTCAAATTTCCATTTCTGCAAATCTTAATTTCACTACTTCTCACTATTTTCTCTTCTGAAATGACATATGTATACATCAGCCACACTTTTCACCCTTTTTTTTTTTGGTTTAGTAGAACACCGAAACCCCAGAAATAGACCACTGACTTCATGAGGGCACAAAGAAGTTGATTTTACATGTTTTTGTTGATGTATGTTTTTTATTATCCCATTCAATTACCTCTTGTTTAAAGAGATACCCTTACAGCCTGGATTATAAAATACTGTCCTGGTTTGAGGTAAAACAGAACCAATTTTCTGATTTGTAATTTTACTTTTTAGCTGGGCCTCTTCTAACTGACTAAAGTCTGAAATTAACAGCATATTGTTCAGAAACTGTTCACTCTCAGAGTGATAAGACCTGATTATACCAAGGAATGGTATGCACAGAGGCTCTTGCTTATACTTATTGCTATAACAACCAAGGTCAGCTAACTTCGCTGTTTGCCCCGTTAGAGGGTTGGAAGCGGAGAAGCGTAGAGGGGTCACACCTATAGGGAGGAGCGGACAGGACAGGTGACCCAAAACTGACCAACAGGGTATTCCATCCCATCTGCATCACGCTCAGTATAAGAGCTAAGGGACAAGGGGGCTCTCTCTCGCGTTTTCTTCAATGGCCGACGTCTGAGGAGGACCCTGTCTGTTCGTCTGCCTTCGATCGCGATCCAAGCACTCCTGACTCTAGTTCCGGAATTCAGCTCCTGTCCGTCACTGACTCCAGTCTGGGACTTTCCCTGTGTCTGCTGGTGACGCGATCGTCATCCTGGGAGCTGGATACGGTTTTGTATATATTGTATACTTTTTTTTTTCTTATTACTATTTTCTTATTTTCTTCTTTATTATTATTTTCATTAAAGTAGTTTAGATCTTTTTCTAAACTCGTAAATCTCCTTATCTCTTCCTCTCCTCTCTGAGGAGAGAGGGGGGGGGAGGGCCATCTGTCGTTCCGATTGGCCAATCCGGCCAAAAC
Organism: Dromas ardeola; assembly: GCA_013398915.1. NCBI lineage: Eukaryota > Metazoa > Chordata > Aves > Charadriiformes > Dromadidae > Dromas > Dromas ardeola. The sequence continues at coordinate 58,825 of VYZM01012219.1, read as the reverse complement.
CACGACAAATACTTAGGCAAAGGGTACCATGTCTCTTTCATTCTAAAAATGAAACTTTTAAATATTATTTTTTTATGTGAACTTAAAAATCCCTATCACTGCTGGAAATAAAGTACAGAATGTAAAAGGTATTGCTGTTTGTGTGACTATAAAAATGCACTAACCAGCCTACCACTTGTCCCTGCTTTGCTACTTGTACCTGCAGTGTTTATTTTAAAAACCGAAAAATATTTTTTAAATCATTAAAATATTGCATATTACTCACTCAAAAAATCAGGATAAAATAGAACCCATAAAAAAAACCTATGAGCCATGTAGTTAAATCTCAGTTCATGCAACAGTGATTTTGTTTCTGCTGCCTTATCATACATGAGCCAGATGAACTACACTTAGACACGCAAAAATCTTACTTAAAAAAATTAATTTCTAGGACGACAATGAAATATGTAAAGAAAGCAATGAAGACTTTGCCACATCTCAAACACAAAAACTAAAAATAGACTTCAATACCACAATGTTCTAATTATCTGTACTATTTAAACATATTTCTTAAAATTAATAGAGGAACAGTTCTAGTCATAGATTTAGAAAGAAGACAGAGTTTACCCGCATCATTTCATTCTCTAGTTGTTTTTTCCGATGCAAACGCTGTTGATGTGACTTGAGTATATTCTCCACGTGCTGCTCCATGAAGAATTTAAAGGCCTGAGGGGAATAGCTTTGAATGCGAGACTCTCTTCTTTCTTCATCTTTCTTGTTTTTTCTAACAGGAACAGGTGATGTTGTAATTTGTTTCTTTTCTTTATCTGTTGAATCAACACATTCATAATTCTTTTCATTCTCATCCTCCTTGGATAAAATAGGTGGTTCCTCCTTGTTGATCTTGGGTCCCGTCTCATACAGATTGACAGAGGGATTCTGGTGCAATAAGTGTTTTGGGTAAGGTGGTGGGGGACCCTGGTAATTTGGAGCCTCTGCAACAGGCGACATAACTGCCATATTTGTAGATGGACTCTCAGAGAAGGGAATGGTCTGAACGGTTTGCACTGGTTGTGGCATCCAGGAAGGGTGAGTGGGCGCTAAGGCAGTCTGTAGCTCTGGTTTTAACACGCGCATACTTTTTACCGGTTGCTGAATGGGAGCTGGCGTTATAGCTGTTACTGTCGTAGCCGAAGGCTGAGAGCTGCTAGAGTGACTCTGCCTGTTTCCATGATGGTTGTTGAAAGAATTTGACCGTACGGGAACATTGGGTTGCCATGTAGGCATGTCGTGCCCATTGCCAGGTGATGACTGCGGTTGCACAGGGGAGGACTGTGACCAGGATGCCGGTATTCCAGCTACATTTGTATTATAAAGTTCCATGTTGTGACTATTTCTATTTGGCACCATCATTGCCTGAGGAAGATTCCCATTAGCGTATGCTGAAGGAGGAGCAGATCCTCCTGCCTGCATCTGTAGTGCTGTGGGACTTTGCCTGTTAGTTGGATTCATGGGGTATGGGGGTGGCTGGCGACTCACCGAGTTCCCAGACACCACATTCTGGTGAACTATGAATTCTGTCTGACAATTGCCATTCTGCATTCCAGCTCTTCCTGAGGGAAAGCTAAACTTGCTGTTGGCAGAGCTCTGCATGATTATTGGTTGCCTGCCAATGGGGACAGCGCTCATGCCTCTCTGACCCTGCGTGGAAGAATTTATGGGTGGGGGATTCAGAGGTGGAGGTGGATAACCATCCTGCCATGCTCCTGGTGGCACTGGAGAAATACGGGAGATCACATATTCCATGTTTCCAGAGTAACGCTTTGTTTGAGAGTTTGGTTCCCAGGAAGGAGGTGGAGGAGTAGTCCCCCTTGGAGGGGGTGTCTGTCCTCGAGGAGGTGGAGGAGGAGGAGTGACACTCCTTATCTGTGGTAGAGGCGGGGGATTCACTCTTTGTCCATTGCCGGGATGAGCCTGGGCAAACGCTGCAATGCCAGATCCAGATAACGGCCTTCCTACATCAGGCTGAGAGCTGGGACTTTCTGAGCGATAAACTACGCCATCTCCCAGGGAAGGGCCATGCCGCTGAGGAACCAAGGACTCCTTAGAACCCTTCCAGCTCTGCTTGCGGTTAACTGATTGCTGTACAGTCCCTGCTTTTACAACAAGAAGACACAGCATTTACATTATTAGAACTTATTTCTTTTTACTGCATTGAATATTTTATTCTTCTGCATTAAATACTACAGAAATAGGACGGGAACTCTCTGACATAGCATAATCCACTGTACTTCACATGAAAAAATTATCTCTCTCTAGTAATACCCAGCATGCTATGCTAATATGCTCAGTACACAGTATAAGACCAAAAAAATGCAATGAAACTATAGTATCACAGTTTTTAGAAATCACTTTTCTGAAGATGCATTTTGCTTCAGTTACAGATGCGCTCAATTATTAAAAAAAGGTAATATGCAAAATTATTAGGCACACTATGTATTTTTTATCATGCATACAAGCAACTCTCAGAAGAGATGTTCAGTACAAACGCAAAAAAGCAATAGCACAGAAAAACGTGTTTAGTCATGTTGCTATTCCTTCCAGTTTAACACTTACAAAACACTTAGTGTTCTTAAACCAAAATTTAACTGAATGCTGTAAAATCAAAGAGCCTGCTTATACCCCTGTATGCATACAGTTCATCCAAACTTGTTATATTCCTTGCATGCGACATTTGATTAAGTACTTTAATTTTAAAAGTTATGTATTTATGAGAAGAAGTGTTGTATAGAGGCAAGAATTAAAACTGTATGAAAGCAAAACTTACAGACACAAACTCTACAATAAATTTACTTCATAGACGTTATTTTGCATCATACAAACAAGATAACATGCAAGGAACTGATAATGCATGTAGTCTTGTTGTGGTTTCTACAATGTTATTACTGAGATACTTGTAAACACGTACAATACTGTAACTGCTGAAGAATGTGTTAGTTTTTGTATCTTTGCAAGTAACAATGAAAATCATGGCAAATGGTGGCATTTCGACAAGCAGGGACTAAGCCTGCCTCAGAGACTAAATGAAAATAATACTGTACTTTGCTACTCTTGACTACTAACTTTTCCTCATACCTATATGGTCAATTTAAAATGTAACTTTACAGGGCTAGCAGCTCAGCACTCAACTTTGGTCAAATGAGAGTTCAGTATTTCTGCTGCGTTTGAAAGTTACTGTTTGTTTAGGTGTATGCTACTAAAACCTGTTAAAAAAAGAAAAGCACCGAGATGTATTAAAAATGTACTTGCATGTGTTAAGAGACCAATAATAGCAAGTGGCAAAATTGTGACTCTGTTACTACTAAAGCTATAGTCTGTCCCTCAACATCTATAAAAACCATGAAGTCTGCCTTAAAAACCGTACAAACAAAATCTGGAACCAAGCAAAAAATTAAGCAGAGAGAGGGATCCTTAAACAGGACATCATAAAATACAAATACTGCAGCCATATGATATATTAATATATATATACACATACATATAATATATATACACACAAAAATACACATACATCGTGCTGCTGTGTGGGACAGTGTGCAAAGAGAGAGACAAAAAATTAAGTAAGAATTCAGTGCTCATGGCTGACTTCTAAATCGCACCTGACACTGAGAATAAAATATGGGCATCACACAGCAATGAGGGGCAAAAACTACTAAAATAAGATCCGAATGCCATTCCTTGTATAAAATACTTACGCACAATACTAAAACCATGCATTATAAAAAGAAACATTTAAGAAATCCATGTCAAATGCACCTATCTTTCAGAAAAATTACATTATATACTTTACATGCTATTTTTAAAAGCAAAAAACCCCTCTATCTCAGTATCTCCTCTGTTCCATTGTGAGCACATGAAGGAGGAGTTTGCTGTTTTATATTTTTCACCTGTAAGAACACACTCGTTGGGTTACTGAGTTACCACGCATACACCTACCTGGTGGTTTCATACCTGCATTTACAGGTCTTGCTGCTGCTGCAACCATCTGTTCCCGACGAGGATCCTGGTAGCTCATTTTACTTATAAATTCAATGGCAGCTTCTATACTACGGTTGTTAGTTTGTCTAAGAGCTTGTATAACCATATCCTAAAGAGAAAAATCATATAAAAAAATAATTTACATGAAAATTGCAAAAATACCAAAAGTCACGGTTATTTAGCCAAATACCCACCAGTAATTTTACCAAAGTACATAATTGATTTCTGTCAATCAATTTAAAACTAATTTTAAAATGTTTTCTCCACAACAGATCCTCCGAAACACTAATACAGTTTGGATCTTCAGGGAAAAAAGTTAACTTGTTGAAGCACTGTACTGTGATGTAAATTGCATCATCTTGCTATTCGTACAGTTTGCTTATATAAGCATTTATTACTGATACGCACTCCCCATGTAACAGCTTGTTACATGATGACCAGAGGTCCCTTCCAAGCTAAGGTATTCTATGAAAAAGATGCCCTAATGTGAAATGCAGAACTTTGGTTTTTGCTCATTTTCCTTCAACTCAGCATGACTTTTTGTCAACAAATATCCATTAGTTTCTCCCTAAGAATTCTTCCTGATGAAGACAACATTATTGGCAGAAATTCTATTATTTTTGTGGTAGATTTAGGCTCTGTGTTCTTAGAGATCCAAACACAAGTTTTGATCCGATGGCCAATCCCAGCTCTGTCAATGGAAAATGTATTAGGGACCAGGTTTTTTTTCCACTGACTTGATCGAGATCAAGGTCAAGCAACACAGGCAGAATTCCAGAGATGGTTAAAAGTCAGGCACTGCTCTCACAGTTACATTGATGGGATTTGTGCAGCTGACTCAACAATTTTGAAACAAATCAACAGCCTAACTCCCTATAATTAAGCATACTGTCTTTAGTGATTTTTTTATGGCCATACTTTGTCATATCAAAGCAATTATTTCAGTTCACATTACGTTTGAACAGGTTACCTACATATACCAGCATTCATCTCCTACTAAAATCGACACGGCACAACAAAGAGGCTCAGAGGGGAAGCAGTTAGTATCAATTTCAAATTTAAACCCACATTTATACTTTGACCATGCCTGTGTACATTTTTAACACTACAAACATACAAAATTACATACAGCCTTCAGAAACAATAATGAAATTCAGTGAACAAAGCAGAATCCTAAAAAAGAATTTTAAAATTAAAAAAAATACATATAACAACATTGTCACAATCTTTACAGACTAGCTGACATTGTTGGAAAAAGCAGATACAACTTTTGATCTCATAGCTCTTTCATGAGACAGTTATATCTGCAACACTTCTACTGTTATAGACAAGACTGATCTGTTACAAAGAAGTACATTCTCAGCACCAGTATGCTATTTGATCGTTGTGTAAACAGAAAGTTAAGTTGCCCAGAGTATTTAATTTCCAGTTTGAGTATACTTTTATAGGACCACAGGATTCATTTCTACCTGTGGACTTTAATTTTCTTCTTAATTGGTTTCAAAACCAAATTTACTGTCTTTTTAGGCAAGTAATTCTACAACACAGAAACCCAAATCTACAAGTTCACATCACCAAGCCGTAAAGACACACAGAATCTCAAAGTACAGAACCAGCAATATTTTAAGATATGAAATTTAGTTCCCTCTCCACCACCGGAGGACCTAAGTAAGAGCCAAAGGATCTCTCTCCCCTCCTGCTGAAGAACAAAAAACTTGGTCACCTGTGTGACATTAAGTATTCAATGTCTTGAAGAGTATCACCTTACACAGAACATGAGGACTGAACCTGAATCCTAATAAGCAAGAGAGATCTCCTGCAAGCTATTTAGGATTTTTTTCAAAAAAACAAAAAACAAGCACAATGAACTGCATTGTCCCATAATTACTATACATAATGTATATATTACTATCTACATACACACTATACACACACACACATACATACACACACCCACTTGATACTGATAGATATCTATCTATATGTTCAGCTTTAACCCTGGTACTACCTACTACTTGAGGGGTGTGGGGAATAACCAGAATGTTTGTGACACTCAATATATTTAAAAAAAAAAAACCAAAAAAATTAAAAATAAAGTCATTATGTTTCCAAACTTCAAGCAGTGACTGAGTCACCAAGCAGCAACTCAACAATACGGCAAAGAGACAAATTTGTATTGTTACTTTAAATCCATTTTCAACAACTTAATGAAATCTCATTAAAAGCTAAGATGAGGAAACACTGCTCATATAGCTAGGTCCAAATCAGAGCAAATTAAAACAAAAAAATGGACTTGGTACCTAGCAGTTATAGTCAGACTCTACTACAGACATATTAGGTAGGTTAATCTCTACAGAAAGCCAGTAATGCACCTGAGATCATGAAATTAATAAGTTCTACACGTGATCTGCTAAATCACAACCATGCCTAATGGGAAGTCGGAAACAGCCCAGACCAGCCGCTTACACCTGGCCAACACACCCCAGCTATGATCCAGTCCATAAAACAATCCCAGCTCAAAACACATTCTCATTTCATTCCTACTTGCTGCTCGAATACCCCTACCAAGAAAAATGCTTTCCTACTTCAGCTGTATCTGTTCCCGGTGGTGTTCACAGGCCAAAGCCATATGGACTATTGTGGCAACACAACTGTGGCTTAACACATGGCAGAAATGGCTGACACTGGCATTCTGCTTGAAAAAAGGTCCATATAATCACAAGTGTCCTGGGAATTCTTAGTGTTGTATCCAAGAACAACAGGCAGGAGTAAAAGGCTTGAAGATACAAAGGATACAACAAAAATACCAATTCAAGATACCTTTTCACTTTATTAGCCAGCCACATACTATCATTCACTTTACAAAAATGACTGCAGGTTCAATCCGTAAAAATGGATCTGAGAACTGATCTACTTTAAATAAAATCAATTAAAAACAAACAAACAAACAATAATTAACCTCAGCAACAAGCCACAGAGCAGGGGCAAATGATTACAAAATCATTTATCATTATAAAATCCTTCCACTCTTACTGAAAAGACAGCCTGGACTGTGTATTTGAGCAAGTGAAAGGGACACAAAAAACCACTCTTGGTAGAGGTGAGCTTCTGTAAATACTGAAGTATCACAGCCAGCAAAACTCATGAGCTGGTCACTACTGCAAGCAGTACACTCCTGTAAAGGCAATCCCTGTTGTTGTTCTGCGCCTTTTTCCTTTGGAAAGATGAGCGGTTTGCTAGCTTTTATTTAAAGCTGCTTTTGTACTCAGGTTTACAGACAAGGCATGAAAACAGGTGTAATTTACTTTGATATGCAAGTCCCAGTAAAAACACAGGAGCTGTAAGTGTATGCATTTTTTATTCCTGGAAACCACATTTCAGACTCCCTTCACTTATTAAAATGAATGAATGGAAATAAGTTTAGACAATAATTTAAAAAATAAATAAATCAATTATTTAGTTCCCCATTCTTATAATGAAAACAACAGCAGAATTAATTACTTAAGCCCAAGATTTTCAAGAGACTTGACATTTTTGTCTTGAGAATATACCACAGAAAAGACACCCTGCAACTGGCTGCAACTGGTTTTGTCAGGTACCTCGTTATTTTATCTGTATCTGACAAAGACCATAAATAAGGATAGCCCAATTTCTTTCTCCACAAAGTTTGAATTTCTATTAGCCAGAGATGTAAATAGCTCATTAAAATTAAATTCTGAAATATTTGGTACTGCCTTTCAATTTAGAATGGCCATATTTTATCAACATATTTTAACGGAGCACAATCCAAAATTCCATTGAGTATCAGAGGCAAAATCCATATTCTAGAGTGCCCAGTTCTCTCTGCCTAAAATTACATAAACAATTAAAACAACCTGCCCTTACCACATAAGAACGGCACAATATGCTTAAAAAAGAAAAAACAAAACAAAAAAAAGCCAAGCATCTCTAAATCCTTCTATTCCTCTTCTTCATTCCCCACTATTACCAGTTTCATGTCGTAATTAGAAACCTACCAGATCTTGAAGAACCTATTTTCCTTATCATACACTGTTCAAACATTCCATGATCAACACGCCCGCCAACATGCACTAATAGTTTATAGTTAGCAGAACACCAAATCCTGAAAATAAAACATTTCACCTCATCAAAGCCAGCAGCTTGTAAGTCTTGCAGCATTTGTCGATTAACTTCTGATGTTCCTTTGACAGCTGAGGTTGTTTCATTTGCAAAAGGCAGAAGTGAGTTTCTTATCTCCTGCAAAACTTTATGATATGTTACAAATTTGGGGGGATTTCGGCCTTGCCTAGGATCTTCAGATAACATTTTGCCCATGCTGTGATCAGCTTTAGCAGCATCTGAGGGTTTAGGTAAATTCCTGAGGCTCTCTCGTATTTCCTGTAGCATCTGCTGGCTGCTGCCAGTATAGTTACTGGCAGGAAAAGTCTTAGGCCTCATCTGTCTATAACCTTCTGGCTTCTCACTTCTCTTCATGAAAACATGTATATATGCAACCTCCACCAAGGACTCCCGCGCACCAAAATTCAAGGAAGACTGGCTGGTAGTTTCAGAACTTGTGAAAGCAGTGGCTCTTCACTGTGAAACTGTGGTTCCTGTAGTGCTGAAGTTTGTCACAACCCAAAATGCTATCCTGTTAACAACAAAAAAAATCTCGTTATACATCCATCAGTAAAAAAGTTCACAATGTAGCATCAGTGAAACATTCACATGCAGCACTGCTTTCACAGTTATTAAAAGCATGCTAAGCAACTTCTTCAGGCAGTCTTTACTCAATCTAAATTATAAACCATGCTGGGCTTCTAACAGTCCGTTAGCAAAAACGTTTTAGGTGCCTCAGGTCCGAATAGTCCTGAATTGCAGAGGTGTGGACAGAATAAAGAGGAACTCACTGTGGTGGACAAAGCTTCCAAGAGCAGGTATGAACTGCTGTGTGCGTACCCCATCACGGCTTCTTTGCCCTCCCTCTCTGCTGGGTGCTACCTCCCTTCACCACCCACCTTCTCTCCATCAACACTTTTATAGCTGAAGGTGCCGATTCTACTCTCCGGTTAGCTAGGATATGGACCAGATACAATTCTGACATCAAGCTCCACAAACAGATGGAAGTGAGAAGTACAAAGTACACCAGTGAGAGTATATAATTACCATGATTTTATCCATTCTTTAGCAGTCACATACGTAAAAAGTAAACACTTGCCTATACCATTGCATGCAACTCTGTGATTTCTTGTACCATCTGTCATTTAATCCCATTTAAGGGTTCAGTTTTCCAAGGCTGTCACAGCCTCTTAGCTCGAGTCGCCTTGAACCAGTCCTTGTCAATACTTGAGTGATTTTAAAATTTATTTTACATAAGGGAAGATGAGAGCACGGGGGTGGGAAAGAAAGCAAAGAAAATTTAATCAAGCTTTTTTACCATAAAATTGTTTAACAACTCAAGCATCAAATTCACTGAGAGCATAGCTGTGACATTTGGTAAGGGAAACAGAACTTTCTGCCAAATACAAATAAATAACATTTGCATCTTGAAGGAGCTGACTCATCAGGGAAAGAGCCCTGTGTCTGCAGAGAACTCAAATCTCTGCATTCGTGCTGTGCACTAGTTAGCACTGTAACTACTGTAACTGGTATGGTAAAGGATACAGCAACTAAAGTGAAACGCTGAAGAAGTTACAGAGCATTTGCCTCTTTATAGTATCATGAAATAAAACTTTTGCAGCCTCTACTGCTCCACAGAGGAAGATCAGTTACAAAGGTAGCGCAAGATACAAAAATTCCGTAATTTAGCACTGTCTTTTCTTCACAGGCAACTAGAAGAACGGTAAAGCTCAACTCATGCTGTTCCTTTACTATAATGCAATGTCTAACAGAAGCAATACTGAAATGTTCTTAATTCTTCAGTGCTCACTGAATAAGGGAAAGATCAGACTTGTAGGTGAATTTTAACAATAAACAGTGAAGTTCTGCTCAAAGTATTAAGGAATCTAGATTCAGCATGAAGTACGGCATGAGAGCCATTAAAATGTAATTTAATTTTAGCCACTTTCAAAATCTTTTTCAAAACATGCCATATTTAAGACCACATTGAAAATACTTCATCAAAAACACTCTTTCCAAAGAAAATGGAGTTACTATATTTACACCATTTTACTGGTTTTGCTATGGATGTTCCTCTTCTTTCCAAGAGACCTGCTTCAAAAAAATACATGTGCTGGATACCCAAGTGCGAGGAGGATATATGGCAATAACACTTGAAAGAATCACCACCTCCAGAAAAGTGAAACCTCTAGCATAAACTCATGCCAAAACATAGAACAACAAGGCTAAATATCTTGCAGGTTTTGGTAATCTAGATTACTTGTTCAAATTCAGTCAAAATTAGGAGAAACGACTCGTTCACCATTGGCAGGGTAATCGAGATAAAACAGTTGTTATTGATCTTGTGTCACACACGTACCAATGAGAGAAGAAAAAAGTGTCCATACGTGAGCTATTCTTTTGAAGAAGTTCCAAAGGCTTGGAATTCTGGAGAAAACAGTTGTTTTGCACCCATGCATTTTACAATAATTTAATCTGGTATTTCAATATTCACTTTATGGTTACACCACGGGTAGCTGAGATAAACAAAGGTAATAGCCCCAAGAGAAATCAAGGTTAAATTAACAGGACACTTAAACCATAAATCAGGAGACCTAGAGTCTACCACCCTGGGGGGGGGAGACGCGAGGGGGGAAGCAGCTGGTGCTCCCATTTCTTAGGTGCAAAACTGAGATAATTGTATTTCTTTCTAAAGTGCTTTGAGAACTCTAAGACGAGGGATGCTGTAAGTGTTTCACAGCTCTTATTTGCTGGCAACTGCAGCATAACAGGATATGGACTAATCAGTCTTGGAAAGTAAAGCCACACTTTCACATAAATTTGCAGCAGAAGCAGAGCTTTACCAGTGTAAACCAGCCAGTCCACTTATCTCCCACCACTTACTAGCGCCAGCATAATTGCTTGCAAGGCCACACAGAGCAAATCAAGCTAAGGAATTTACCCAAATAAATAGTAACTTTTTTTGGTGGGTTGTTTCTTTTGGCAGCAGTGATGGGTACCAGCAGTTTGACCTGCATGTGAAACTACAGTCTTAATTGCTCAGAAACCCAATTAAATTGGTTCTCCAGTTTAATGAAGTACAAGAAAGCAAGCATTACTACAATTCAGCTTGCTTTACATACGAACCTCAAAATTTAGAAGTCACCTCCTCTTACAGACATTTGTATACATTTTAAAGCAAGAAAGTTTTGACTGTTAGTAAGAAACCCATCTCAGTTTTGTACTTCTAACTAGCAAACACAAACTGTATCCAAGGGAACTGACATCTATTCCTCCTTGCAGTTTTGTGTCATTAAGTGTAAATGATAGATGTGTTTGTTAACGCAGCTGTTTCTGCTGATGAAGTTCTCCACTTCCCCAAAGAAGTTAAAAAAACAGGTTTTAGTTTCTTTTCAAAATATGGAGACGAAGTATTTTCCTCTACAGGTCAAACTGTAAAGAAAATAAAATACTTGTCTTTCTACAGTATAATCATGAAAGATTTTACTTTAAAAAAAGGCATTTGAATGAGAACACAGAATAGTTGTATGCAACTGTCAATAACTTCCAAGTTTTTTGGGCAAAAAACCACACAGCTTTGTGATAGACATGTAACATTTCTTATCTCCCAAAGTTTTGAACATACTTTTAAATACTTGTATTACCCATTAAATATTGAACACTACATATTAATCTATTTTGGTTCCCTCTCTCATGTACCTATTCTAATAACTTATTTTACACATAATCACAACACTTTATCCCTAGGGGAAAAAAAACCGAAACAATCAAGAATTTGGGAGACACAAAATTAAGTTTGATGGGGCATGGTTCAAATCAACAAAAGGAAGCTGTTCTTCAGATAACAAGTCACTGAGCTGCACAGCCATTTGGCAGAGGATGCATTTCCAATGCTAAAAGTTTCTGTAGCATGAGGAGAAAACTGGACCCTGAAATTAGTAAATAAACACAACTACATAGGGTCGGGGAAGACTGAGCTGGAAATGACTAGAGGCTAGCTGAAAACTGGGAACACTGTGCATTCACTCCACTTGTTTCCATTATCACGCTCTGCGATCTCCTTTAAGGGGACACGGCTCTTCTTACGCACAAACGTATTCTTGATTATTCTCGGTAGCAGCAGTAAATATTTCCAGTGCACAGAAGAGAGATCTTTATGGCTACAAGCAGGACAGCCACTCAGGACCAAAGCGTAACCTGCCCCAGCACCGACAGGTACGAAGTAATACCTGCAGCACGGCGGGACCCCGGCGGGTTTCAGCGCTGGGCACAGGACATCCGC
>VYZM01012219.1:35346-45564 GCA_013398915.1 Dromas ardeola | reverse complement strand
GAATCAGAAGATAGACACACACACGCACAGCCCCGCCGCTGCCAGGTTTCTGGTGCTGCTTTTCCCTTCCGAGCTCGACGGATAAATACCGAGTTTCTAACGGGGAAAGGAGTTTCGGCGAGCCTCCGTGGTCCAGTTAGTGCCCGAACGAAGGACCCGTTACAGACCAACGTGTGCACGTCGCCAGGAAGGCAGCCCCATCAGTTACTGCTCAGAGGTGCATCTCGAGCGTTTCTTTTCTGGCAGAGCATTGCATTTCAAACAAATGGGGAGGCAAAATTAATGCGGCTCTGAAGCGTCTCTTGGACGCTCCGTGTGTGTCTGTAGGGAGGGAGGACAGCCCTGTCCCCATCCATCTCCTCCAGCCGGACACACGAGACATTCCGATGAGGTACAGTATTGTTACCACTACACATCAACGTAGAAGTAAAATACACTCCAAAGTGGTTTTGATGGAAAATGCCATGTTAAAACTGTATAACTTAATCTGCTGCTGCCCAAATCCAGAGGTTTCCCTCCTTCAGATTGTATCCCCAGGATCAGTCCAAATAACTTTGGGTTATTTACCGTCCTGCAACCATGATGACAAGTATATCTGCTCGAACTGATATAGTAAGTCAGACCAGCGTTCTTGTGCAAAACTTTTTATTAAAAGAGACAGGGTTCTCTGCAACAAAAGGTAGATACAACACTAACCATGAAATTTAGCTTTTCAAAGATTGCAACAGACCAGATGTGAAATTTTGATTGTGACAAAGACTATGTCTCAAGTTTCGAAAGTTATTCTCACACCTGAAAACACAGCTAACACCCCTGTCAGTTACGACCTCTTAACCATAAAAAAACACCCCACTTTTCTGTAGGGAGTTACCAGCACATTATCACGTTTTAACATGCAGCATCAATGGTGAAGCTGTAAATAATCCAAAATAATGTTACTAAAATGCTAAGATTCCTACAGAACCTTCCACATTTCACAGCTTCAGCAGTTTTCCTTTCCAATTCTCATGAACTAACATAGAGAGTTATGTTCCCCTGAATATATAAAAAACTCGGCTTAAAAAAAACCCCATCTCTCTCAGGTGACATAAAAAGAATTTCAGAAGAACCCCATAGTTTGGCCTTGGAATTAATACTTGAAAAATATCTTTGGACCAGCGGGAGAAAATAATAAAAATCGGGGAGTTACCTTCTCTTCACTTTGCATGCGTGTGTATATATTATAGACATCAGCTTACAGCAAATATCTTGCTCTAGTGACTACCATCCTGCTTACCAAAACCAAACAGGTACCGAGGAAGAAATAAGAGCAAGCTTAGATGTAAGCTTGTTTGGTTCCCCATCCTGGAGCATCAATAACAACATCAATAAAGAGTGACAGCTGTCGGAACCTGAGGCACCTTACATTTCTTCTGCAGTACCAGCACCAAGCTGTAGGCCTCTGCCCCACACGCTGATAAGAGAGCAACAAGTCATTAAGAATGAATCTGACATTTCCCAGTAGTTCAAGGTGATCAGTACTTCAAAGGGATACTGGTTTTCATGCAAAAAGTTGTCTGTTCACATAAATAGCCTCTGCATCAGTACCATATACTAGGCATGGTCCTAAAATATCTAAACTGTTCACAGACAAAGTCTGATTTGGAATTAAGTTGGTGATTTCCATGCGGTCTTTGGTAGGATCGTTGCTTAGCCAGGCACTTACTACAGACTGGTTAATGGTATTGTGGGAAAAATAGGTAGTACTTCTTCCTCCTGAAAGAAGGAGAGGGAAAGAGAGAAGAGAGGGAAATAAGTTCCAATTTAGTTTATATATTCCCAGAATTTGGAGATGCATAGTAGGTATGGGACAGACATAATGGGACTATCATTTTACATTTAAGTCAGTTTTCAGATTAGTTAACAGATGTTGTTGTCACTTTGGTAAATGAAGGAAAAAATAGCTTAAAAAAATAATCAAGTACCTGAAATGATTACAGAAACCTGCTACCAGCTCTGTCCTCAGTTAAGTCAAACAGGTCAGTACATCTAAAAACTCATCTCGCTGAACAAACACTCTAAGTATCTACAAGTTTTTCTAGGCAGAGACTAAAGCAATGACAGACCTAAGAACAAAAGTCTGTTTATACAGTGTCTTGCTATATTTGGGGCATCAGCTTTGCTTATTCCCTACCGTCCCTTCTCCCTGCTTACTCTGCAGCAAGTGATACACCAGGATTTTTGAAATTTTTTTTCCATGTAACATTTTACGTTCAAAGCGAAGTCTCAGTTTGAGAGCTATCATTCAGTATAAAATTAACAAGTGGCTGAAGTGGTGCTAAAGGGTTTATATTTAATATACCAGAACACACACAGAGTGGAACTTGAATTGGTTGTCCTGTTGTTTCCCTACGTAGAACTGAGCTTTGAATGGCAACTTTGAGGCCAAAGGCAGCAGATGACATATGAAAGTTTCCCCACTGTTTATGGTCTGAAGTGACAAGTAATTACACAGTCTTTGTGACTAGAATGTGAAAATGAGCATTTATATTAAGTTAGTATCATATCTTTAATTAAAATCCTGCCACGATACATTTCATTCATTCATTGAAAGTTCCAATTATGACCTTGAATTGTAAATTCATAATTCCAGTATCCTATTGATGTATAAATTATTCTGTTATTATAACATTTTGTATACCTCCCTCAGAGACTCAGATAGCAGTGTCTCATTTAGGCTGCCTTCATGTCTTTTCCTTATACAGGTGATTTAAGTGAACACGATCATCTTTGAAATACTAGATGTGCCCCTTCACATGCTGGACAGAGTACAGCAGATTAAAAAAAACACAAAACAGACCACAAAACACTCACACAACTATTAACCTCATAAGTAGTTTTCCTGACATGCCTATCTGGGCCTTCTTTCTATGCAAAGACACCAGCTTTTAATTTTCTGTATTAGGATTGTGTTATTAATTGGGTCATGTGAGAACATAAACTTTAATTACGTTGCCAACTGACAAACTCCGTACAGATTGACTTCAAACATCCTTACCTTGATGAAGAAAAGACGGTTTTTCAGATACGTCTGTGGAAGTATCCCAGTGCCAAAGAGATCCATCTTCAGAACACGTAAATAAGTGATCGGGGTTGGAGGGATGGAAGTGAACTTCCCACACTGGAAGTATCAAACCAAAACCAAATAAAACCACTTCAGAACAAGTATCAAGTACTTGGCGCAGTGCACTTTGGCTAGTATGATGTGGACATGCACTTAGAAGAACCCAGGCCCCCCACCAAAACCTTCTGTTCTTAAGCGTATGTGGGTAGGAGACCCAAAACCCCAACTTTACTTATTTACTGCAGTTTTCCTTCCCGTGGGAGAGAAAAGAGTGTCTCTACTTTGTTGTATTTTCAGTACTGAGAAAATTGTTAAAGGTTAGACTCTTATCTGAATTTAGGCATTCTGAATACTTTCTCATCCCATCTTCCCCACTGTTAAGTTTAAATCCGCGCACAGCATGCATTCCTTCCCAGCACACACATTATTATTTTGTGTCCAAATACCATAACTGTGGAAAAGATATTTAAGTCAGTAAAACTTAACATCTCAAGAAATATTTTTACTCCTTAAATGTAATTGTGGCATCAAGGCAAGAAATTTTCAGCACAAAATGAACTGCCATCTTGTTCATATAAAGTTACCAGGAAAGTGAGCTTTTTCCAGCATTGTGGAAGCACCAAATGGATCTATATTATCTTCAGTTTCCCCTCCTTCCTCATGTTTTCAAGTTTGCTAGTAACTGCATTCTTGCTTTATTATACATGCATGCCACAGCATCAGTTTCTATTTATATACCTACCCTTCTAGAAACATAGTCATTCTGATTAAATGCACCTAATGACTCATTAAAGAGCTGCATACTAAGTCTAGTTTTAGTTTAGATAAAGTTGGCTTTTAGATATGAACAGTCTCATATACAGGGAAGGAACAAACTGAAGCCAACTGGATGAAAACACATTAAGTATCAATTATGTGATTGCTTTTTATCGTAGTTACACCACCTAATTTTTTTTTTATTTTTTTTTTTTTAGAAGTTAGAAGTGTCTATAATGCCACCTTCTTCTCCCCCCTCCATTTCAGATACTTACTTTCTGCTTCATGAGCATTCAGCAGGGACACTGGTATAGTACCTTGCCTGATGTCCCATATACTCAGCATCCCATCCTGGCCCCCCGTGGCCACAATATGCTGCTGATTGGGGTGCCTGTCCACACAGTGCAGTGGAACTCGGTCACCTGTCCTGCAAAGGAGAAGGAAAAAAAAGAAACAACCCAGACATGAGTTCCTTATTCAGCTTCTATTTTCTCCTCCTTAATGAGTGTTGACAAACACAGTAATGGTATGGACTGCAGCTTCAATTCCTGGTCACTACAGGTTGAAGCTGCATGACATCTACTGGAAATTACAGGTATGGCAATAACACAAAGCTGCACTTGGATGAGCATCAGGTTCTGTGCCCTATGGTATACAGACATCTACGCCGTATCTGACAGCTTTACAGGAGCAAGAAAATGTTGCATACAGATAATGCTTTAAGTATACCTACAATAACAAGAAGGTTACTCTGAAATTCATATTATAGTTACAGTTTCAACATCTACGAAGAGTTACAAAGGGAGACTGGACACTAACAAAACCAGGTACCTCAACCACAGCCTATTAACAGCAATGGGAATTATTCCACAAACAGGATTTGAACCTAGCTCAGTTTGTTTTCTCACAATACCGCATAAGGCACAAAATTATCATGCAAATGCCATAAACTTTTTATTAGGCCTGTGGAGAAAAACAGATGTAAAGTATATTTAATTAGGGAAAGAGACAGAGTTCTGGGTTGAGGGCTAGTTATTGTGGGGTTTTTTTTGGTTGGGTTTTTTTTTTTTTTTTTAAAGGAGCAAGTGTACAGGTGCAATAGTCCTTCAAGAGTTAAATCATAAAACAGACCACCTAAATAAAAAGCTCAGCCACAACAGTAATTCAGCCATTAAGCAGAGTCTGCTTTTGATTAGTTAAATATCACAGAAGTTAAAAGCCGCCTAAAAAAAAAAAAATCAATCATTTATCATCCCATTGTCAAGACAGTATCAGGAAAGATTTAAATCAGATTCTATAAAGCAGCACAGGCTTCTCAGTAAATATGCAAAACAAAGGTCTTACAAAGAAAATATTTGAGATGGATCATTTCTTTGCTGTCTGAGGTCCCATATTTTTAACTGTCCAATTGAATTTACTGTCAAGATCTCAGTTGTGCGAAGGAAAGTCACTGCATGGAGGGTACTGCTGTCTGCATTGTCTGCAAGAGAGATGAGGAAAGCATTCAGAAAAACCTACAGAATGCTAGTCTCTATTTATTTACAACAAAATATCTCTTTTTAGAAAACAGAACACAGTTGCTTAAACATGGTTACAACCTCTCTGCATTTCCAGGGGGAGAGACAGACCAATGAAACATGAAACTTTAAGCGTTGCAAGGTACGCTGTGGAAAAAAAAGCCCTTGCTTCCTATATCAAACACTACTGAGACAAATCTGTAAGAAGCTATATTTAATTAGCTCTGGTACTTACAGAACTACCTGTTGATCCATAAGATTTCTTTCTATAGCTCCTAAGAGGAGGAAACAATTTAGCCAGGTCTATGGTTTTCATGAGAGTTTTCTTTATATGCTCTGCATCTACTTATGTGAGGCAAGCTATGGAGCTTGCCATGGTGCAGTTCTTTTGAACTCAAGAAACGGTAACTCTGGCTGAGAACATTAAGCAGTTGTATACAGAAGCACTTAATTCACCAACTTTCTTTAGACCTTTTCCAAGAACTGTCAATGTGATATCCATCCCTGTCCATAAAGCCTCTTGTAGTTGGTTCTTTTTTACCTCAAACCAGAATTATGCTTTGCTTGTTAATCTTAACTAAATGGCAAAGCTCTTTTTTTCAGGTCCTTTTCTCTAGTACTTCTTTTGGTCAGAATAATTTACAATGTCAAACACTTCACAGCATTGAGGTGAAACTTTTGAGGCTTTAGAAGAGAATAACACACACCATACTCTTCTATTTTGATTCTGTTACTATATATAAACTTTTCATCTTGATTATGATGGGGTAACATTAAGTTTACTTTCACCTCAAGTGTTTTAAAATTATTGTGTAAGTCCATACTGAAAATACAGGTGATTTTTTTTCTGCATAAGATGCAAACCTTTTCTGATATTAAGACAGACAAGTTACATTGATGCCTGGTTACAGATACTTGAATGAGTTTTCTTTTCTGCCTGAAAGATGAGGGGAACAAAAAACCAGAAATGTTAGATTACCAAATACTGAAGTTCTAAATGATTTACAGTTTTGTGACAGAATAACAGTAAGTAATTTAGCAATGATACAACTTTTGGCTCCGAAAGATTTTTACATCATCTCTAACTTTGGAGATTTTTTCCTACCATGATTGACTATAAACATATCAATTTTGTATTATACTCTTAAATCCATTAAATAATAACAACAATAGCAAGGTAGTCCTTTACAAATATTTCATGAGGTAGAAGTGTTCTATCTTCATGTTAAAACACGTTGAGGGTTCAGCTCAGCCCCTGGTAAATGTCAAGGTGTCATTGAACTGGGAACCAGCACAAAGGATTGCTTACACCATAAAACTCAATCCTGAAGTCGGAAGCACTTGAAAGAACTTAGAGAAACTGAAAGCATCTTCCAAGATATTCACTCCCCTTCTCCAACTTTTACTGTAAAATAATCTCTAGTCAATGAGTTCTTGCTAGTCCCTTCCACATAACTCCAAGTAAACTTCACTTACTAAGTCATAGGTGTGATTGATTTATGGACCATTCCTATTTTAACATTTCCCTTCCCATTTCCAAAAGGAAATTTCTCAATTAATTCATATCTGATTTCTTAAGTGTTTATGCACCACCAAATCTCAATGGAAAGTCTTTCTGCAGCGTAACACTGGCTGATGGTACCACTACAAAGCACACATTTTTACATAGTACTGTCAAGGGCACACTAAGAAAACTAACAACTTGCATGTGTAAGCATCTGAGCAATTGTCCAAAGAAAAATACAGATTTTTTTGTGGACATCTGCTTCCTATGAGTCAGCAAAACATTCTACTCTATTAAACTTATATACAGCTACTACCAAAGAGTATTCTAGTACAAGTGAAAATGTTACAATAAAATAATCCTTTTTAAACTAGTTAATGTTCTCGCCCCTCAAAGGGGAAGTGGCTGTGTTTTGTGGGCACATGCTAATAAAGTCTGCCTCATGCCCTGCGACTTTTTTTGAAAGGATTCCTACCTGAATTCTCAAGGAGCTTCAGTAAAGGACTGTATGTAATTAATAGGATTTATCTTGTGTGTGTGTGTATACAGCCACGCACACGTAAGTACCCCCTCTAGAAATCCCAGAGTACTTCCTTCCTTAATTGGCTTATCACTGTGCAAATTCCTTCATCTGTTAGAGGCATGATTTTGCTTGAGGAGAAACATAGGTGCTGTGTCAAACTGGAGTTTCAAGGAGAAAGTCCCAGTTTAATAATGCCACTATCAAACATGGTGTTACCATCCTTTAAATTATTTCTGCTTTTAAGTTCAATTTCCAACAGGTGCTACAAACTTGTATTCTATTTCCGTGAGACTAGCATAATAGAAGAGCTGAGAATAACCAGGTTTTGACACCTTTCACAAGCATCTTACTCTATCACATGATCTATTAGTCTAGGAAATATGGAGCTTTTTCACTAAGGGAGAAGTGATCACTGTAAGCCATGATATCTGGCAGAAAAACAGGGTACAAACAACAGCGTTCCTTCAGACACAGCGAACTAGATGTTTCTGAATATGGACACCATGAGGTTTAATCTCAATACAAATAGATAGCGAATTGAAATGACCATTTCACTGATCTCCAGTTATGAAGAACTTGGGACACAATACTTCTTGAAATCTAACCACATTTCTTGTATACTTTCACAGCATTTAACAATTCTAGATGAAACAGAAGCCTACAGAGAATGCTCGGCTTGAAAATTCTCCATCAGTTAAAACATTAACTTGCAAATACCTGAATGAATATAGAAATACATCCGAAATACAATTCAGGTATATGAAGTCTGGAGGAATATAGGAATCATCTGGAGCAAACACATTCAACTTGAAATATTTAATTTAATTCTCTCAATTGACTTCCTACTTTTTTTTTGGTTATTGTTTGAGAAGCTAAAAACCAAACAAGCTACTCCAAATTAAAATAGTTTGAACAGTTATTTGGCATACCTATAGTTCGTACTGCATCCTTTTGGTCAGCTCTGAAGAGATTTATTCTACCATCTTCTCCAACAGTGACAATTTCTGGGTTGTTGCAAATGACTCCGGTACATGCTGCTCCACCACAAGATGTGTCTTGATCCACATGATAATGGGCTTTTTCCCACCGATGGTTGGCAGATAAAGTCTAAATAGTAACCAGACATGAAATTCTGCTGTTAAATAAAGATCGTGATAGACCAAAGCTTCCAGAATATGCGCGAAACCAGAAACAAGCTCCAGGAAAGCCACACTACCTAACAGGAATGAGAATCTCCTATACAAATAAGAATCAGAGATCTAAATTTTCCTCAACTCTTGAGCATGCAACCCTTCAATGAAACATTATTTCTTCTCTGAACCAGCTTTTTCACGTGAGCTAAAAATCAGAAAACACACACTCTATTTATGAACTGTGAAATGTCTTTCACTAGACAAGTGAAAGACATTCAGTCTTTCCCCAGGACAAGAGAAAAGAGCTGAGGCTTTACAAAATATAAGGTCAGATTTAGATTTCGATTGCAAGGAATTTAGTTTATTTTAGGTACCATATCAAACTATTAACAGATATTAGCCTTTATTGTGTCATTGTGAATGTATTAAAAAGTCATTACGCATTTATTTTCCGTGATTTATAAACAAAGCAAAAGAATTCAGAGTTTACGTATCTTCCCTCACTTGACACTTGTGAGAAGAAATTCAACATGAGTCATTTAGTTCAAAAATGCAAAAACTCTAATAAGGCAGGCACAAGTCCATTAATAGCAACTCCCCCAAAACAATCTAAACTCTTAAACTATGTTTTCAGTGAGTGGACTATTTGGTTACAGACACATACTAGCAGATACCCCAGTCTATCTGGCTCTGGAATCTAATTTATGTAGTATGTATGCAAAATGCTTTTCTCTCTCCTTATATGTATAAAGCCAATGCTTTTTCTAACAGACTTCAAAAAAGTGATTTTGGTATGCAGATGTTTCTTGCTCTAGTAGTTTTGAGAAATCTTACGTTAAGATGAAAGTGACCTGCGTTAGACAGAATAGCAGCTTAAAGCCAGAGCAAGTTACTTACCTGGTTATTTTGATGATGACGGAATACAGTTACGGTTCCTGTTGATGAGGCAACCACAATTCTCTCCTGATCCAAAAACTAAAGAGAGATAATAAGCATGCTATAAGTTGATGTTCGTAGCATTTTGATCATTTTGATTTCAGAGTAACCTAAATTATTGGTAGGTATTGTTAAAAAAACCAACCAAACAAAAAAACCCACCAACCAAAAACCCACAAACTGATACTGGTTGGTTTTGCTCTTCTTCTTAAGAATTTTTCTTGGTCAATCTCAGCATTTTGACAGCTCACTATCACTTAATTTCTTTTAATACAGATCTATACAATACAGCTATTTTACCTGCATGTCCATAACATCACCATTGTGCCTGATGTCACACAGCAGCTGAGGCTCTCCTTGATATTCACCGTTGACGCCCGCATTGCCAAGGTCTCCAACAGACCAAATGGAGATCCTGTTGTCCTGTACAGGAACGACACCACCAGTTTTACTCGAAGACGTTTTTGAAAGTATCTAACAACAAGCCAGCCCAGATGTCACCGCCTTCTCTCTACGGCCGGGGAAAGCAACGGGCTGCAGGCCGCGCACCGCTCCGGAGGAAGCCGCCACCGGCCGGAGGTGTCGGGGGAAGCGGGACAACCCTGCCGATCAACGGGGCGGGACCCCGCCTTCCACCGGGACGCGAGCAAAGCTCAGCCAAGCGAAGTCCGGGACCGCCAGGGCGGGGGGTGCTAACGGGGGGGGTCCGGCCCCACTCTCCCGCGCCAGGTTCAGGGGGCCGAGGG
>VYZM01012219.1:14294-24741 GCA_013398915.1 Dromas ardeola | reverse complement strand
CCCCCCGTTTTGTGTATGTATGCCAAATATTTTGAGGGGTGTTAAATAGTGGATTAGAAACAAAATGTTGCGAAGGCACGGAGGCTTTTGATATAATTCAGCAAGATTGTGTTGTTGATCTCAGTGGGACACCAGCGATGGCGTAAGGCTTTATCAGTGCAGAGCAGCTGCAGGATTAAGACCATAACTTTTAATTAAGAGTTCTCCAGGTAAGGTGATAGCTGGTGGCTAAAGTTGGGAACGAGTTTAGAAGAAAGTACCATTTTATATGACATATAATTCTCTAGGATATGTTTTAACAAACTTAAAAATCATTGGTTGCAGAAAGACTAAGATGTTCTGGAGAATTCCTTTTGAGTAGTAGATCCCGCAATGTATTTTTTTTTCCTCTTGAAGTGTAGCATTTCTAGTATTTTTATGTTAGAAGAAAGAATGCAAGGGAGATGAGATTAATTTGATGTTGTCTGAGTGTTTATCTTGTGTGTAACTGAGTATGTTATTTAGTGTGTAATTTTCATAAAGGAAATAATGCATGTTGTAGTGACACAGTATGTTTTCTTCTGCAGCAAAACCTGGTTGAGAGGTTCTTGCTCCTACCCTTGTGCCATGAGTCTTCTCTTCACTGTGCTTATAGAACTGCTGTCAGGGAGGCTGTGTTGTAAGACTGGGTCATTTTCTCATTACTCCCCTTACGAAACACTGAGGTTTAAACTCCTCAGTATCTGTAAGCTGTTGTACTATTGTGGTTAGAGAAGCAGTGAACTTTGTTGTGGGTGTAAGTGGGCTGGGGAGAATGGGAGCTTCTTAAACTGGTTTTGCGTCCAAATAAAAACATCAATGGAAAACTCCTGTAGGCTACGTATTCTTTTCCTGTAAAACAGCTAAAAAGGCTATTCTTCAATATAAGTTGTTATTGACAGTTACTAGTGCTTCTGTTTTGTGGCAATAAAGTGCTCTAATTTCATGAAACTATATTAACATATGCTCATTTCACTGTTGCCTTAACTATAGAATTAAGCTTCTATAAAGGAAACAGTAATTGTGTTAGAGCAGTGGTAAGCACTTTTGCGTATTTGCATGCAGATTTAGGCAAGCATTCTTTATAAGTCTTATCTTTGCTTTCACGTCTTGAAAGGGACAAACTAATGAAGGGGGCCCTGGAACTCTGCATATTTTTCAGTGCATACTTAAGAGACAAGTGACTGAAGAACGTTGCATGACTCTTTGTTTTGTTGTTTTGATTTTTAGCTGCTTGTTGCATTGTAAACATGTTTTTGCACCATTAATTTGAGGCATCATAGATGCATGACTTGTGACATATACAAAATAAACTTGCTTAAAATGCACTCTTCACAACAAAAATGCTGTCCTTGAATGTGCTGTTTCTGTGAGGTATTCAGCTGCTTTGTTTTTCAGCGATTCTCGAAACTACTTCTCATTTTTAAAAAAATGCTTTTTTTCTCTGAATGTTTGATTCTTGCAGCATAAGAGCTATTTAAAAAAGTATTTTTCACCTTTACAGAGTAATTATTTCAATCTTCACTTCTTCCTGACTGAAAATAGTTGAACACGTGCCTTAAAACTTGATCAAAC
Organism: Dromas ardeola; assembly: GCA_013398915.1. NCBI lineage: Eukaryota > Metazoa > Chordata > Aves > Charadriiformes > Dromadidae > Dromas > Dromas ardeola. Next base: position 23,148 of record VYZM01012219.1, on the reverse strand, counting down.
TTTCCCCCTAAAAAATATTTAAATGAAGATCTTTTAGCAGACAACACTTCTAGGATGCTATCTAAATGCAGGTTAGCAATCATACTAGCCGTAGAAATAATTGACTATGTTTAAATACATAACTGTGACTGGAATTTCTTTTTCTTATAACTTTCTGTATAGGGATGCTGAGAAAGCAGGAAAAGACTGTGTAATTGGTGGTTTATTTACTGTTATCTTGCCTGGTTTAAGATCTTTGGATTCTAAATCTGTAGCATTTTTCTCATCTCACAATTCGGTCATTTTGATCTCTCATTTTGGTCTTTCATACTTGGGCTCTTGCCAAGTCCTGTTACTTTGCACACCATCATCTTAGAAATCAGCTTTGCTTCCCCACCTGCAGAACTGAAAAATTGGTCCCTATCCAATTCACAGTTCGTCAAAGTTAATTAAGTTTCCTTGTCGCACCTCTCTTTCTCTCCTCCAGTCGATATGGTATGCTGCCATCTGACTATCTTTGCTTATTTCTCTGATCATGTTGTGCCAATGGTGTTACAACCACATATACATGCTTTTGAAGCCACATTTCTAGGTGAAAGTGAAGATGAATTAACTTGACTGTGGCTAAAGTGCTGCATAATGTTGTTAACCATCTGTGGGCTTGTTTGCTGCTCTACTCTTTTCTCTTCCTCATCTAATAAACCTGTATCACAAAAGTTAGCAACTGTAATTTATGACATACCACAAACTCCATAGAATTTTGTTCCTCACTTGAGACCAGATTCCTAATTTTTCAGTGTGAATGGTGTTCCAAATCAGTATATATTCAAGTATTGTCAGGCTTTGCTGATTCTATTCTTAGACATGCTACAGATATTTCTCTGAGCGTTTTATTATTTAAATGTTAAATAATTAAAAATGACATCTTGGCAAGTTTCATCATGGTGAAGACTTATCTACAATGAATCTGCACCTTTATTGCAGGTTTCTGGTTGCTGAGGACAAATCTCTTTGGGAACTGCCATGAATGTGAAGGCATTGAATACGGCTTTGCTAAGCCCAAGCTAGGTTCAGCAAGAACTAAACATGGGTTTTGTTTTTTCTCCTGCTGTGTCACTTTCCTTGGTTTATCCAAATTGTTTCTACATCTGGCTAATTTTGCTCAAGGAAGAGTAACGTAACTTGGATGAACATGAAGAAGGGAAATAGCAATGGAAAATCACATCAATAAAAACCACTTAACCCAAATTTAGTACCTCCACTATACAAGCAGTTATGCTGCCTGTTGTGTGCATTCAGTGAACACACGTTTTTTCAACACATATGTTGTATTGAGGCTTGAGTGACTAAGCGTTGTAACTCATGGCTGGATAGTGAAACAGTTGAAAATTGAACTATACTTTTTAATTAAAAATTAACACATCCAGTGATAGGTTAGTTTAAGAACATCTAAATTTTCTGAAGTTTAGTTAATGTCTCAGGTGGCATAGAGTTGAAATCTGTGATGCAGTTTTTTTGGAGCATTGAGGTTTTGTTGTTTGTTTGTTTTTTTTTTTTTTTAATTTGTTAGCAAGTAATTTGAATAACTGGTTAAAAAAGTTGCCACAAGACTTTTCTTTTTGTTAGTGATTTAAATATTGGTGATTTCCCCATGTCGGTGAAATGCTTTGAAGGAATTTCTGTACTCTTGACCTTCTAAGAGGGAGTCCTTCAAGTAGATCGAGACAATTTAACATCCCAGAAAATAAGAAATGTTAACAGAAGATAGAAATAACTTTAAAAACATTCAGCACATTTAATCTGTGTGTAAATTAGGATTGTGTTCTTAACTGGTTCTTTGTTGTGGGCATTTTTTTTTTTTTCACTTAATGTTAGGCTAGGTGTCAATGTAACATTAGAAACACATTCATTCTTACCCACATTAACCCCAAAATTCAATGCAACGAAGTCCATGTCCTCAGTCATCCAGGAAGAAAAAGAGAACGTGTTTTTAGCTGCTTATTTATATCACAACACTTTATAATCAGTCACTTTAATTTAAAAATGTTTTAATTGTTTTGTTTTGTTTTTTTTGTTTGTTTTTTTTTTCTTTTGAGTCTCTGATGGGGTTTAGTGGCATAAAACTATCTTTTTTTTTTTCTGGTAGTCTGAAGCTGCCTAATAAACCATGGTAACACGGAAGTAATTTTGCAAAGCTGTCCCTTACAGGTGATTACTGTTGCTTGTGGGCATGTTACAAAGAGGGAATCTCTATGTTTTAGTTTCAATGTAACTCCAAGCTTTTCTTTTAATGCTACGGTTTCTTTCTGTGCTATAGTCTGATGTAGTATTAAGAGCTATTGGTAAGCTTGGAAAGAAATGAATGAATGTTTCTATGAATATAATACCTCAAAGTCATGTTTTTAGTTTATGATTATCGTTTATGATAATACTCTTTTAAGGAAAATTTTTTCTGAAGGCTGTTATAAGATGAGGTCCATTTTACTCATTTTTAAAAATTTGATTTAAATTACCAAATTTTGGCAAAAATGGAGTAAACTCTTTCAGAGCTTGAGAGCAGTAAGTTTTTGGCATGATATCTTTTCTGGATTGGTTGACTTGTGGGTTATGTTTTAAGACTTCAGAACCTGAATACTGCAACATTAGACTTGAGCATGAAATAGTTTTAAATGCTTGCACTGTCAAAATGTAAGAGAGATGGACAGTCAAATATAACTTTAGAAATCCCTCCTTATTTCTGCTAGTATGACAGCTTTCTGTCATTTTATCCTAAGAGTCAGGGTCATGTTTTGCTGATCTTTTGATCTTCCTCAGCTTTCGCATAGTACTAGCGCCTGTTTTAATGAAACCTCCTTCATAATAACAGACTGTTCATGTGGTCTGGCTGCTGGTCTTGCATTGGCTTTTCTGAAAACAGATCAGCAAAGTGGTTGCATGGGATCTGCTCAGTAAGGTGTAAGATGTGCAGCATCTGCTTTTCTTTAAAGATCTGCTAAAGCTATTGAAGTAGCCTTGCCTCAAGCCTTTCTGTGAGGAGAGCTGCTTATCCCTGTCTCCTATTCAGCTACGTTTATCTTATCCTCTGCAATGTTTTTTAGTTATTACTGGTGGTTGTTGCCACTTGTATTGAACTCTTCAGCTTTGACATTCCGTGTAATTTGTAAGTGAAGCTTAGCCCTCTCGAATGTAGAGGAATCAAGGTGTGCTCAGAGGTGAAGTCTTCCTTATCTGCACACAGGCGTTAAAGTTTATTGGAAAGTGCATTTCTGTGTTCTTGCAGGCTGAAGCCAACCTTAAAGTCACTTTCTTCTTCCATGTACTCCCCAAAGTTTCTTTGGTCAGCTGCTGGTACAAATTTAGACAAAACCATCATAACCATTTGAATAAATGTGAGTGTGTTATGGACAGCTTTTGTGATAAAGATAACGCACCGTAGGACTATGCGCAAAGAACTAGTATGCCATTCTCCACTCCCAGAGAAGAAAATGGTTAATACCAACTTTGCAGTACTGGCCTACAGCATGAGGGAGCTATACAGCTGTGGTTAAATAAGTCTAAATTAGTTATCTGCAGACTTGCAGATCCATGAAGATGAATAGAGTGCGCTTATCCCTTGTATGAAAATGGACAGGTTGTTTGTGAAGGTGGTCATTATTAAATAGGGAAGGAGTACTCCCATAAAGTAAAAGTGAAATTTTGGAAGGTAAGTTTGTACTTAACTGTATAGTAGTTTGTTATGTTGAACATGGCTTTTGGTTCCATGTGGGTTTACCTCTGCATGTTTTGAATAGCATTTAGATGCTAATTTAGTATTTTAAGACACCTTTTTTCTTTTTTTTTATTTCTGCCTCTCTGGGATTTTCATGGGATTCAATCTTTGTGTTTAATTTCTAGTCTCTAAGATTAGTTCTGATGGATCCTTACTTTCCTCAGGCTTTCTGTAGTTGTGTGTCTGAATGTCGGACTCTCAACTGATCCCTTCCAATTAGCTGTATGCAACGTTCTTTTTGAATAATGTATTACTGTGAATCAAAATCATAGCGATAACAGGCATGCAGCTGAATGTTTGAGGCAGATACTCTTAAATTATCAGGAAAGCACAAGAGGTTTGTATGTATGAGTGGTTTAAAAACCACTTGTTTGCCAACACCTACTTTCAGTTTCTTTAGCACAAAGAACTTTGTATGTTTTGGGGTCAAGTGTCCTTTATTGGATCTGGGGATGCTGATCCATCACTTCTTGTTCAAAGTACTTTCTTTGTGTTCACAGTTTATAGTGAAGTCTTCCTATGCTTGTTACTTAAATAAAATTCTATTAACTGGATTGCTTTCTTTACCATCTTTTTTTCCTTCCTCTCCCCACACAAAAAGACCCTGACCTTAAAAACATCAGTTGATCAGCTGCTTAAAACCAACTAACTTCACATTGCTTGAAAATCAAGATGTGGTTTTGTTCCAGCCCACTTCCCTCTTGAAAGTTGCTAGCTGGTTTGCGTGGGTCAGATGGAGTCATCTGGCAAGTGTTATTTGTCACTTAAGCAATTTTAATCTACTTGATTTCATCTTTTGTAATATAGAGCTGTTGTATGTGCTTTGCATCATGCTTTAAGACCTCTGTATGATTTAAAAATGTCACTGTTTTACTGAAAAGTCATTTCCATAAGTGAAGTACTCTGCAGTGGTTATGGAGAAAGTAATCTGGTGAGAAACAGAGCTATGTGGATGCTGAAACAGTCCCATAGTAAATGGTTTTGGGATCTGCATGAGCATTTTGTTTTTGTAAAGCCAGCAACAGGAGGTGTTTAAATAGCTGTTTACAGTTTATATAGTAAGCTTGTGTGCTGGATTTTGTCATGTGGCAATGAGACATCCTTTTTCTGATCTGGAAGCTAGTGTAAGTGTTGACTGCTAGTATTTTATGGTTTGGTTGGAAATTTGTTTGATCAACAGTCAGGATACCATCAGTGTTGTAGGCAGTTCTTTGAAAGATAAGCACTTCAGTAATGTATTTGTTGCTAAATAAAAAGATAAGTTGTTTACTTGTTGCGAGTCCATGGTGTCTTTTCAGACTTTAGCTCTTTCTTCTTTGCTCTGACAGCCAACTGCCCAGTTTCCCAGGTTGCATTTAACAGGGGTATATTTCCACCACCAAATCCAAGGACTGTTCTGTGAGCCCTTTTTCTGTTTTCATGGTGTTATTTGTGGAAAAGTAGCAGACCAGAGTGAGTTTTCAAAACACGCTCCAATTATGTCAAGTTGTCATTGCCACAGCCTCTGCACAGAGTAACTCTTGAACTCTGCAGGCCATGCTCTACTCTTAAGTGGTTACTTTTCAGCTTCAGCCCTTTGAAGCTTAGGAATTGTGCTGATATTACTCTAATAAATAGAGTTTACTTTTGATTTTAAGCTGTAAGCTAGTGTGTTTGTGTATTAGCCTTTGCTTGTAAACACTCCATAATTTAATATCTGATTTGTTTGCACTACTGATTATCAGAATTTTGAAACCCATCAGTCTTCTCAAGGAGAGTCTTCTGTGCACATTATCTTTGGAAAAGATAATTGACTTATATATATTTAGTTGTGAATTATTTTCTTGTGATATATAGCTTCCTTTTTAGAAAATTTTTTCATTGGCATTTTATTAACAAGACAATCAACAATAAATTATTTTTTTGGCACTTAGAGGTGGCATGAAATTAGAATGTCATCTTTGCAATATAAACTCTTATTATCGTCTTTTTCAGGGGATATACTTGTTTTCTGGACTTCAGTTCAGAATCTGACAGAGACTTGTTTGAGACAGAATTAAGATCCTGGCAGTTGGTCATCTTGGGACTGACTGCTGCAGGAAGGAAAGGACTTTAATTGGAGTTTGGTATCTTGCAGTTGCTGTGTTTCTCTAGTTTCAATCATGAGACTTAAGAAAAATTCTCTTTGTTATTAATGCAGAAAAAATTACTGCAAAGTCAATATTGACTTTACCGTTTAGGGCTTGATTGCCTTTCTTAATTCCCATGTAAAATTTGTTGGTTTTACTTGGACCGAATAGCACTAGTATTCCAAGAGTTCATTTTTTTTGTTGTTTTTTTTTTTTTTTTTTTTCCTCTGGTGTTCTCCATTGTATAATAAGCAAATTTGGAAAGCAGACTTAACCTATAGGGGGACAATGTGATGCCCTGTAATTCCACATTCGTAGCTGAGAGGGTGTATTTTTTTATGAAGAAGGAGCATTATTCAATAACTGAAGTACATGGCTGAGACATGAGATCCAGCTTCTCCCACTGGTTCTGCTGGGGACTCTGAATATGGGTAACTTGCTTAACTTCTCATTTACTGATTAAAAAGTTGACACTGATCAAAGAGTACAGCATTCAGCAAATCTCAGGAGTGTTTGCTGAATGAGAGCATCCTGAATGCTCAGGATCTGTAGAATATTAGTAGCTACTGTTTCCAATTTTTTAGGGTCATTTGCCTGTCGGTGTAGGCATCACACTTGATAAAGTTACAGGTACTTTGGCTGAAACAAAGTTTTGTGCTTTGTTTTGCACAGACATCCACAAATAATCTCTGCCATGGTGCTCTGATTAAACAAGTTGGGGAAAGAGTGGGTGAAATATATAAGTAAAGTAATAGAATGGAGACAGAATAAAATTTGTAAATGCTGAGAGGTGAGTTTACTTACTGGTACTCTAAGTAGACAGATGACAGGAGTAGAGAGAGTAGTGTGAAAGAAGGGGTTTGGAAGAAGCCTGCAGTCACAGCAGTACAGAGAAGGTCCCCTGAAAACTAGTGGAGGTTCTCGGCCTTACCATAAGGCCCTGCGGTTGCTCTTTCAAGTTGGAAGTTTGATCTGTGTATTCTCTGCATGCTTTTTTCCCCTAAGGCACAAAAGGAAAGAGCAGATGGCTGCCTATAGCTTCTAGAATGTATCCATCTACCTGCACAATGCACAATCTTAAGGAATAAATCACTATTTTAGATCTTTCCTGAGTATTTCTCAGCTGCTGCTTTTTGACCCTCCTTCTGTCCCTCAGAACCTTTATCTGTTCACTCCTGTTATAATCAGCTTTGCTTATTCTCCTGCCTCTCTTTTTTTTTTTTTCTTTAAAGTACATTTATTTTTGAGATACTAGTTTCTTGGTGATACCTAATGAGAATCTAACAGGAAAAATTGGGTTTGTTTTTTTTTTGACTGTTTGTTTGTTTCTGTGGTTTGTTCATGGAACTGATATACAACTAATTCCAAGTGGTCAGGGAAAACAATTTTTTTTTTCTTTTTACTATCTTATATTGCTCAGTAAGTTAACTTAGGAACTGCTACAAATGCCTGCTGTCTCAGAAAAAACTTGCATTGAAATGAGGAGTTTCCTCTAACCGTGATTGTACTATACAGTTCCAAATGAAGTCAAAGCACAGGATATGTGTAATGTGTGTGGTCTGTGAGGGGAGTATGCATTTTTCTGGGACTTATCAGGTGTGGAAATAATTCTAAAAAAGAGTATTTTTTAAAAGAATTGTTCTTTTCCGTAATAATTTGGTAGTGTATTCCCATTGCAGTTCTACTTGATACTTCGTCTTCAGACCAAAAAGCAAAATGTTTTGGAGGGGTTATTTTGCTCTCTGAATTCAAGCTTCTGTTATATAGGATAATTAAATCCTAGAAGCATGTAGTAGATAAGAAAAGATCTTATGATTGATAAGAGTAGTTGGGAGCACACTGTAAAGAGTCAGGGGAGCCTCTGGAGAAGTTAGCCCAGGTGTGTTAATGTTGGTAGTATTTTAGAAAAACAGTGGTGCGACTTCAGTTAGGACAATCTTAAAAATCAGATTAAGGAGTTTTTGTATGTTACTGCATTTTGGGTTTAATTTTAAAAATAGTCAAATTATATGTGTTTTTTTTTCCTTTTAAGTGTAATTTTTCCAAATAAATTCTCCTTGTTTAAAGTAGTTCAATGAAGCAATCCATTGTTGGAATTTCAGTTATTTGTAGTTTATACTGTACCTTTTAAAGCAAGTGACTAATTAATTTCTTCCATTTGTTTTATAAAGTTTTCTGTTACTTATAAATGTCCCTTCAGAACTTTAAAAAAAGAATTATCAATGTTAAACTTCAATACAATTGCAAGAAAATATGGCTGCACTGCACAGTGCTTCTGATGTTTTATGCGCATGTGCATTTACGTTTTATTTTGAAAAGTGGACAGAGATTCAAAGTGTTTTGAAATAAAAACTCTTTGGCCACAGTCTGCCCCAGCATAAGAATTCTGATTCTGTAGGAGTTTCTTTACAAAAGCATTTTTTTCCCTTGCCAACATGAAAAAGAAACAGATCTCAAAAATAAAGTACTGAGCAAGGATACTGCAGCTTCACTTTTCTAACCTGCTTTTGTATATTTTTCAATAATTACTCACTTCTATAGCTTCTTAGAAACATGAAGTATATCTTGTTTGGTGTGTAGAGTAATGTCAGTTTCTTCCTGACCAATTTTCAGGAATATCAAAGGTGTACATGAAGTTGAGTTTTTCTAGGGGACAGATCTTTGCAAATGGTATCTATTGTTTCAGAAAAGCATCTGTAATTGCTGAGAAAGACTTGTTCAAAGTTCAGTGGCTTAAGCATTGTTTAATCTATGGACCACAGCTTAAATTCTAGCATGATGAGGGTTAGAGTGTTAGAGAGGGTAAGTAGCATGATTTCTCACAATATTAGCAATATATTCATGTATTTCACATGCTCTTGCATTGCAGAAGAGAAACAATGCATTCATTTTTATTTATTTATTTGTTTATTTATAGAAAATGGAATAATCAAATCAGACAAGGTATTTGAAGTAATGCTGGCTACAGACCGTTGCCACTATGCAAAATATACAAAAG
>VYZM01012218.1:290-25040 GCA_013398915.1 Dromas ardeola | reverse complement strand
CTTGGCACAAACTGTCTTATCACACTGAACGAACCTCTTCAGACACAACATGCTGTTAATTTCAGAGAGCTAGAAGAGGCCTAGCTCACATCTAAAATTACTGAACAGAAAGTTGGTTCTGTTTTACCTCAAACCAAGACACTAGTACATGAGGCTGGTTTGGAGCTGGGAATTAAATTCCATGTTTTACATTTGCTGTCATTGGACATCTTAGATTGTTTTAAGGAAACGGGGATAAGAGGCAGAACAAAACTGAAGCAGATAGTGCATTCACCAGCAAACACCAAAAAAAAAAATAAATGGGGAAAATGGAACATTCAGACTTGCTGTAGTGGGAAAGCTTGTAGCCATAATCTTGGTGAGCCTTTGAATCCTGGTACTGACTAGAGCAGTAATAATAGTAATCATCATTATTGGCAATTGCACTGGCAGGGGAAGGGAAGAAGACTCACCTCCTGTTATCTGCATCAGCAAGTGACCGTAACAGAACCTATTATCAGGTATGCATTCCTGTGCAACCTGCTCTAGGTGACCCTGCTGCGGCAGGGGGTTGGATAAGATGATCTCCAGAGGTCCCTTCCAACCCCACCATTCTGTGATTCTGTGTGTGTGTAATAGCTGTCTCATGGATTGATGATATGACAACGTGGTACTCATAAGCAATTTACTGAAAGCATAAAGGGGACTCCAGAAGCAGGCAGTGATCAATTTTTCAGACACTTTGGGACACCAAAGTAAGAAAGACACTTTGGGCCCCGAGAAAACTCAGCTGAATCGATTATAGATTAGCTGGAGTTTGTCAGACTAATATTTACTAATATTTACATTTTATTTATTTATTTATTTGATGATGTTTCAGTAGAATCTCTGACATCTTTCCCTGTCTTGTTTCCCCTACTTCTTTCATGCTCCTGTTTTATCATGAAATTACTCCCATCCCAAAAGTTGCTTACTGTCTTCAGCAGCCTTGCTTGATTGTAGACACCTCATGTTTGCATATAAAAATATGTGAAATGAAAGCTGCCAATGCTGTACCATACTGAAGGGTTTGTTTAGTCTCGGAAGCTTGGTACTATCATCATTTCTTTGTGCAGAAATGTAAAGACACACTGCCGCGATTGAGAGACGGGACACAGCTTGATGCAAGCAAAATGTCGGTTTATTACATGCACTCACAGATATATATACTTGTCCATAGGTAACGCGTTTCAAAATAATTGGTTCGTTTAATTAAGCATCCTACGTTTGGCAAATGCTGATTGGTTAACTACAAAACTTCTACTAGCTAAATATTTCTTATGCTTAACAACAAGACCTTCTTTGTGCAATATGTTAGTTTCTTCTTACAAGGTCGACCGCTTCTTTCTTTTGCAATCTTATCAACACATGACTCATAGGTCAGCACTTTGCTACTACTTTTCCGTTCCTATCTAACTGTCCCAAGGCTTATGGCCCACAAGTTCCAAAACGTCTCTTTCTGACAATTGAGCAGTACTGGGAGTCCTGCTTAGATCTGCTTAGATCTTTCAGTTCTTGCCCTACAACACACTACTCTCTGGAGCTCATAGGACCTTATAAGAAAGAATAACCTCTCAAAATACTTGGTTGTTCTTAGTGCCAGGAGAAGCCTAGTTATGATGTGCCTGAAGGTGAATGCCACATTACTACCCTCCCATCACCCTCCCCCGTAAAAGATCTGTTGGAAAGGAGGTCAGCTTTTGGTGGTATGGTACTATGAGAAACACAATGGTAACAGTAACCATGCAAATGTTTTGGAGGGGTTTTTTTAGCATATATTTCTGGCACTTCAATAAGAATAGTCAAACTGTTTTTTAAGTTGTAAATGCAGGAGGATTATCTTCTTTCAAGGAGAAGGAAAATACTAACATGTCAATCCTATTATCATGAAGATTCAAGAATGGAGTAGTCTCGTGAAGCTCTCTTTTGTTGCATTTAAACCTTTTTTGCAGGTTTAAAAAAAGGGAATTTTAGTTCAAATTCTTATTTTTTTCTTCTACTAATCAGGCTATTTTTCTCTGATTTTAAGGGCCTTCCCTTCCAGAGAGTGTTCTGTAAGCGAGGGAGGGAGGAGTTGTCCTTGCCAGTAAATCCCAAGAAGAGATTAAAACATCGGTGGTGGTGTTCTCTACTTTTTACCACACTTTTCTGTATTTGGTATCCCCTTTCTCCCCGAGAATGCCTCTCAAAACTTTATCTATCTCAAAACCTGTTAGTTAGGTGAATATTCAGATGTCCTGACTGAAGATCTTGATCTGAATTGATTTCTGGAGGACTCTTCTCTGGTTTATACATTGGGAGTATGAAGCCCTGCAAAAGGGTTTAAATTTTTGAAAGATCAAAATCTGCTTTCAGTTCATTTTGTGGTTTAACCATATCATTCAGTTCATAGTATTTCCTTGTACTAGCACTGTGAAAACTAAGCCATAATGAGCATACTACAGCTCTAGACCCTTTGTGCTAGGCACACCTGGTGTTTCTAGGGCATGCAACTCTGCATAACTTGTGGAGGCCCATACTGTTTTGGTTTGGCATTTGGTCATATGCTGGTTTGTCTGATCTGATCCTGGATCAGACTCTGATCCTGGAACTGAGCACTAGCTGCAGACACTGGAGCCAGGGCACCCTTCTGGTGTCTCTAGTAGGTTATATTTGTTCCTGGGATATCATAAAGCAGTATCTCTCATCTCATCCTTTTTTTCTGGAGTCTGGCTTCAATGTTAGTACTCTACAACTTTATCCTTAAGCTAAGCAATGTGATGAATTCCTTTTCAACACAAACATCCCTCTACCTAGCTCAGGAAGTTCATAGTTTAATTTCAACACTACTTATAACGCACTCATATGTGAAGTCTTCTTGTGAAGTATATAATTCTAGTGAAATACTATAAGTACTTTGCGATAAAGTAGCCTAAAAGGCTCATTCTCACCCACAAACTAACCTGTAGGTTCCCCCTCGCCACCAAGGTACCCACCTCAGTTTTTACCGAGGTCTGTTCTTACCTTCTTTGGTCATGTGTGCTAGGTCTGTTTCTTGGTATTACTCCTCTTCTTCCTAAAGTTCATCATTCCAGACCTCCCTATATCATGTCATTAATCACAAAGATCCCCATCACTAGTACAGCAGGCACCTTCTTTGCCAGTCTCCTGTAGTAAATATGGATTTATCATTCAACTGATTTATTTGGGTAACATTTATTTGAGAGATGTGGTCTGACCATCTTTCACACCACAGGCTCAGTTTTACCCACTACCAGGAGGGACCTTCCCATTGTATTTGGGGGAAAGCTTAATAATCCCAGGGCATTCATATGTGTCGGTCTCACTGGTCATTGGCATTAACTTAGTTTAAACTTAACTCTGGCATTAAACTTAGTTAAACCAGGATTTCACTTTATGAAATCCTAATGGAAAGACAGATTAATACGAGGTGATGCTTTTTCCTGCAGCCCATTCTTCCCTTCACCACTGTTTTGAGTGGTACCTGGGTAGTTGGAGTTGCTGGAGTATATCTAGAAATTGGCAGCACATAACTATCATGTAGGCAACCCTGCTTGAAGTTGTGGTATCTAACGCAAGCCTAGTGGAGCTGCCTGCTAGAACTTACATTCAACTGGCATAAAGGAATCCCAAAAAACTAATTCAGTTTTAGACTTCTACACAGCAAATACCTACAATTATAGATCTATTCTACTACCTTCGTTTTCCAAATTGAAAAAAAACCCTGAACAAAAATGCCTATAAGTATTCTTAAAGGATTTGCCTGACACTGTCTATAGTTGCAGAGATCACAACATGAGATTAGATGTGGGGCACTACTATGTTACAAAGCGTATTGCCATTGAAATAGAGACCGTCACCATCTGAGAGGTTATCTCCTAAGGACTGTGACACATCCATCTTTTAGGGAGTGAGGTAAAATAGGGATTCCTGCAACAGGAAGGTGGGCCACGAACTCTTTCACAACAGACAGATGCGGCAACATGCAGCAATCTTGCTCCCTTTTCTTTTCTCTTTGTCAGGGGGAAATCAACCTACTTGCATATCCTCTTTTGACAGTTCTCAGGTTCTCTTAGTCCTGCTTGGACTCCTGAATCTCTGTGGTACAAATGGAGAGTAATACAGCCTTGCTACTGTCCTTCGAAGGGCTTCTTTGACTTCCTTGTTCCTCAGGCTATAAATCATAGGGTTCAGCATGGGAATCGCCAGACTATAAAACACAGAGATGATCTTGTCGTGCTCCACAGAGTACTTTGAACTGGGCCGTAAGTACATGAAGGATCCTGTCCCATAGAACATGGTGACAGCAGTCAAGTGGGAAGCACAGGTGGAGAAGGCTTTGCGTCTGTCTTTGGTGGACTTAATCTTGTGGACGGTAAGCCCAATGCAGATGTAAGAGATGAGAATGAAGAGCATGGTCGAGATGACGAGTACAGTAGCACAGGTGAAATGGACCAGGTCAGTGATGTACGTGTCAGAGCAGGAGAGCTTCAGGATTGGAGGCACATCACAGAAGAAATGATTGATGATGTTGGAATTGCAGAAGGACAGGTGGAATATAAAAAAAGTCTGAATAGTTGCATTCATGCAGCTCATGAAGTAGGAGCCACACACAAGGAGCACGCAGAACCTCTTGGACATAATGACAGGGTACAGCAAGGGGTTGCAGATGGCTATAAATCGGTCATATGCCATCAGAGCCAGGAGGTAGCACTCTCCTGTCACTGCGATGCAGAATAGGAAGAGCTGTGCCATGCATGCTGTGTAAGATATGATTTTTGTCTTAGCCACAAAGGTCATGAGTGTGCTAGGTATAATGATGGTGGAGTAGCTGACATCTAAGAAGGAAAGGCTGCTAATGAAGAAGTACATGGGGGTGTGGAGCTTGGAGTCAATCCAGATGAGCACAATCATCCCCAGATTTCCCACTAGGGTCAACAGGTATATCAGTAGAAACACCATGAAGAGAAGGACCCGCAACTTCACATTGTCTGTGAATCCCAACAAGATAAATTCAGTCACCACAGTGTGATTCCCTTCTGCCATCTATCATAGGTAGGAAAGCCAAAATTACACTGTAGAAAACAAGGCAAACACAGGCTGATTGTCAGTGAGTCAAACTGGCTCTCATCAAGCTGATGTACAACAAAGGTATAATTTTGTGCATCTTCCTATTCATGTCTTTCAAGTTCTGAACTCAATTACGTCATAGACATCTCCTGCCTTTCAAAGGCTTGTATTCTTTTTTGTGTACTCTGAATGAGCATAGATTAACAAATCACGCATATTCGTGCAGGTCTCACTACCTCTCCCTCCCCAAACACTTAGTTTAACTTGTAAGGTGGTAATCTGCACAGTTGGCACTAACTCCACAGTATTTTTTTTAACCTCACCTATTTTAGATATCTACTCAAACATGATTTGAAATGCTTGTTTTTCCCGTTCTATATAGGCATCATCTGGATAATTAACTTTCTACATTGTTGGGATATAAAGGTAAACACATGCTAATCTAAGAAAATCTCTCAAACAGAAGAATTGGGGGCAGAAGTATGTACCTTATCACTAAGACAAAATGATATTTTGGGATATTTTATGGTAAGCAGAAGGCCAAAGCTAGGGGTTTGGAAAAGCTCAACTATAGATATTAATGGCATTTCAGGCTGAAAGGGAACAGAACTTCTGCTCTGCTGTTACTTCTATAAACCTGGGAATAAAATCAGAATTATAGTAAGTTGAATTCTCAGGCATAGTCTGCTTATTAAGTCTAAAAATAAGCTTTCTGTTCCCAATAATAAAAAATTAAAAACAGACCTTGGAAGAACTGATTTTGTTCATTTCCCTTTTCCAAGGAAGAATGAGCTCTGCTGATGTAACTCCTTGAAACATTGATCTAAATTGTTCTTTAAAATCCCCAGTACCATAGTTTTCCCATGGTCCCTAGTCATTTTTGTTTCTTCTTAAAAGTTAATGTTATTCAGTTTTTTCCAGAAGACTAACCCAATTCTTCCCATTGCAATTTAACTGAAAAACTTTTTTTGTCCCCCCCTCCTATAGTGGGCAAAAGAAACCACTTTTCTCATTCCACCATTTCCTAAAATCATAAAATCATGGAATATCTCAAGTTAGAAGGGACCCATAAGGATCACCAAGTCCAACCCCCTGGTCCTTGCAGAACTACCATATTAAACCACACAACTAAGAGCATTGTCCAGATGCTCCTTGAATTCATGCATTTTTCCACCATCAGTTTTAACATTGACCTTTTTGGTATGTTGCATTTCCTAGGCTTTCTCCTGTAGGGTGTTAGTTCATCTTGTAAATTGGTATCTTGAATCAAATAATTTGTTGTAATGGCAAACATGTCAAACAGAACCTTAGTAAGATGAGAAAACTACTGCCTAGAAAGCTAGTAAAATCAGGTCCCAATATGTTAAAAAAAAATTAAAAAAAATTAAAAAAATCAGAGATTTTTAAGAATACTATAAGGGGGCGGAAGTGGGAATTCTCCCTCCCCAATAAAGCAACAGTATAAAATATGTCTAGTATATACATTCATACTCATCACAGAACTTTTAATTCCAGCCCGTACTTACCTCACCAGTCACACCTTAGCATGCTGTGTGCATCAGTGTTTCTTCTCTTGTTGATGTAAAAGAAACATGAAAGATGAAAACATTCTGTTAATGCAAATTTGTCTGCAAGGCATACATTCTCTATTAGGTCCAGTTAAGAATTGATTTATATTTTTTAAAACCAGAAAGGAAGAGGTACTGTACCTTTAGTAGAGTCAGAGAGAGGAAAATCTCTCGCACCTTATCAGCAAGTAGGTATTTTAGCAACTAGCATGCACATTCGTATACTTTTGGGTGTAGAATTCCTGATGGGCCACAGAGTCTGAACCCAAGATAAGACACAGCGGGACCATTATAATGTCCTTTGTACTCCTGGTGGAGATAGCCTGTTCCCTCTTTTCCTGCAATTAGACAAATGGACTTTATTCCTCTCAGTTTTAAAGAGAATTTTTTTTATTTTTGGCCGTATGAGCCTTTGTGTTATTTTTCTTGTTTTATTCTGCTACTTAGTAACCTAGGACTATGAAGTCATGAACTGTAAAGACACTTTTGCTATTGGGAAGGGATCCTCAAGCAATGAGAAAAAGTTGTTTCTGTTCAGCAAGGATGAAGGCACTTCTCCCAAAACTTCTCTGAAACTGACCAGTAATTTCAGCCCCACCAACTTGTCATGGTCTGATGTTCCAGGATGCGTGAATTATATCACTGGGGAAGTGCCACTTAGGTCTAGTTTCATGTTCTGAGGAGCCCGATTCTCAGGTGCTTATTGACATCAGGCATGTCCTTCAACCTATTCTGAAACACACTGAAGACATAAGAAGCACAGGTTTGAATCACTACTTCAAACACTTCTAATCTCTGCACTGGGGCCCTCAAAGTGGTGGATACTTCAGTAAATTCATTTAATTCGAGCCAGAAACTTAATATTCTTCTAAGATCATTCAGCTAAGTCAATTACCTGTTTGTCAAGGCTTTTTCTTATACACCAAGCAATATGATTATGTATAACAAAATTAAATGTCTTTGCTAGTGCTATAGAACTACACCAAGTGATTAACGTTGCCTTTAGTCAGTTGTATCAAAGCTTCAATGTTTTCAAATTCTCAAAACAATCATACTGAAATAAAGTACTTCTGTCATTTCTTCGTAAAATCATAGAATTACAGAATGGTTTGGGTTGGAATGGACCTTTAAAGAGCACATAGTACAACCCTTCTGCGTTGGGCAGGAACATCTTTCACTAGAGCAGGTTGTTCAAGGCCCTGTCCAACCTGATCTTGAACACTTCCAATGATGGGGCATCTACCAGCTCTCTGTGCAACCTGTTCCAGTGTCTCACCATTATAAAAAAAAAATTTCTTCCTTATGTCCAATCTATATCTACCCTCTTTCAGTTTAAAACTGCTGGCTCTTGTCGTATCACTACAGCCCTTAGTAAAAAGTCTTTCTTATAAGGCCCCTTAAAGTACTGAAGGCTGCAAGAAGGTCTCCCCAGAACCTTCTCTCCTCTGGGCTGAACAATCCCAACTCTCTCAAGCCTTTCCTCACAAGAGAAGTGTTCCAGCTCTCAGATCATTTTTGTGGCCTCCTCTGGACCTGCTCTTTCATTGGGCCATGTCTTTCATGTACTGGTGACACCAGAAATGAAAGCAGTACTCCAGGTGGAGTCTTACTAGAGCAGAGTAGAGAGGAAGAACCACCTCCCTTGACTTGCTGGCCATGCAGGAAAACAAGCAAAGACCCCTCCTCCCAAAAAACCCAGAATTTCACAGTAGCTTTCATGGTTCACACATGCCCACACTACTTGAGTGACGTTTGCTTGCATGAGATGGTTGGTCTTTTCATGAATCCATGCACTGCGTTTCAGGCTTGCAAGCACAGAGAAGACAGTGGGATGTAAGAGGAGAGCTCTACAGCACAACAAACCCAAGACAGAGAACAGGAGATCTGGACAGCCAAGCCAGTGTCTGACCAAGGGTGGCTGCCAACACTTCCAAACACAGCAGGGAGAAAAATCTCTTGCTGAAGCAGAGCTCCAGAACGTAGAGCAGGGTAGAACCCTTCCCAATGCTAAAGGGGTGACTCCAAACTCAAGCCCTGGAAACCCTCCTTCAGATTTCTGCTGCAATAGAAAGCCGGGAAGAACTGGAAGAAGGCTGCTCAGTCCTCAGCATGAGGAGCTGCATGGAATTTCCAAAATGCTTCATTTATCAACATTAAAAATCCAAGAGAAGCCAACAGTTTGTCTCCAGCACAGAGACAGCACCGTGTCTTCATGGGCTGAGGTGTCCTGGACAGACATGACCATCTGAAATCCTTGGAAAAGAAAGTCTTCATTACAGGTTTGTTACATGGTCTCCTGAAAGGCAGAACATACAGGGAAAACAAGGAAACACAGCTGCTCTCAGAGAGAAAGACAGATCAATACTGAAATGTGTCACTTTACATCATCGGGACAATTACTGTTGATAGCTAGGAAGTGGAAAGAATGAAGAATTAGCCTTGTTCCATCGGGAACATCAGGACGCTGGGGAAGCTGGTATTGCCTCCCACCCCAAATGACTGTCCAGAGCTCCTCCTCACTTCAGCTCACCACTGCATATGGGACATGGCTTTTGACTTCTGGCCATACGAGTATTTCAGTTGGCAACTCCACTGCTAGGAAGGTTAACCACCTCCACAGTGTGTACCCTGGAGCAGGGTATAGCAGGAATAGAATGCTCATCTGAGCTAACATCTCAAAGGCCTTCCAAATATCCTATTAGAAGGAAAAAATTACTTACTTAGAAACAAATGGACAATTGTCTGAGTTCTGGATGATTCAAGTGCATTAGTTGTATGGAAAGGAAAGAAAAAAAAAGAAAAAAAAATAAAAGGAAAAGAAGCTGTTTCATGACAGTGTGAAAGAACAAGAGGAAGCAAGGCTCTCAGTCAAGACACATATGCAAAGCTCTGTAAAACCTTCCAGAAAATTCTTTAAGTTAGAGGTGCAGTCTTCACTGTCCACTTCTCCTCAGGTGCCAGTACCCTACAGCCCTGTTGGACATCCACAGCTCCAGATCAGCCAGGTGACACAACAGCACAGGTTACATCACCCAGGCTCCCAAAGCTTCTGTGATGCCATTGTGCATTTCCATGACAACCCTATGGTCTCCCCAAGGCCACCTGGCAGCTGGCATCACAACCTGTCTTGCTGGATTTATGCCTGTCCTCATCACTCTCTGCGCTCTGGGACTGAGAGCAGCAGCAGCAGCAGCAAAGGTCGTCCTCATCCTGTTTGATGGTCGTGACTGAGACAGGTGACGTGCTGGGACTTGTCCTATGTGAGGTTTCAGAGCTTCCTTGCCATACTTTAGCATCAGTGATGAGCTCCATTGACTGTGATGGGAATTTTGTCACTATTCTGGAAGTACTTTCTACAGCATGAGAAATAACATCAGGCTGCTCTTTATTAAGAGCCAGAATCTATATGATGGCAATCCTCCTCCTATCTCCCCCACTTACAGGAAAAGCAGCATGCAGGATGCACAGGGCAAATGACTCGTGCAGGTCTCGGGCAAGCACAAGCCCATCTGCCTTTAGTGCTCCTCCTGCTGCACCAGCAAGAAAAAACAGGATAGAAAAACTGTAGGTGATGAAAAATGAGACATCTTTCCTTCCTGGCCCTCTTCACTCAAATTGCGGTTAGGAAACAAAGGTACAAGGGAGCAGACTTTTACCGACACAAAAAATGCTAATGCATGCAAACGGTTGTCTTCATTTCAAAGTGTTTACAGGACCATGCTTTTTTTTTTATTTCATATGCAAATATCTACTCCTCAGTGGAAGAATTAGCACTAGGAGGAGGAGGAGAATTAGTAACAGGAGGACAATAAGGATGAGAAAAAGGCAGGAACAGAAGAAAGAGGAACAGGGAAAGGATGGACCGGAATAGAAAGAGGATGAGAAGGACAAACAGGAGGACAGGAAAAGACTGAGGAGAAGGAGGAGGAGGAGGAGGATCACTAGGAGGTAGAACAGGAGGCAAACATGGAACAAGCAACCAAAAAAATTTTGGCAACCCTAAAGCGCTCCAACCCCCCTCATCCCCACCACTGGGACAGGATGGGGCAGCACACACATTGGCATTGCAGGGTCACTGGTGCCAGCCCCATACCTTTCCCTTGGACAGGAATTTCATCTCCTGACAAAAGTAATGCTTGGGATGGGAAATCATGGGGATGGGAGACCCTTGAGACAGGAAATCATCACGGGGCTGAGACATCATCATTGGGATGGGGAACCATGTTGGGGATGGGAAACAATGGTGCAATGGGAAACCATCATGGGGATGGGAAATCAACACTGAGGACAGGAAATCATCAGTAGGATGGGAAATAACTGAGAGGGGAAGTTGCGTGGCATGAAAAGATCAAACCATCACAAGGCTGGCTGAAGCAGGTGCTGGTACAATGATCGCCATGGGGATTAGAGGCTGTTTGCCCCCAACAAACCCCACACTGACCAACCACAGGTACGGCAGCAGGTACAGCAGCAGTCTCCCTCTCCACCTGGTGCTCCTGTCCTCCACATAACCCTCCAGCTGCCTCTGCCCACCAATATCTTTGCCCACCCTTTCACCCCTCTTTGCTTCCCTCAACAGAGAGGTTCCCTCTCCAGCTGCCAATGGCATCGGAGGTGTCTGGCGTTAGCTTCACAGCCCCAGCCATGTAGCCAATGGTCACTGCCTACATGCTGCCCTCTGTCCCGAGGCTGCCCACGCCCTCTGCGCCTGTCCAGCTCCACCCCATCACCTATCAGCAGGCCAGCATCTGGCAGGGGGTGCTAGGGCCCTTGGGGGCCCCCACACAGCTGCTGCAGCTCCCCAGTGGGGTGCAGTTCTCCCCTGTGCCTGCTCCTTGTTCCCCTGTGTATGGCTGGGGACAGCAAGTGGTGACGGGGATGCTGGTGCCCCACCAGCCCATGGGGCTGGGGCAGTGGGCCATGGTCCATGGGGACCCCCTGTACCCCATGGATTCCTGCATGCTGCACGTCCCTGCCTGCCCCTGCCCCCGCCACCACTGCCGCTGCATGGCTCAGATTCCAGTGCAGGGTCCCCCTGTGCTCCACACCCTGCCTGGAAGTGCCCAGAAGCCGTCAGAGGCCTCCAACAAGGATGGGGCGGCCATCAAGAACAGCGTCCATGCCGCCAGCCCCCACCAGCCTGCCCTGGCTCTGCCGACCAGCAGAACCATGACAAAAGGTGAGTTTTGGGGAGTGTCAGAGCCCGTAGGTAGGCGGTCAAGCTAAGGAAAGCTTGTATTACCCTGGGCTGGGTTGGCTTTGTCTGCTTTTTCAGCAGTGATGACTCCTCCAGCAGCCCCGGGCAAGCCTGCGGATCTGTCTAAGCAGAGGCCAGCCACCTTCGCTGAGACCTTTCCTGAGCAGGCAGAGGACACCACCGTCAACCATACACTTGCCTGTCTTGAAACAGCCAATGGCGAGGACACCATCCCTGATGTCCCTGACCGCCCCAGCTTGACTGTCTTCTTCCACGAGCTCCTCAACATCTCCGAGTAAGTGGCAGAGGGTAGTTGTCCCAAGGAGTGAGCTGTGGTGGCAGGTGGGGGACAGCCAGGACACCCTCCCTGATGTCCCCAACTTGACCACCTCCCTCAACAAGCTCCTTGACCTCTCCGAGTGCAGGGCAGAGGGTGGCAGCCCCAAAGAGCAAGCAGCGGTGGTGGGGCTGGAGGACGGCCAAGTCACCATTGATGATGTCTCTGACTCTAGCGACTTCCTCAACCAGCTCCCCGACTTCTCCGAGTACGTTGCGGAGGGTGGCTGCCCCAGGGAGCAAGTGGTGATGGTAGGGCTGACGGACTGCAAGGACAATGTCCCTGATGTCCTTGACTTCCCCAACAGTCTCACCAGCATCCTCAATGAGCTCTGTGACTTCTCGGAGCATGTGGTGGATGGCAGCTGCCCCCAGGACCAAGCAGTGGTGGCAATGTTAGAGGACAAAGAGGACACTACCTTGACTACCAATGTCCCCAACTTGACTGCTGAGGTCCTCGAAGAGCTCCCCAGCCTCTCAGAGTACATGGCGGAAGATGGCTGCCCCAAGGAGCAAGCAGTGGCAGCGAGGCTGGGGAATAGCGAGGACACTGTCCCCAATGTCCCCAACTTGACCACCTCCCTCAACAAGCTCCCCCAGCCCTCGGAATACAGGGCAGAGGGCAGCTGCAACAAGGAGCAAGTGGCGGCAGTGATTCTGGTGGACGGTGAAAACACCTTCTCCAATGACTCCAACAGCCTTGCCAGCACCGCTTCCTTTAACGAAGTCCATGATTTCTTGGAGCACGGGGTGGAGGGTCACTGGCCCAAGGACTGCCTGGCGGCAGCAATGCTGGGCGACATCGACTCCTTCTGGGGAGTGCCTGCTTCCCCCTTGCAGGACTCCAAGGGGAAGCAGGGTGGGGTGGCGGCAGACCTCCCCACCTGGATGCCACCGAGTCCCTTGGAGACTTCTGAGGGGAGCTCTCCAGAGAGTTCTCCAGAGACTTCAGAGGACAGTCCTGTGGAGAGTCCCCAGAAGGATCCCCTGAAGGTTCCTCTAGAGAGTCACCTGCTGTCCCCCCTCAGGATCCCGCTGCTGAGTCCCCTGGCCAGCCCCCTGCCTGCCCCCCACCATCATCCACCCTGCATGGCCCAACTGGTGGACGAGGTGCTGCAGAGGCCGCCCCAAGAGGTTCTGACCTGCTCACCACTGCTACCGGCTATAATCTCCTGCCAGGTGGTGCCCAGATCAGCAGAGGCGGGTTGCAAGACAGTCAAGCGCCCTGTGCCAGACAGCATTCCCACCGCTCAAGAGACCTACCCGCGGAACAACACCCCATCCAGGAAGAGAAGGAAGATGGTGGTGTGCCAGGTGGTAGAACACTCAAAAATCCTGGCCAGGGGGAAGCTGGAGGGGGACGGTGTGGCAGTGGGCAGCAGCAGACAGCACATGGGCGTCAGCAAGCAGGGGGCATCTGACAGCAACAACATGCCCACCAAGCGATCCAGCACCCCGGGGGGTGACAGGGGGGCAAAGTGCCCCACATCCCCCCAACCACTGTTAATATAGAAGGCATGGAGCATGGATACCCATGACATGCAACCTGCACACACCCACTTCAGTTCCAGTCCTCTCCCACATCTCTCTTTCTTTCTTCATTCATTAAAGGTTTGATGTTTGTTTTACAGCACCTCTGCCTGAGGTCATTCATACAGTGGGTGGTGGGGGGTTAAACACAGTCCCTGCCGCATGCATAGATCTGACCCTCCACCTCTTCATCCCAGTATATGAGGAACCCCCCAAGATTCCAGATGGAGACTTTTAATCAGAAACTTGATTCCCGGACTTGGGGTAAACAAGCTAGAAAGAGCTCTTAAAAATCTCCCTGCTACCATGGAAGCCACAGACGCACAGTAGATGCCATTCTAGCCTTGCAACAGGAAAATTCGTAGGACAGAATTGTCTACTGCTTGATATGCTTTCCCTGCTACAAAGAGGCATCTGTGCACTGATTCATACCAGCTGTTGCACCGATGTTAACAAATCTTGACAAATCCAACAAAATGTCTGTGCCATTTCCATTTACAAATGTTGCATTAAATCGCTGTATCTCCTGGTGGATTTGCACTTTCTGCCATCTTTACTGTGATACACGCCTTAAATTTGCAAAAAATGTTAATGAAAACTCTTATTATTGTAATATTGTTTATCCCACTAAGAAGTTTTGTTTGGATTGTGATTAAGCTTTGTTTTGCCTTATGCCATAGAACCAAACGATCAAACAAACACACCAATAGCAATTAATCTCGCATTTGCCCCTTGCTTGGGAAAGTCCCCCTCCTCCACCACCATGTCTCCCATTACGCCCAGCCATTTCACACATGTAGAGGCAAGAGAGGCTCACACCCTCACTCCGCAGGGCTGTCACCCCAACTGCTGGATCACGCCATTACCCATGACATAAGGGGTGGAGTGTGGTGAGACGCTCCTGACCTCAGGTATGGCATGGGACAATGGATAGCATGACTGCACTGCTCACACAGCTGCATGGACTCACTCACACATTGAAACCAGTGACCAGCCACGTGTAACTACTTGCGGACCACCAACCCTTTTGAGACGTGTCCAACTGGGTATGTAAAGGAAGTTTCTACATCAACCTGTTGGTCATATGACTGAACAGAGAAGGCGCAATCCCATAAAAAAGGCACCCCAAAGCTAACTCAGGGTAGCTCTCACTGGCTGATGCACGGGTACAGGCCGGCAAAGGAGACGTCCTTACATCATGACGGAGAACACAACAGATCAACAATTTCCCCGACTGTTACTCATAAGCCAGTAAGATTAATCGTTAAGGGTGTTGTACCTTGCCTACATAGCAAGTGAGATTTCCTCTTGTCTCTTTCCCTCATGCTTAGATTACTTGTACTCCAGTCAGGCTTAATTATATTGATTGTCGATGTATATTATTATAATAAGGCTGATCAGACTTGGTCTGTAGACCGTAGCTTTTTTATCATCTGATACCCAAAGAATCCTTGTTGTGCAACAGGCATCCACCTTTGATGGAAGTTTTAAGCAATAGCTCCCAGTGTTCGGCAAAGAAAGATGGGCAAGAGAAGCACCAGGATGTACGCAAAGAGAAAGCCCAAGAGAAGTTGCCCCTGCTGATCTAAAAATTAAAGGGAAAAAAGACTCAAAAAACAGAGCAGCCTTTTCCGTCACCCCAATTTAAAGCAGAGCAAGCAGCTTTTATTTTAACACCACTGAAGAAGTCCTTAAGAACCTACTTCAGAACACTGCTTCAGGATTCAGGAGGCTCGGGTAGACCAGATTAAATGCTCAGTTACCAATGCAGAACAGGGAAATGAAGAGGCTATTACGTAAAGTAACAAGGAAAAAGAAATTCAGCTTTTTCACGAATGTAACAACTGTGATGTTTACTTCAGAGAAAGATGGGAATGAGGGAAATGAACATGCCTATGTTGTAGGTAAAGAACGACCAGTTCATGAATGACCCGGGATTACTCTGTCCAGACATGGCAGGAAAGACATCCCAGGATTAGGGTGACTTTTACTTCTGATGAAACAGCATCAACACACTGGCAGCATGAACGCTACATAAGACTGTTGAGAAGATTGCAGCCCCAGGCTTTTTGTGGGACCACTACCCTGCAAGGGGCTTTGCCTTGGCAAAGCGACAGCAAACCAAACATTGCCGCTTAAGCACTCGAACTACAACGTCACAATCCCAAAAGGTTCCAGTCTGTAAGACTTGGATAGACTTAGCTGAGAAAATTACGTGTCCAAAAGAAATGTATGCCGAGGAGATAGAGCTCCACGGTCTGAGCACAGCACTACGCTATAAGCTTTACTGACCCAACCTCTACTTTTCTACGCAAATGCTAGTGGTCTCCATAGAGAGAAAGCTGTTTTAGCCAGTTCTCCTCCAAAGCCCTTACACTGGTAAATCCAAACAAACAGAAGCACCTTTCTACAGAAAGCCACTGCAAGCAGAAAGGCAATAGTTCGTGAAATCCATATGGAAACCCATTCCAGCAGAAAAGACAATCCTTACCAGACTGTTGGCAAAACTCCCCACGTCTCTGGGCCAGCGGGACGTCAGCAACATATCTGCATCTCCGGCACTTGGGGCCCACCACGAAGATGGTTTCCATTCTGTCACATCCAATGAGCTAAACTGTTGGCAGGAGCTGTCTCATCCTGGGACTCGGTACCACTGACGCACGTGACCTGCAGTCCAGAAGTACTCCTGAAAAGGTCTTGATGTCCTGCATTAACATATCAGCACGCACTTGAGATCATAGTAACATAGAATGGTTAAAACTGGAAGGGACCATAAAGATCATCCAGTTCCAACCCACCCTACCATGGGCAGGGACACCTTCCACTAGGCCAGGCTGCTCAAAGCCCCATTCAGCCTGGCCTTCAACACCTTCAGGGTCCATATCTTCTCTGGACAACCTGTGCCAATGCCTCACTACCCTCACGGTAAAGAATTTCTTCCTAATACCTAATCAAAATCTACCCTTTTTCAGTTTAAAACCATTACCCCTCGTCCTATTGCTACACTCCCTGATAAACAGTCCCTCTCCACCTTTTCTGTAGGCCCCCTTTAATGTACTGAAAGACTGCTATAAGGTCTCCCCGGAGCCTTCTCTTCTCCAGACTGAACAATCCCAGCTCTCTCAGACTGTCCCCATAGCAGAGGTGCTCCAGCCCTCTGATCAGCTTCATTGCCTCCTCTGGACTCACTCCAACACGTCCATGTCCTTCTTGTGTTGGGGGCCCCAGAGCTGGACGCGGTACTCCAGGTGGGGTCTCACAAGAGCAGAGTAGAGGAGCAGAATCACCTCCCTTGACCTGCTGGCCACGCTTCTTTTGACGCAGCCCAGGATGCAGTTGGCTTTCTGGGCTGCAAGCACTCATTGCTGGCTCATGTTGAGCTTCTCATCAAACAGCAACCCCAAGTCCTCAGGGCCCCTCTCAATATAAACACTGCCAAGTCTTCTCTTATTTGCAACAGATACAGAGGATCAACTTTAGCAAATCTAGCCTTACTTCTACTGAAACTTTCCTTACAGACAGCTCATTTTCTGTGTTTGGAAACTGTTGTAAAGACCTGTTCTAGAGCAAAGGCTCAAATCCTGCTTAGGGCAAAGACGCTGTTTTCTTTCCTCACTGCTGCCTTGTTTCCCAGAAATCAAAAGCCGTATATGAAGACTGCATAAAAAAGCCAACTGCAAGTCCCTTTACTTGTTAATATTTTTGTCAGGCATTGTTCTAGGAAAACACTAACTTTTCCTGCTTGCTTTGCTACTGCTTCATTACCTTTAAAGATGATACTTCTTACCTCTGCGACTCCAATACAGCCTCACAGCCCAGCAAAATCAAACTGCAGGTAGGAAACTTTCACCATAGAAAGATGGGCACACTACAGGAATGAGTTACTGACGAAGAACAGACTCCCAGATGCACAGAGCACCAGCTGAGAGCAACCTCTGCTTCAACTACACCTAGCTCCACTGTCTACATAAGGAGACCAGCTCCCAAATGATCCCTAGCCCTAAGAACACAGATCATCCCTAGGGCAATGCTAAGGAAATATCAGCACACAGCACACAGGGACAACTGGTCATTCAGTTTAAGTTGATGGGGAAAAGGACAGAGGACTAGAAAGAGAAAATATGATGAGAGAAAAGACAGAGGAACCAAGAGAGAAAGAAAGGTACAGGGAAAAGGCTAGAGAGATTGAGCACTCAAGACAAATAGGGACTCAGGCACTTCTGTCCCCGGCCAGCCGGCCTTTCCCCCCTCCCTCCCCCGGAGCTCCAGCCGCCGGCCTGCCCTCACCTCACGGACGGCCCCGTCCCTCCCGGCAGCCGGGCCCGGCAGCAGCAGAGGCTGCAGCTCCCAACACAACATGGCTGCCGGGAGCCCCGTGCTGGGACTACAGCTCCCAGCATGCCCCGGGGCGCCCCTTGCTGCCCTCTGACCTCCGCAGGAACCAGGGCCACCTCCCCAGGGCTGCCCCGGCCCGGGGCAAGGCCCCGGAGTCCCGGTGGAGCCGGCAGGAGGAGGGCAGAGAGGGAGAGAGAGGTGACAGAGAGGGGTGGGACGAGGCAGAGGGATGGGGAGAGCAGGGTGGAGCTGGGCAGGGAGCGGAGGGAGGAGGAATGCTGGTGAGGAGCGGGCAGAGGGATTGTCATGCCCCACTCAGGAAAAAGACAGGTTAGGGTGAGGGACTCAGATTTGCAAATACCCAGCAATGCGGACTAAGGTGAGACAACTCTCAAGGTCCATATACAAACATTTATTAGATGCACACAGTGATTAGGTCTTAACTAGGTCTACGGTAATTGCTAGGTATATAGCAAATTATGGCAAGCGGTAAGGTACACACTGTGTTACTTAGCAACAGATATATAACAGCTTATGGCAAGCAGTGATATCAGCGGTACTTAATAAATAACAGATATACAATGAATGATGGTGAGTGGTAAGATATTTCTTGCATTACTTCTTTAAAAGAAAAGAAAAAAAGAAAAGAAACAAGGGGACAGAAAAGGAGAGACAGAGAGAGATAAAGAGTTCACTGGTCCTGGTTCCAGCATTGGTTTGGCCAACGCGGGTTGTACAAGTGTTCCTCTGCATAAGATCTCCCCAGGGAAGATCTTCAGGGAAAAGTCTTCTCTTCCAGGGGCACTTATTTTCCCCTTTTATGTTCGCTGTATCAGTATGATCTGCCCCACTGCTACAGGGACAGTTTCGTCTCAGGTTTCTTCCCCCTTCCCCCCCCACCCAAGGTGATGCGTAGTATGATTTGGGTGGAGAGATGAGTGCTACAGTCATATATGTTGAGCATGATCTCCATAATCTTCATTAGCATATGCAAGGGTGTCAACTTTAATATGCATTTTGTGGATGATGAGGCAAAGGTCATCATCAGACATAGTAGCCTTACAAAGAAACAAACTACACAAATTCCTTGTTACCTTGTCCTTGCTGACGAAAAGCAGTTCCCTCCTCCAGATTCAGGCGAGTTTCTCTCCCACCTGATTAAGCAGATTCAGTTCAAGGCTTTGATAAGCTCAAGGCCTTATCAGTTCTTTGAGCATAAGGGCTGCATTATTCACCCCGCCACTATAGCTTCACTTACCTGTGTTTGAGACATTCCTCGGAAAGGCTCAGGGGGACTCCTCCCCCTCCCGTTCAACTCTCACTGTTTCGGGGAATTTACAAGTTGTCTCTTACAGGGATAGAGCAGTAAAGAGATGGAGGGGAAGGGGACAGCAGGGGGCAGGAAGAAAAACAGTGATAAGCAGCTTGACGGAGGGACAGAGAGTGCAGGAGAAGGGCAGGAAGGAGGACAGAGGGACGGAGAGACACAGGCCGGGCGAGAGAGTGGGACAGAGGGGCAAAGAGACAGAAAAGGCACCAGGAGTGCGGAGTGACAGACAAATGGGATGGGGAACATGAGAGAGGGACAAAGGGGAAAAGGGGAGAGAGGAAAGGGAAAGGAGAGAGAAAGGGAGAGGGAGGGACAGAGGTCAGGGGACAGAGCAAGGGAAGGACGGGAAATGCTCCAGAAAGCCTGAGAAACAGAGGGGTGTGGATCAGGACAAGGAGACACAGAAGGACAGAACAGCGATGGCCTCCAGGATTTTTCCTCTTTTTAGGCCTGCTGGATAAAGACTCATCCCTCGAGAGATGGCTCAGGACGAGGCCAGGGCCAGCAGCACTACCTTCTGCATCCCATGGCAGCGATGGGCAGAGGAACAGGTTGGCAGATCCTGGGGCTGGGTATGTTTTTTCCCAGTGAAGCCCCAGCTGGTGCTGGCCCCACGCTGCAGCCCCTAGGCTGAGGCTTAAGGTCTCTCTTGCAGCACCCCGGGAAGGGGGACAAAGCGAGCCCCATCCCTCCCTTCTGATCTTTGTCCCCAGATGACCAGGTGGAGACCTACCGTGTGCTGGAGAGCATCCTGCAGGGAGGTGACAGCTGATGGCAGAGCAACGCGGAGACCCACCTGACAGCAAAGGTGCCCGGTGGCCACAGAGGAGACCAGGTGAGATGGTTCTCTTGGAGGCCATCAAAGAAGCCTTCCTCTACCCCCCATTTTGGTGAGATATGGACCATTGCAGAGATGTTTCTCAGGCATCCAGGCCTGAAGAGAGTTTCCCCGTGCCCCTGTGAGAGATCCTGCTCTCAGAAAGCACCTCCCCATAGAGCAAACCACCCACGACATATCCAGCCACCCAGTGCTGGGTACGACTGCCCTGAGGGCATGAGGATGGGGTCATCTGCCTGGTGGCTCTGACACAGGAATGATGAGCTGAAGCCCTGTGGTCATGGCTGGCTGGTTCAAAGTCTCTGAGTGCCTCAACCTTTCTCCCTGAGAGTGTTTAACCAGCAGTGTTTTTAAGGGTGTGACAGATGATGTGAAGATGGATGTTCGTAGTGTCCTGGTGGCTCAGTCCCACTTTGAAGTTGTGATGTCTGAGATCTGGGGCCACCTGAAGGCTCTGGCAGAGGTCTCCAGGGTGTTTGTGTTCAAAGTTTTGATATCTTAGGGCAACAATGTGCTAAGGTTACAGAGTGCTTGGGTTACAGGGTGCTACGGCTATGGGGTTCTGGGGTTATGCAGTGCTACGGTAACAGTTTACAAGGGTTATTATATACTTGTGTTAGGGAGAGAGAGTGTTATTGGGTGCTAGGTTCAAGGCTTACAGTGTGCTAGAGTTATGGGGTGATAGGCTTATGGAATGGCAGAGTGTAAGTGGGATAGGATTAAAGCATGCTATTTTAAAGGACAGGGTCTGGGCTTTTTGCTCCTGGTTTCCTGGGTTCTTTGGGGTTTTTTTGCTTTAGCTTATGTTCTGGATGTTTTTTGGAGAGTCCTATTTTAGGTTGTTTTCTTGTTAGGGTTTGGATAGGGGCGTGCTTTTTGATGTGTCTTCTAGTTGTTTTTTTGATCCTCTGGTGGTTTGTTTTGCATTTGCTTCCTTGTAACCATCATTTCTGGTCTAATGTGGCTTTCCAGGTCATCTAGTTTCAGTTCTGCTTGGTCCAACTCATTTCTGCTGAGTTTTGGACTGGTTTAGATAAGTGTGGGTTATTTGTGTGAGAAATGCTCCTTATCCAATAACAACAGTTCAGGCAGTGATCTATACGAAGCACATTTTATTTAGACATTCTTGCAAGAATGGGTGTCCTAGCAAGTAGGCACACCTGAGTTCCCAAAATAACTTCTTTTTATTTCCTATCCCTGGCCGAAATTTCCTTCCCTTGTTTCCCCATTGGCTAGGTACTCCAGGGTTTACAGCCTATCCGATTCGCCTAAAACTACTTCCATTCACTCCACCTCTGTTTACTTCTCCCCATCACCCCTCCTAAACCCCTTGCTTCACCTGTTTATTTCTTCCCTTTTTTGGTATTATTGCCCACGGTAGCTGGTCACAGTTAAACATTCATCCTCCCGTTAAACTACCAATCCGGCATAGACTGGTTTCTCCTTTGTCTAAGGGATGAGCATTCTTGCCTGTGTCTTGATCAGCCTTTGTGTTGTTAATCATTCTCTAGCTACATTATTGCAGACTGGCCAAAAACAATACTTAGATTTTTCTTACATTTGCAGTCCGTGGAGAACGACTGACAGATGACTAATGTGCACTTCTGGGGTGTGAGAGGACTTCTGCCCATAGATAATGAATGTCAGATGTCTAAGTGTCCTTCTGAATTTGTGTAGACTTCCAAATACGTGGTCATTTCTCCTGCCTTGAGGAAGAGCCATAGGAAGACTTCAGCCACATGGAAGGACAAGGGTTTCCCCAAGGATACGTGGCTTTTTGGTTTTTGCTTCTGAGTAAGAAACCTGCAAAGAAGCCGGTATCATTAAGTTTAGTGACATTTCGTAGAGTCCTGCCTGAGTATCGCATGTCTTGAAACATTGCTGAAAAAATGGTAGAGGTTTGTCTGTGTGTTTTGGATTCTTCAGGTTTGAATGTTTGCCCGTGGTGGTAACTTCTTACTGTCCTTAGCTCCTGTCTCAAGGCACAACATGTCCACATGTCCTTAGGATGACGTTCATCATCCATGGTAGTGGATGTCAATCCATATTTCAAATAGACTTCTTTAGGGGCCAAATTCCTCTCAGATATGTTCAGTCATCCTTGGTTTTGGCTCTTCACGTAACTTGTGAAGAGGAGAAGGGTCAGTGCTTCCATTTCCTCATGTGTTGCTTGTGCTGCAGTTATCACGGTTTTGGCTCTTCACGTAACTTGTGAAGAGGAGAAGGGTCAGTGCTTCCATTTCCTCATGTGTTGCTTGTGCTGCAGTTATCTTCCAGCTGCTGGGTTATCTTCCATCTGCAGTTTCTTTGCAAGGAACTTCTTTAAGTAAAATGTACATTTTGT
The DNA here is from genome assembly GCA_013398915.1 of Dromas ardeola. Lineage (NCBI taxonomy): Eukaryota > Metazoa > Chordata > Aves > Charadriiformes > Dromadidae > Dromas > Dromas ardeola. Next base: position 2,474 of record VYZM01012218.1, on the reverse strand, counting down.
GAGGGGTAATGGACTCAACAGGAGACCTTTTGTTCATCATCAATGCCTCAGGGATTTACCTGTTGTTTTTTATTTATTTGTTTGCTTTTTATGTGCTGTGCTTAATTTAAAAAGCTTATTGTACCTCTTTGGATTTCTGTCCTTAAAGGAAGTCTCTAGGATTTCTGCCCAGGAGTGTCCAGAACAGACTGTCCTTGTACACTGCTGTCAGCTTTCAGTCTAGAAAAATGTCTGGTAATGGTGTATTTTGATGTAATGTAATTCAAATGCATCTTAAATGTACAAGCTTTGTCCTTGTTCCTCATATGCCTGGAAAATTATTCTCAGCAGCTCATAAACAGTATGTTCTACTGTACCTGTTTAAAATAGCATATTGACAGAAATGTCTTCCTTACTGCCTTCACAGAGCAAGAATCTCCAGTAGCAAGGGCATACTGACCCTTGGGCAGCTTCAAAGTGACAGATGAATGTAAACAGGTTAAAAACCAGTCCCATGGTAGCAGTCAAAGTCCACCTGACTCTCCACACTTAGCATGTCACAACTTTATGTGGGTAAGGGTGTATAAAGTCACTATAAGCAGATATTGTAACTGACCAGACAGTTGACCTAAAGAAATGAAAAATTACTTTTGAATGGAGTGGCATGCCTTTAGATGTCAGGGTGTATTGCATTTTCCTTCCTTGTTCTGAGCACAGTGTACTGAGAGGTGTTTCCCTCTAGGGGAGGGAAACTCATCCAACAGCCATCATCAGCATCAGGGCTTGTGGTCCTTGATGGACAGTTTTATGTGTCTTATTCTGCCTCCAGGTTTTCCCCTTAATGTTTGCTCTCTGGTTTATTTACCTTTATAGTGTTTTTCAAATGTACTCACTTTTCTACAGCTCAGAGCTCTGAACTACATGTTCTTTTTTGTGAAAACCCATCAGGAGCTTTGGCGTTTAACTTCGGAGCAGAGAAAATGGGGACCCTTTAGAGCAGAGAAGAGGATTTGAGAAACATTTCAGTGATATGCATCTTCTGAGGTTGAAAGTACCTGCTTTAATATTTTTTGGTTGGTTTTGCATTCTTTAGCAATATCTACTTAAAAGTCTACTTCAGCAAAAGAAGCAGAAATCACTTTGATTTCTGTGTCTGACTAAAATAACTAACCTGAACACACAGAAAAATGACGTGAAGAGACTTTTTTTGTCATTACTGGGTACCACATCTGACTTGTAGAGCTTTCCCAGTGCGTGTTTGTACATGGCACTGTTCAATCTTCTTTCTGAACTGAGCCAGTTACTCTTTCACAACTTTTTTCAGTAATATTTCGCTTGACGTGCAACTTCTTGCTCTGCACGTGTCAGCTAGCCTCTAGCCAGAAGGTGAATATTTGCAAAGATGAGTCTTTGCTGAGAGTTGTGGGTTGTGTACTACTGGAACACAGGCTGGTTGTGTCCCACCAGTGCCCTCAGGTTGTGTCCCAGGGTCAGCTTACCTGCTGCACCAGGGTTTTGGACAGCATGTGGATTCTTGGGGGATGGATGAGTATTTATGTCATCCTGTGTGTTTTAGGAGAGAGAATCAGTGATGTCTGGGGTCGGAATATAAAAGACTTGTAAGGAATTGTAGATGTCAGCTTTGAAGTACTTTTTTCACTTAGGCCAGAGTTTAAAAACTTTGACTACAGGAAATTATCCAAGATGAATATGAGGACTGAACTTTGACAGAAATATGTTTCTTCTACTGGAACACAGTAATTTCTGACCAATTTGGCGGCTGCTTTTCCTGCATCTCGAGGTACCCTCTGCAGGTACTTCTCCAGGAGCAGCTGACTCTGTGGTTTCATAACGGCCTTTCCCTGGCCATTGTTCAGCAAATGCTGCTCCTTCACAGAGCTTACTCCAGCGCACGCTGTGCTGCTGGACGGGGCTGAGGAGCTGGAACTTTTAGCCAGGGTTAAAACTCACCTAGTCCAAGCAGCGGTGTAGTTTTGGTAGCCAGCATTACCCCTAACCTGTGTGTCACCTCCTGCAGCTCACAGCACTGCTGCAGAAATGCCTGCACCATCAGGATGGGAGGAGAGGCAGGAGCAGACAGATGGGGCTGCTTGTGCTCCTGGGAACCGTGAGTGCCCCACAGGGAGGCAGGGAGCTGGTCCAGCTGGGAGAGGAGTGGGGAGGGTTGGGAGCACACATGCAAGG
>VYZM01012216.1:27723-49315 GCA_013398915.1 Dromas ardeola | reverse complement strand
GGGCACGGCACCCCCGCCGACAGGCGTCCGGGACCCGCCCCGCCGCCGCCGCCGCCACCGGACAGCCTGAGGGCGGCTGGGCGAGCGCGGCCGAGCGGCGCCCGGGCGTTCCCGAGCGCTGCCCGAGCGCTACCGAGGGCTGCCCGAGCGTTGCCGAACGCTTTCCGAGAGTTCCCGAGCGATGACGAGAGTTGCCGAGCGAAGGCCGAGAGGCGCCCGAGCGCCCGAGCGCTGGCCGAGAGTTGCCGAGAGTGGCCCGAGCGTGGCCCGAGTGTTCCCGAGCGTTGCCGAAGAGTTTCCGAGCGCTGCCGAAGGGTTTCCGAGCGCTGACGAGCGCCCTGGAACCGCGCTGAGCAGGCCGGGAGAGCTGCTGAGGGGAAGCCGGGCCCGGAGTGTTGCGGGGTGGTGAGTGGGGCCGTGGGCTGTGGGGGGTGTGTGTGCGGTCCTGTGTTCCCCTCTCCCCTCCGGTGGGTGTTTACGGTTGTGTGTCTGCCGTCGGGGCCGCCCTGGAGCTCCCCTCTCCGGTTGGGGGCGGCAGGGCCATCTCTTACCGCCTGCAGTATGTGCTGGGTCTGTGGGGGGCTGAGGGAGGTGTTGGGGGGGTTATGTGTGTGTATGGCCAGGGCTGTGCCTGTTTCCCCTGCACACTTCTGTGTCTGTGTTTGTGTGTGCAAGGCCAGGGTTGTCCCTGGCCTCTATGCGTGTCTGTCTGCGTGCAAGGCCAGGATTGTTCCTGGCCCCCCGTGTGTGTGTGTTTGTGTGTGCAAGGGCAGTATTGTCCCTGGCCCCTGTGTGTTTGTTTGTGTGTGCAAGGTCAGGGCTCTCCCTGGCCCCTGTGTGTGTGTGTTTGTGTGTGCAAGGCCAGGGCTCTCCCTGGCCCCTGTGTGCACGTATGTTTGTGTGTGCAAGGCCAGGGCTCTCCCTGGCCCCTGTGTGTGTGTGTGTTTGTGTGTGCAAGGCCAGGGCTGTCCCCAACCCCTGTACATGTCCATGTGCTATATCTAGAAATGGGGCTCTCCCTGACCTCCCCCTGTGCATGAGCCCAGCCTGGCTGTTTTGCCATTTCTCTCTCTCCATGCCCACTCTTGGTTGGGTTTTTGTTTTGTTGGCAGGTGTGAAGCAGGGCTGTCCAAGCCATGATCGAGGTGTTGGCCAAGCTGGGCCGTGGGCCCGTCTTTCTGGCAGGGGAGGTGCTGGAGTGTGTGATAACCTTCACCAACCCCTTATCGGCCTCGTCTACCTCCGCCAGCAGGTACGACAGCTTGTGTTGGTGGGCCCTTCTCTGCATGAAGCCTTCAAGTGGTAGAGCTGTCTGGGTTCCTTCAGAGGGAAAGTCCCTCCCTCCCTCCTGAGCAGTCTGATGTAGTCATGGCTGGGTTCTGGGGCAATGGTGCCAGCTCAGCCACTGGTGACTTCCAGACCCAAGGTACTCCCCTAAGGGTGCTTTGCGCAATTACTGTTTCAGGGCTGAAACGGAGGTAATTTTTCTGGTTTTGTGTCCCCAAGAAAGAAGCAAGAAAAAAAGGTATGCAGTTAGAGGTGTTCTTAACTGCCCCTCAGGTGAGCCCTTAGCAACACGGTGACTGGTAGAAAATGAAGCCAAACTTGCTGTTGAAGCAGGATATCTAGTTACACCAGGGTGACAGTCTCATAGGGCAACGTCATTATTTCCTATGTTTATGGAAAGGACTCTCTCTGTCCGACAGTGCACTGACATATCAGTGTGATCCCTGCCTCCAGAGCTGACAGGCCAAGGGGTGAGCACTGGCTAGAGTCAGAAAGAGGCGGCCTTCTGTGGCAGTGTGTTCTGTGGCCCAGCCTTTGAGCGCTGCATCTCCCCTTATCATTACTGTGCCCTAAATAGGTGTTGAGGAAATGTGAGAAGATGGGGAGCTTCCTATATTGGCTCACAGGGGGTGACTCTGCATCATAAAGAGTCACCCAAAACTTCCATGTCCACTGAGTGTACGGCCTTGTCTGAGTGTCCGGGGAGTGGAGAGTGCTTTCTCATCTTGAGCCCTGCTTGGGAAGTGCCCATTTCCAGCCCTGTCATGTTCAGCATCTTTTCATCCCCAGTACACATTTGACACGTGATTGTTTTGGTGGACCCGCTTCCAGTCCTTGCAGTCTCAGCAGCAGCAAAGCAGGCTCTTGTATTACTGCTGTAGGGCTTCTTTGTTTATTGCCTTCCTTAGCTTTCCATCTTGGAAAGCTTCCTGGTTCCTTTTGCCTGCTGAATTCAGTTTTCAAATTCAGCTGTGGCATAAGCGTCTAGTTTTCTGAAGTTTTGTCTTGTGTGGTGACAGTGCTGTTTTTCCCTGTTCCAAAACACGTGGGACTGCAAAGGTGGCAGGTAGAGCAGTTTTGGAAGTTCGCAGTACAGTTACGGGAGCTTCATTTGGGAACTTCAGGTGTGTCACGGTCTGTAGAAAAATGCCTCTTGGAAAAAGAAAAGTTTTTAAAATAAAAAAGCAGGTGACTGAACTGACGAGACCTGGCATAGTCATACAAGTGGCAACACCAAATAGATTGGTGGTTTGGAAATTGAAGCTGTGGGTTGCGTAAAGGCAGGAGCCAGATCAAATCACAGTCACTGCAACAGGCAGATACACCTGTCGGGGTCTAGAAGATTTCAGGGCTAGCAAAAGCTGTGGCGTGGGTGGAGGAACTGAGAGGCATGCAGTTCAAGCACAGGGACAGAACTGACAGGCAGTAAGTAAAAGGCAGAAAGTGAATTTGATTGTGGTGTATGAGGCATACAAGAAACAAAGTTCTTCTGCCCAAAGGCTGCGTGGGGCGCGGCCCGTGGGGACTACAGGAGTTGTAGGGAGAGGTGAGAGAGAAGGAAAGCGAGCTCAGAAACAGCGCAGGATCTTTCCACAGCCTGCCAGCTGGACAAGCCAGGTCTGCTGGTAGGAAGGCACATGCAAATTTTGTTTAGGTGAAAGAATCCAGTGGCATATTATTGGGCAATACTGAAAATAAATGAGGGGCCAAAAAAAAGGTTAAAAATACAGTGTTTGAAGGTACTGTAATCACGCTAAGCTTATATAAAATTAGTAAACGTTGTCTCCTAAGCAAGAGACAATTTCTCTGTTTCCATATAGCAGATACCTTACAGCAGAAAGCGTTAGGGCCCTTATGGAAAAGCCATGATGGTACTTCTGAAGATACAGAATTGCAATTGTGGGGATAGACGTAACTGGGTAGAGTAAGCAACGCGTGTTTGGGTAAAGGCAGCCAGCACATACAAAGATCAAATAGCATATTATTAGTCAGCTGAAATGAATGCAGCACGCCTTTTTCTCTGGTTCGTCTAGAAGTTTAACTGCTCTGATGTGTCACATTGAGAGATCCTCATGTGCCACAAAAGATCCCTGTGCCACCTAAAACTCTGATGTCAGCACTTACTAATCAGATCATGATGTTGGAAAACACCAGACGAACCATACACTGGCTAAATTAACGAGACCACTATTGAAATAAAAATAGATGAGTGTTTTGGAAACTGAAAGGTGTCCGTAATGCCATGGGAAATGCCCTGTGGAATGGCTGAGGTCGTAGCAGAGTCCAAACCATGAGACTGTTTTTCATGCTGGATGCAACCAATTCTTGTGACTCTACAGGGGGAGGGCAAAATGACACTTTTGCCTCCCTGTAGCCGTCAGCTAAACCCTCACATCGTGAGGAGAAAATAGGTCCTTGAAGGACCCAGAAATGTCCTTTTCTAGTCTGAGACAAACAGAAGTGGATATTCTTGAGGGCGATGGTGCTGTGGGGAGGGAGCACGTCTGTGCCCTGCCTGCCCCGAGGAGTGTCGAGCTTGGGGCAGCTGGCTGCTGTGGGCAAGGGCAGATGAACCCAAGCTGCAGGTATTTATTGCTGCCCACTTCCCTGATGGTTGCGTTATCACTGGAGGTGCCTCAGAGTGCTGCTCTGAATGTCACTTCATGCTTGCTGTAATCCAGGCTTGATGCATAGACACGAGTGTTGCTCTTCTTTGCTCTCAGTGAGATGCTGGCATGGGCCAGTGCCCAGATCCACTGCCAGTTTCACGCCAGCGAGAACCGGGTGGCGCTCCCTCCTTCTGATGGCAGCAAGCATGATGTACAGGCAGAGAATGAGACAGTCTTCGTCCCCAACAGAGGTGAGTGTAACTCCAGGTAGGGACGGTTGAGAGCACAGTGAGCAGGAGTCAAGCAGACTATAATGTGTGTCTTGGGTGCAGCACACGTAGAAGTGAGCGGGAAGTCCATGTTGCTTTCATTGTGTGATTCCCTGGTGATGGCAGCTGCAGGACATTGTTAATACTGCGGTCAAAGTGGTGCTAGCTTGGAGTGAAACTTGAGGGTTGTCTGTCCAGCTGTTCTGGGAATGTCTCATGATCTGACTGGGGCATGAGATATTTCCTACTCGACCCCTTTTCCTCCCCATTCCTCCCTGCGAGGATAAGACGTGGCTGGCCCAGGCACCGAGGCCAGGCAGCATTCATGTGGTTCTTCTTCTCTTCCAGGAGAGCGGGGTCAGTGTATCCTGTCCACTCCACCAAAGATTCTCTTCTGTGATTTGCGACTGGATCCCGGGGAGTCAAAGTCCTGTGAGTCCTGTCTTTTCCCCTGCTCAGAGAGCTCGCCTGTGGGGAGCCCAGCTCTCCCAAGCTGGGTTTGTGGACCTGAGTGCTGCAAGCGGGAGACCCTGGTGCTTGTGGAAGGCAAGGTGCTTTGGTGGGAGCATGAGTACTAAGGAACTGCTGCATTGTCCAGTGTCTCTGTTCTCCACTCTATGAGGACTACGTATTGCAGCGTGTCCCTCAGTCCTGCGTCTGGCCTGTGCCTTTGCTGCAGGTCCGTTGCGTAGCTGCAAGGCATAAAACGTTTTTAAATACCTGTCTGCAGCTGAAGTAATGGTTACACACACCTGCATTTCCTTGCCTTTATTTCTTCAGCCATGCTGCAGTATTCTTGGAATTTAGGCTGGCATCCTCTGAAGGTCCATGCGTCCTCTTCAGGTTGTGGCTGTCCTGGAGATCGTAGAGTCTTCTGCCTGTTCTAGTTTTCCTGCTCTGAAAGTGAGCATTTCTCATCTTCTCTGCTCAAAGCTTTCTGTGTCTCCAAAGCCCTCAAACAGTGTTGTTCCAGCGGTCCCCTTTAAGCTCTCCTTCATTGCTACTTTCCCTTTTGCTATTTTGAGAAATTACCATCCTTTTCACAAGGAAATTGCAGCAACTCGTTTTTGTTGTTCCAGGCAGTTTCTTCTACCTGAGCAGACAGCTGTGAAAATATGAGTATGTGCTGTTGTCTCTTGATTGGTGGCTGTGTGACCCAGTCTTTCAGTTCATGTCGGGTCTCCTTTGCGTTCCGGTGGCCCATGGTCCAGCGGCAGTGTAGCATTAGGCATTGCAGGCTGCGTGTGGACACCTTCCTTGGGTTGACCTAGGGATCTGCTGGGGACAGTTGACGGATATCTCTCAAGTCACAGAGCAAAGGGAGCAGAGAGGCAGTGCCTGTGGTGGAGGGGGCTCTGCTGTAGCGCCGAGCTCTGGGGAGGTGAAAGCAGAGCTGCGAGTGAGACCAAGGAGCCATGGGCTGTGGCATGCTAGTTTTGAAGCTGGGATCGCCTACCTTTCTAGGCTTGGAGGGGCCTAACTGGAGGGAGAAGCGGACAGGGTGAAACCAACCTGGCTTGGCTGGGTGGTTAGCGGGGTGAGGCAGTGCTGTCCAGGGCTGCGTCTCCTAAACTGCAAAGCCTATTGTGTGACCATGTTTAGTATTTACTTACTATTCTACAGCAGCATGAGTGGGAAAGGAGCTGGCACTGCCACATCAGAGCCAAACTCCCTTGTGCTTTCTGAAAGTGGCCGTGCCAGGGAGGAGGCAGAAATCTCAGCTGGCCTGAGGCTCACCTGGATTCTGCTGGGCTCCTCACTGCTGGCAGGTGTGGGGCTGGAGCATCTGTTCCCTGGGAGCAGGGGAAGCCCTTTCTCTTGGAGCATCTCAGGCAGGCTCTGGGAGAGCAGATCAGTGAGTACAGACAAACCTCCGGGTGGCTGGGATGGATTGAAAGGATTTTCTTGTCCACTGGCTTTGGAGGCAGAAGCTGTTCAGCCCCCAGCTAAGCCAGGGAGAGTCTGTCCTTTCCAGTGATGTTGTATTGCCTGTGTCTGTCTGTTCTGCCACTGGGTGACACTGGCATAGGCAGCCTGCATCTGCTTTGCATGTGAATGCAAAGGAAGGACACAAACTCTTCTACACTTTGAATGTTACAGCCTTTCCCCTTGGTTTTGTGATGCACATGTCCATTGCATGTGTCATGTGTGATGCTGCTGTGTGTGGCACTGGGCTTTTTAGCACTGAAACCCCTGTATCACAGCCCCAGCTCTGCCAGGCTGCTCACACCAGTCCTGTTGGCCTGTGGTGCTGCTCCTCTTACGCGAGACCACAGCTGGCGTGCTTGCACATCATTCCTGGGGGCTCCTGCCAGCTCCATGGAGGCAGAGTTAAGGCTGTGTGGGTGTGTATCTTAATTCTTCATTTCCTGTTTTTCAGAAGTTTTGAGTTTTGCTGCAGAGTTTGGAAAAGCAAAAAAAAACCCAAGAAATCTTAATTCTCCTTCAGCAAAGTACTATGTTATTAAAGCGTAGCCAGAGCTGGCACATATAGCTGGGGTTGTGTGAGGCTCTCACTTGATAAAAGGCCTTGTTTTCAGTTACCGACCAGCTTATTCCCCAATATCTTCCCCTTGTTATGGTGCCTATAAGTTGACTCACCTCCCATCCCTTTGACACACTGCCCAGACTGAGCTCTTTAAATTTGTCACCATAAAACATTTTTTCAAGCCCTCAAGTCATTTCTGTGGCTGTCTTTGCCTCCTCTCCGGTTTTGTAATACCTTGAAATATTTGGTAGATCACAGAGAGGGGCGGAAATGGAAGCAGCCTGGACACAGGCCAGGAGCCCAGCCAGAGGGTACAGAGGGTGGGTAAGGAAGGCATCCGTAGCACTAGGAATGTGCTTCCTTCTGGGATATGCACGGAAGCTGGGACTTCCCAAGTGTCAGCATTCCTGTGCCAGGTAGCAAACCGGCCATCCTCCTCAGGTGGTGGTGGTCTCTGCTCAGGTTATCCTCACTGCTCACAGAAGGTCTCTGTGAGCACTTTTGTTAAGCCTGGTACAGGGGTTTACAGCAGTTTGATTCCTTCCTTGGAAATACCTGATTTTCCTCTGTGTCAGGACAGTTCTCAGCCCAGTCCAGTGGGACAGCCTTGTGTTTTAAGGTGGGACAGCCAGTGGACACTATGCACCAGCACAGGCTTTTTTCTTCCTTCCAGTTCTGTTATTTTAAATCTAGAAGTTATATTTAAAATGTAACCCTAGCTTTTAATCTAAGCCTCAATGTTTAGGATGTGCCAGACATGGGGAAGGATCTGTGGTTTCACAGCAGGATGCTGCCCTTCCTCTGGCAGGGTGTATCTGCGTCACGGTGGGCAAGCCAGAGAGGTGGAGACTTTCCACAGTTCACTGTTTGCGCCTTTCTTATTATACAGTGTGCGGTTTGGGAAAGCTGCAGAAGTGTTCCCGCTGCGTTGAGAAGCGTTGGGGTTTGTGTGGTGGCCAAGGGGCTTCGAGAGGGCTGAATGTGGTGTAAAGCCAGGCCCTCATATCTCAGAGGTCTCAGAGTCAGAGGCTTTGTGGTCTAAGTCGTCAGTCTGTCAAGGGGGATACACCACAGGTTGTTGGGAAGGTCTCTTAATTGTTTCTTGGCCATTTAGACACAGTGCTTCAGAGAAAAACACAGGAAGAAACTAATTTTTGTTGCTGAGTTTGGGGTTTGTCTAAAGTGAATATCCAAGAGGCCTGAGGTCTTGATCGGCACCTCTCTGCCGCATGGGGCAGAGCCCTGAGGAAACCACAGTGTGTGACTGCAGCGTGAAAGCAGTGTCCGAAGGAAGTGCGCAGAGGCAAATTCAGGTTGAACTCGTGATGAGTAAGTTTAGCTCTCATATGTTTGTGTTCCTGGGTTTTACATCTTTCACATTCTTTTGAGGCAGAGTTTGTGTGTGTGGTTGTATGTGCTGGGAGCAATGCCTGGATGACGGCGCATGTGATGTGAGGAGCAGTTGTGCTGGTGCAGGGAAGCTGGGGATGTTCTTGGCCTGCTGTGGGAAAGAGGAGATGGCAGAAAGCACCAGGCACTGTCCCTAGCTCAGCCCTGCTGCTGTTCCTAACACTCGGTGCAGGGCGCCTGCGAGCAACAGCTCCAGGAGCTTCTATTTTGGCCTCGAAAAGCAATCTTTTCTGCACTCCTTGCAGATTCGTACTGTGAGATGCTGCCCATAGATGGCCCTCCCTCTTTCCGGGGACAGTCGGTGAAGTATGTGTACAAGCTGACCATCGGCTGCCAGCGTGTCAACTCCCCCATCAAGCTCCTGCGTGTACCCTTCCGTGTGCTTGTGCTGCACGGTAAGGCCACATGCTGCCCTCCCTGCAGACACAGAGCTGGCTAAACCCTGCCCTGATGACTCTCACCTTCTCCCCAGGGCTCAAGGATTACCAGTTCCCACAGGATGAGGCCGTTGCGCCCTCAAACCCCTTCCTGGAGGAGGAGGAGGGCTTGAAGAAAGACTCACGGCTGGCAGACCTGGCAACAGAGCTGCTCATGGTGGCCACCTCCCGACGCAGCCTGCGTAGGTCATATTCCCTGCTTGAGCCTGCTGTCCTGACCTGGGTGTGAAGCACAGCTCAGGGCTCGCTGCAAAAATCTCTCACTGTCAAACCAAAGCTCTGGCTGGGGCTGTGGAGCAGCTCCATCAGGGGCCACTTGGGTCAGAGTTTCCCATGGACTTCTCCTTGCCGGTCTCAGGCTTTTCCTAATTCAGCCAGAGAGACCCTCTCCTCAGCATATTGCAGCCAGGGTGTGGTTTGTTCTTGCTCGCTGCAGGCGTTTCCCAAAGGGAATGTGGCCTCCAGGGCCTGTCCTTCACACCCAGGCGGCAGACATGTCTGCAGGGCTCTGTTATTAACCCAGAGCACTGTATGGAGCAAAGCCTTATCCCGCTGCAACCCTTTCCCCAACTTCTTGCTCCACAGACCTGTATAACATCAGCAACACTCGTGGGAAGGTGGGGACGTTCTGCATCTTTAAAACGGTGTATAAGATAGGAGAGGATGTCATCGGGACCTTTAACTTCTCAGAAGGAGACATCCCATGTCTGCAGGTCAGTGCCAGCTTCGGGGTCACTGTAGAAGAGGCAGGGGGTTCAGGTGGGGGATAAACGGGAAGGGATTGGGGTGGCACTGGGCTTCTATGGGGTTTCTAGTGGGACCCAGCTGAGGTCCCCTTAGGGTATGAGGTGGGGAAGGGCTCCACTTCTGAGCTCATTTGGGAAAGGGAGGCCCCGGGGCTTTGGGCCAGGGCTGTGTGTGTGTGTGTGAGAGCGAGCACCTTGCCGATTGCCCTGCAGTTCTCAGTGAGCCTGCAGACAGAGGAGAGCATCCAGGAGGAGTTCCAGCGCCGGCGAGGGCAGCCTAGCTCCTTCAGCACGCATGCCCGCCATCAGGAGGCCTGCCTGCACACAGCCCAGAGCAGCTTCAGCCTGCCCATCCCACTCAGCTCGACCCCGGGATTCACCACCAACATCGGTTAGTGGCCACCAGGGAAGGGACCTGCCCCTACGTGTCTCTGCAGTCCTCCTGTGATATCCTCAGCCCTGCCTTTACTACCCTGCAGGGCTGTGTCGTGTGGGAGGGATCTGGCCTGCATGATCAGGCTTATTTGCTTGTCCCCTTGCAAGGACAGACAGAGCTGAGCCAGCTGCTGTCCCCATCCTTTGTGGTGTTGGTTGCTGACCCCTCTCTTGCCCACAGTGTCCCTGAAGTGGAGGCTGCACTTTGAGTTTGTGACCTCCGGAGAGTCAGCAGGGACTTGCTTGGTTCGTGGGAGCCAGTCGGAGGCCGTCACCTGGACTGGGGTGGAGCAGATCGAAGTGGACACTTTCAGCTGGGACTTGCCCATCAAAGTCCTTCCCACCAACCCCATCCTGGCTTCCTACGTATCTCAGTTCTCCAGCACCAACTGCATCACCATCTGAAGTGGGGAGAGCTGGTAGGGACCTGTAGTGCTGCAGGTGTGTGCCCCCGGTGGTAATGACGGCCAGGACTGTCACCGGCGTGCTGTGGGGTGCACACCCCAGTGTCCCCTTGGGTTCCTCTGTGATGCCCAGGCGGGCACTGGGCAAGTCTGTCCCACCTGTGGGTGGAGGAGCGCTGCGCTTGCTGCCGTGTCTTGTGCTGCAGCCCTCGGCAGGGAGCTGGACCCTTCCTGCCTGGGTGAAGGTGTGAGTCCCACCATGCAGTTTAAAATAAACCTGCCTCCCAGGGAATGGCTTAATGTGCCTTTACCCCATGAGGGGCTTCCAAGAAGGAAAGGCCCAGCCCAGGGAAGGGGGACGCGAACCCATCAGAAAAGCCCTGTACCAGCCTTGGGTGAAGGCCGTGCCCCTGTAGAGACACCCACGAGCAGAGGAGGCCCGGCATCCAGGTGAGGCACGCTGGACACCTGGTCTGGGTCAGAGCCTGCTCTCCTGCCCTGGCAGGTGTCCTGCATCTTCTGAGGGATGTCCCATGCGCAAAGCCCAGCGCCCCCACTACCCTCACCGGGAGGAGGCAGGTCCTGGCAGGCCAGCCCTGTGCTGCCGGGACGTGCTGGTGTCCTGGATGTGGCAGTGTGATAGTGATGATCCAAAACTGAGAAGCACTGAGTGCCTGGGCTGTTCTCTGCCTGCGCTCCTGGGCGTGAAGGCATCCTGCTGGTCTCGGGATTCTGCAGGAGCTGGAGTGAATGCATGGTGTGCGTTCAGGAGCTGGGGATGGAGGTTTACCTGCTCAACAGCCAGCTCCCAATTTCTACCGAACCTTTCGAAGAGTTTTCCTCTTTGCATGGAGATCTAGTAAACATTTGAATTGTGCAAAACTCAGCTTTCCCAAGAGCCTTATTCCTACACCCTTCCTCATGGTGGATGCAGCCCACCCTGCATGACAGTCACAGGCTGGAGGCCTCCTCTTTGTTTAATATCTTTATTGCAAGAACAGAAACATCTACACAAGGCTCTGCACAACACAGGCATGGCACCGGCTGGGGCAGGCTGCCAGGGTGGCCGGCTCCACCCTGGCACACGCGGATTGCTTCAGCTCCCTGAAGCCTAGCAGGGCACCCAGCTCCCCTCCCCGCTCCCCTGCAGCTGGGATGGGATCCTCCCATGGGGACACCTTCCAGTGGTCCCCCCAGCTCTGCCGCCTGCCCCAGGCTGGCTCCATTGCAGTGTTGTCCAGGGCCGGCCTGCAGTGCCGGGAATCCCCTCCGGCCCTGGGAGCTGCGGGAGCAGGGGCATTAGTGGTTCCAGAGATGGGTTGTTGCCCGTCACGCTCCGGGGCAGAGAAGGAGCTGGCCGGGGTGTGTGCATCCTGCACGAAGGGTGTTCCCCACCCTGCGGGTGCCATGCAGGGGGACGGCGGTCTCGGTGGGAGGAGGGAGCTGCTTAGCTTGAGGCTGGATGCGGGAGCACGGGACTGCCGCAATGCAGGCTAATTTGGTCCTGTACCCCTTCCTTTAATAGCTGGGTGTTTCCTACCCACCTGGGAAGAGATCCCGTAGGATCTGCCTTCCCGTGGTGCGCAGGCCATCTCACGGGGAGGGAACCCCGGTATGATTCAGGAAGCTGAAGGAGGAAGCAAAGCCATGCCATGGCAGCGCTAGGGTGTGAATGTTAGCTCGGTACCGTAGTGTGTGGATAGTGGTTTCCCTCAAAGGTGGCAGCAGTGATGTCTCTACGGGATGGGGCAGGTCTGGAGCATGCGGGAGGTGTGCTCTGGAGGAGGGAGGATGATGCGGGGTGGGGGGACATGGGGTGCTGCCGAGCCTCTATCTGCTCAGCCCCGTGCCCAGCACCTTGTTGCTCAGTGGCTCGGGGGTGCCGGCTGAGCCCCACTCATGCTCCATGCTCTTCACGCAGGGCAGGCTGGGGTTGGCCTTCTGTACCACCGAGATCTGGCAGGTCTGCGAGTCGTAGTGGGCTTCGCACCAGTCGGGGAAGTCGATGGGGTGCTGGGTGCTGTGGGAGAGGGTACGGTGCCATCAGCTCACCCTGGTCCATGCCAGGGGGCTGCTGGCAGGGCCGGGTGGCTTCCTCTCTGCCAAGGTGTCTCCCAGGACAGCTCGGGCAGGCTGGGCCACCAGCTCCTGGCATCTTGCTTTTGTCATCCCGACTCGCCCCACCACCCTCAGCACCCCGGTGGCCTCCCACCCACCTCTGCCCCTTGTCCCCCCAGGGCCTGGCACCCTGCAACCCCCCGGAGCTCTGACATTCTCTCCGCAGCGTTTGCAGCCACCAGACCCAGGCGACCTCCTCCCCGCTGCGGGCACAGAGGTGCCGTGGCAGGGCAGCACCACCCCCCCCAGCGCCCCTCAGCCCCTCACTCACGTCTCGCAGCAGCCCACGCCGATGGGGTGCAGGCAGGTGCAGAGCAGGCAGTTGGTGCTCAGCCACGACTCCCCGAGGGAGAACTTCTTCCCCTCGTACTCACAGGGAGCTGCAAAGGAAACGGTGGCGATGAGGACACGTGGGCCTTGCGCCAGGGCATGTGGGAGCCTCCTTGGCATCCTTCTGTCCCCAAAGAGGGGACAGGGGGGACCTAATGACCTCCCACCCGCCCCATGGTACAGAAGATACTTGGGTGGCCTCTCCGCCAGCCTATGGCTATGGAATGCCCAGGCAATGCTGCCATCCATCCTCTCCTGGCTGTGCCCTGCTGCTCGCCCAGGCAAGTGGCTCTTGCTTCCCTGGAGAGTGCATGTCCAGCACCCCTTGGGGTTTGAGCATCTCTGCAGCCCTGGAAGGAGGCAGCAGAGGAAAGATGGGCCAGCCCTCCTCCCTTTGCTTGCTAGTCCTGCGTGCTTGGCCCCAGCCGGGCTTCTGCCAGGAGCTCTTCATGGCCCAGCGAGCTGTTTCTCAGCCAGAGCCCTGGGGAGCTGTTCTGTGGTTTATAGACTGCTCCTTCCACTCATCACTGGCCCATGATCGCGCTCCTGAGCTCAACACAGTCCCTTCTGCGCTTCGCAGACATGCAGGGCAGAGCCCCGCCGCCCCGGGGCAACCCAAGGCCTCCTCTTCCCATCGACGTCTTCCCAACTCATTCCCCACTTACCTTTAGCCTGGAAGTAGCATTTGGCCTGGGAGCCCGGCAGCTGGAGGAGGAGGGAGAGCAGCAGGCAAAGCCTGCCCCAAGCACACCCCATCTTCTGTGCTCGCATGGCCATGGCCGACGTTGAGCTGGGCTTCTTCACCGAGGTTGCCTTGCTTCTCTATTGCCTTTGCTCCTTTCCCTTCTCTTTCTCTCTTTCTCTCTCTCTCTGCCTTTTTAATGCTCTTCCCCTGATCCCAACAAGAGATATTTATAAAGTTCAGCTTTACGACCCTGGCCACCAGCTGTGCCCCACTGGAAAAGTTGTAAAACTCATTTCCTGATTTGAAAGGCATGAAAACAAGAGGTAGGATCAAGATTTTTAACAAGCTGTGAAAAGCTGATTCATGCCCTCCAGAAATGTCTCCAGTTGGAAGCCCCTGTGGGTGCAAGGCTCCGCAGCGAGGGGAGATCCAAGGGACCCCAGCGGGGTTGCCCGCGGCAGGATGGTGAGCGTGCAAGTGGCGAGCGTGGGACACCCTGGCCCCCGACCAGGAGAGCTCCAGGCTTCCTTGTGGTCAGGCTAAGCCGTCCACAATCCTTCACAGCAGCCAAGGTTTCGGGAGCATCCTGTCTCGCAGGGACAGCAGTGACACAGGCGTCCTGTTAACAACCAGTGTGGGATGCAATGGCACTCTCCTCAGCGCGGATGGAGATGCTCGCACCCAGCTCCTGGGTACCACAGCAGGGCAGTTTCACCCCAGCCTGGGCTGCAGCTGTGCCAGGCTTGTGGCCACGCACAGGCTGGGGGTGACGGGGTGTTTTTGGGCCAAGAGCAGGCAGTACGGCCATTGCCACTGACGCAAAGTGGGTGAGGAAGGCTCTGCACCAGGCATGACTCAGGGCTCATCTGAGCAGTGCCCGTGACAGCGGGACCGTGCCTGCGTACGGGCAGCACCAACCAAACACCGTAGCTGAGCAGCCCCTTTCAGAGGCTGGAGACCAGCCCCAGCAGAAACAGGGAACAGGAGGGATGAAATCGGGAGGCGAATGTGCATTTGGGCGACAAGTGACCTGACAGGAAACGAAGGGCTTGGCTGGAAGTGAGAAGCCATGGGAAGATGCCCCACCACCCGGGGGACACGGCTGCGGTCCCCACAGACCCTTACCTAGAGGGGGTGCCTCGGGGATGAAGCGATAAGGCTGTTATCAGCAGGCAAAGCAAGGGGGTGGGTGAGGTGGAGGAGGTCAGCGCCCCACGGGAGCCCCGCGGCCCCGGGGAGCTGCAAGCGAAGGGACAAATTGCCAAGAGAAATTCACAGCCCTCTTCAGAGGCGCTGCCGGCAGCAGGAAGCGGGGCTGCGGGGAGGGTCCAGATGGTGGCTCCAGCAGTGAGGCGACAGCGGCAGCGGTAGCAGATTTGGGTCATCTGCCCTCGCGTTAATCTCCCTACTTTCTGAGAGTTTGGGATAGGTTTACACCCTGACGCGTGAGGCTTAATATCCCTTCCAGAATTTGTGTTGGCATCCGCTATTATAGCTGGATATTTTTGTTATCCCCGTAAATGTCCAATCCCTTCTTGAACCCCGCTAAATTTTGGCCTGAGTGTTTTCCTGTGGCAGCCTAATTAAGCTTGGAGTAAAAAAAAAAAAAAAAAAAGAAAGCTTCCTTTTATCCGCTTTGGATTCGCCACCTTTGGGTTTGAAGACATAGTCCCTTCGCACTGCTGCTCCGAGCCCCCTCGCTGTCCCATCGCATCCCCATCCTGCATCTCCTGCTCTCACCTCTGAGAGAGCAGCCCCAGCTTTTCATCCCCCTCGGAGAGTTACCCCCAGCCCACCCGGCAGTGCCCTGGGGGATGCTGTGCCCCTTTGGGTGGGATGACCAGGTGGCAACGAGGGTGGGATCTGTTGGAAAAGGCTGATAATAAATCAGAGGAGCTTGGGTCACCCGTGGATAACCTGCCAGCTGCGGGGCCGTGAGCTGGGATGAAGTGTATCAGTGACAAATGAAACTCGCCCTTTGGTGCAGAGTTGTTACTATATAAGGAGGATAAAAGCGTTCATCGTAGGAGCAGCAAATGAATATTCCTATTGTGTGTTTGGAAAAAGAAGTCTGGCACGCTAGTAACCACAGTGAAATAATCCATCATCGTTTCATCACCAAGTACAGCCAATGTTAAACAAAAGCGGTGGGTTTCATTGGGAGGCCCACATGATTTGGCCGGGCTTCCAGAAGGGGGCTGAAAATCTGGGGTGAAAGCATCTCTCGGCTGTGAGGAGGGGCACTGCCCCTGCTCCGTCGGGGACACAGGGAGGCATTTCTGGAATTTCTGTAGCCATTCCGGTTTCCCAAATTGAGAGTTAAGGCTACAGGCCCACTCATGGCCTTCAGGTATTTCATCAAAGCGGTTCATTGGGTAAATGCAGAGGAGGAGGAAAAGGGGTCATGACACCCCTTGGCACGTTGCAGGGGGACCTGGGCAGCGAAGCACCCTCCACGCTGTGGCTGTGCATCGGGGGACGGGGATGGTAGTCTTCCACAACCTGTCGGTCCCACTCTTTCCCCTCTTGGCCGCTCTCCTTCCCCCAGTTTTGCATCCCTGGGCACCCGCCTGGCCCCAGCACACACCCCCATGGGGGGTCCAGAGCATTTTGGTGCAGGAGGGGGCTTGTAGCTTGGAAAGCAGCAGTGGGACTTGGATGCAGTGCTTGAGAGCTTCAGCTCGGGTACCCAAGGGGTGCTGTGGCTGGAGGAGCTGGCACCCTCTCCAGCTGTGCTAGCCACCGCATCCCAGAGGAGGTTTCGCCCCGGAGAGTGAAAAGGGGCAGCTGGTCTTGGTGCTCACATCTCGGGGGGACACCTGAGACCCGAGGAAGAGCCACAGAAGGGACGTAGGGGCTGGGAGAAAGCGGCTTGCTCTGAGTTCAGTCACTTTGATTGATCAGGCAGAGGCCAGCAGCAGGGGCTGACTGCATGTCCAGGCACACCAGTGAGGAGCGGTCACCACCCTTGAGCACCCTGGGACCCCACAGAAGGTCGCATCCGTGTCTCAGCATCCCCCCAGCAGGATCCAGCTGCTCCTGCCTGGCCTGGCTCTTGGATGGTGGTTGTGCCTGGGCAGAGCTGGGTGCTGCGCCCCCACCGAGGGCACAGCATTGCTGTCCTCCCCTCCCAGCAAGGGTTGGGTGCTCCATCTACAGAGCCGCTGCTCGAGCCCCCCGTGCCAGAGGAGGAGACCCTGTGGACGGTGGGTGCTGGTATGGAGTGACAACAGCCCACCGCAGCCCCACAGGAGGCAGGGGGGTAGTAAATGATGCTGGATAAGTTGCCATCAGCAGGATCCAGGAGCGTTATAAAACCTGAATCTCCTGAGCTTTCAGCTGGGACTGCAGCTGCAGAGCAGGAAGCAAACAGGATCCCGGCTGGCATTGTGAAAGCAAACACCATAAATCCGAGGAAGTGCTGCGATTGCTGTTTTAGGCACTGGGGAGCTTGGCTCTTGGTCCCCACAAGCACTTTATTTTCTCTCTAAACAGAAAAAAAAAAACAACAAAAAAACAACCAAAACCCAACCAACCCCAACTTATCGCTGGGCTGAGCTGCCCCAGCTGGATCCCAGCACTGCCTTGGGCCCTGGGGCGGCTGCGGGATGTGGGCACCTCTCCTCACCCGGCACCTGGAAGATGCTTCCAGCCACAGAGCCCCCGGGGCACCGGGTCGGGGTGCAGGCAGGGTGCAGGCAGCATGAAGGCAGCTGCCGGCTCTGAGCCATGTCCACTCACCTGAACGTTCAATGCTCAGCCAGACCCCAGGAAAATCTGAGCAGGAGGGTCAGAGAGAGCTGGGCAAGCAGGAACTAGGAGGGAGGTCATGAGAGGTCAAGGGCTACCGAGGGAATGGCAGCCGGCCCACTCCGTCCTTCCTCCTGCTGCTGGTAAGCCAAACGGGACAGCTCCCGGAGGCTGGAACTACGGGTGGGATCAGAGTCGGCCCCACCAGGACTAAAGCAATGAGGCTGTTGCTTCAGAAAGGGAACAAAGCGGAAGGGACATCATGAAAAGCTTGATGTCACCTTACTCCGCAGGCTGGGCTGCCCGCTGGATGGAGCTCGGTGCCGCTGGAGGAGCGCGGGGCAGGAGGCGTGCTGACATGCCCTGCATGTCCCATGGGTGTCCCTGGCCTCAGCCCTCACACTCCAACCCTTCTCACAGGGACAGCCATTTCCAGCCGGCGGGCTGGGCGCAGTGTTTTGCAGGGGCTCTACAAGCCTAGGTGGGATGGTGTCTGTGGGTCCCCAGCTGCGGGAGAGGGTCTGTTGAGGGATGGAGTCCATGGGTCCCCAGACATGGGATGGGGTCTCTAACGGGATGGTGTCTGTTTGTCCCCAGCCATGGGACAGGGTCTGCTGTGGGATGGCGTCTGTGTGTCCCCAGCTGTGGGATGGGGTCAGCTATGGGATGGTGTCTGTGAGTCCTCAGCCATGGGACAGGGTCTGCTGAGGGATGGTGTCCATGGTTCCCCAGCTGTGGAATGGGGTCTGCTGAGGGATGGTGTCCATGATTCCCCAGCCATGGGACAGGGGCTGCTGTGGGACGGTGTCTGTGTATCCCCAGCTGTGGGATGGGGTCTGCTGAGGGATGCTGTCTGTGTATCCCCAGCCGTGGGATGGGGTCTGCTGTGGGATAGCGTCTGAGTCCCCAGCCGTGGGATGGGGTCTCATGAGGGATGGCGTCCATGGTTCCCCAGCTGTGGGAGAGAGTCTGCTGTGGGATGGTGTCTGTGTGTCCCCAGCCATGGGACGAGGTCTCTAATGGGATGGTGTCTGTGGGTCCCCAGCTGTTGGATGGGCTCTGCCCACCCCAGTCTGGGTGTCTCCTCCCCACAGCTGGTGGCAAGCAGTGCTCCGCAGTCTGGATAGCCCCAGGCTGTGGCTCCCTCAGGCTCCCTTGCCCTCTTGCCCTCTCTCGCATGGTCTCATCCTCCCATGCTTGCACCCATGCTCCATCCCTCTCCATCACCCTTTGGCATTCTCCTGGGCCATTTATGCCAGCTGTGGCTGCTCTGTGCCAGGCCAGGTTTTGGCACCGGGGGGTTAGCCACGCATCCCCGCTGTCAGCCCTGGCAGGGTGCTGGCACCCACCCTGGCACCCCGGCACCCCAGGTGCCCCAACACCTTAGGTGTGCTGCTGCCCGTGGCTCTGCCCCAGCTCCCCTCAAGGGAAACGTGCCGGGAGGGCACGGGGTGTTTAGGAAAACGGGCCTTGGCACTTTCTGGCCATGCCGGGAAAATAAAAACATCCGGGCGGGCAGCCGCGCAGCGAGTGCGAGATGCCGGCACTCCATAAATCCCCTGGAGCAGGTGCTTTGTAGTCGGCACAAGGAAATGAGCACATTATTCAGCTCGGCTTAAACCCCAAAACGTTTCCTGTCCTGTGAGTCAGAAATAACGCTGGGAGATCATTCCTGGGCCACGCAGCAGCCGCGATGGCCAAAAAAGTGCCACACGCCTGTCGGGCCTGTGCCACAGGAGAGGTCAGGGGTCTGGGCACCCCGCGATAGAGAAGCCACTCAGGGCAGCTCTCCAACAGAGGGGACTTTGCCACAGCAGTGCCATGCCACCGGCGCTGGCCCTGGCATGTAGCTACTTTGGGACGTGGTGGGGAGCCCCTGGGGACTCCCAGACCTGCCCTGGGCACCATGCTTCAGTAGGATGCAGGGATAGGGAGAGACGTCGGAGACACTGGGGCTTTCTGGGTCCTGGATGGATCCCATAGATCTTCTCCAGCCTCTCTCTGGGATCAGAAAGGCACATCCCCTGCTCCAGCCATAAGACCCCGCTGCACCCCTCATTGCCCTGGTGCATCACGGGCTGTTGGCTGGGACCCACGGGAGCACTCTGGGGTGCTGCCCTGCTTTAGGGACACCCTACAGGAAAAGCCACAGATGGACGGTGGCTTCATGGTGGAAGAGACCACCTGGGCATGGGACCAGGACCCCTCGTACCCGACCTGGGGGTCCCAGAGCAGGTGGAGGGGAAAGAAACGCAGATGATGCCCCCAGCTCAGCATGAGCAGCATCCACCTGAGGGGGGACATGGGTGACACGTCCCGTCCTGGTGCCCTGCAGGGACAATCATAGGGCCCTGCCGTGTATCTGGGGCACAAAGGGGTGCAGGCACTTAGGGCTGAACCCATGGACAGACTGGGACAGCCCCTGCCATGAACTGGGGGAGACAGCATAGGTGCTGCATTACCCACATGTTTCCCTTTAAAACATTTGCCTCTGCTCCATTTTTTTCCGCTGTTGGCACACAATCCCCAAACCCAGACACGGACCCCTTCAGGTTTCCTGGACAGCAGGAGCACAGGAGGACCACGTGTGCAAAGGTCGCCCTGCTGACTGTGCCTGTTCCCATGTGTCTCGTGCCCACCTGGCCAAAGTCTCCTTGACCTGGAGATGTTCCTCTCCCATTTGGGATGGGGTACCCTTTGGAGGTGCTGGGGTCCTGCAGCACCAGGAATGCCCCAGTGACATACACTGTGCCTGCTGTGCCCACATGGCTGCTCCACCAGACACCGGGGGGGCTGACCCTGCTGCAGGCACCCATTTATAGTGCCTGCCACGTTCTTTACAGCCACCTCCCGAGGCTGACAGGTCTCTGGCCCCACTCGGTGCAAAGATGAAGGCACTTGGCAGGCCCCTGCAGCCTGCTAGCTCGCACTGCTGCACGCCAGGAGGTGGAAAAACATTTTTTAGCAATTAAGCAATCATCAGCTTTGGGGTCCTGGGGGTTGGTTTCACCTGATGAGAACCTGGAAGACAAGCTGGGAAGCTCATGGGCGTAAGCTCCCCAGGGCAGGTGGGCACGACTGTGCCCTTGGTGCCCACCATGCTCTGGTGCGGTGCGAGGACCACCACGGACCACCACGGACCACTGTGGACCAGGGTCCTGGGCACAGCCCCATGGGAAGAAAACTTGTCAGCTCCAAGACCTGAGATGCCAAGTACAGAAAGACTAAAACTCTGTGTGAGACCAGGGGTCGGCGAAGGCGAGATGGAGTTACAGAAACCCCAAAGCACGGTGAGCCCCAGCCCCGGGCACCCCAGGGAGCAGGCTGGGGGATAGCAAGCACACCAAGCTCCGTACGACCCCATCCCCTGGTCACACGGAGCCGGGGCAGACACCCCATGTGCCCTTTGCCTGTCTGGGTGTCCGAAGAGCAGCGGGCACAGCCGGTAGGTTGTACCCAGTGTCCCCGGTTGTAGGGCTGTACGATGCACGGTGTACCGTGTACAGGCGGCGGTGACTGGGCCCCCTCTGCTGGCATGCAGATGCAAACACGGGGTGTCCTGCACCCCCCGACCCCCCCCGGGCACCCCATGCATCCCATCCCACCCGCGGCGAGTCCCCCCAGCCTGCTCCCATGCTCCTTTCACTTCTCTCTGTTGTGGGTTGTTTTTTTTTTTTTTGATTTGCCAGGGTGGTTGGCTGCATCCTGCCCATGGCAGGTCCTGCGAGAGCATCACCGCCTCCCAGACAAGTGACTCGCTGCCTGCTCCCTGCCGGCTGGGAGAGGACACAGGTCGGAGAAGGCTTTTCCCACCCAGGGTGCTGCCAGCCCCTTTGCCCCACGGTGCACCCCGGGCCGTGCCACCGAGTGAGCCCAGCCCAAGGCTCGGAGGTGCCACCGTGGCTCAGGACACAAGCCCTGGGGTTGGACTGCCCAGCGTGGGGACACACGGGGGTCACAGGACCAGGCACCACCAGCGCTCCAAGAACAGCAGCAGGGGCGGTTTTGCAGAGGCTGTGGTCCCTGGTGGGACTGTCACCATGCCCAGCCACACACCCCTTGGGGAAGCTCTTCCAAACCTTCCCAGCTTCTCCTTTCTTGCCTGTGTTGGCTGCCGGTTGGATTTCACCGTCCTGCGGCAGCGCCGTCCTTCATCTCAGGCACCACTGTCAGCTCCGTGCCTCGACTGAACCGCGGTATTTATAGCCGGCAACCCAATCCTCCCAGCTCAGGTTGTGGCGGGCTGGGTGAGCTGAGCTCCGCGACCCTGCCGTGACGGGAAGGACGTGTCACTCATGGTGGGGACACCTGCAGTGGCACCAGCAGGGACAGCAAGAGGCGATGTCATTCCGGGCAGCCCCAGCTGCGGAGGGACCCGTGCCAGGGCAGCCGGGGGGGGCCATGCCCACAGCCCCCCACAGGCAGCTCTGGTGGCCTGCCCCAAATCCCGGGAGGGGACAGGGACCCCCTGACCACCACTCAGGGCAGCATCCCTCATGCATCTGATCCCTGCAGGACCCTGCAGGGCCAGAGGTACCAGCAAGACCCGTGGGGTCTCTGTTTAGCCACTGGGCTCCCCCCTGTGCCTCCCCCTCCCCATGCCATCCCCCAAAACTTTGAGCCA
>VYZM01012216.1:14823-25047 GCA_013398915.1 Dromas ardeola | reverse complement strand
GCATGCAGAGAGTACGGCAAGGGGCTGGGGGTGCAGTGGGACCCCTCTGGGGCACAGCGAGGGGACAGGGGTGCTGTGAAGCACACGTAGGGTACAGCAAGGGGTTGAGGGTGCAGTGGGACCTGTCTGGGGCACAGTGAGGGGACGGGGATGTAGCGGGGTGCCGTAGGGTACAGCAAGGGGCTGGAGGTGTGGAGCGACCCATCTGGGGTGCAGCAAGGGGACGGGGACACATTGGGACCCGTGTAGGATACAGCAAGGGGTCAGGAGCGTGGTGGGACATGTGTGGGGCACAGCAAGGAGCCAAGGACACAGTGGAATCCTTCTGGGGCACAGCAAGGGGCCAAGGACACAGTGGAATCCTTCTGGGGCACAGCAAGGAGCCGAGGACACAGTGGGACCTTTGTGGAGTGCAGTGAGGGTCTGAGGACACCCTGGGGCTTGTGTGGGGTGCAGTGAGGGGGCCAGGGACACAGTGGGACCCATGTGGGGCACGGCAAGGGGTCAAGGACTCAGTGGGACCCCTGTGGAGCACAGCAAGGGGTGCAGTGGGACCCGTGTGGGGCATAACAAGGGGCCAGGGGCACAGTGGGACCTGTGTGGGGCACGGGGAGGGGTGGGCAAAGCAGGTTGTATGTAGGGCGCAGCGAGGGGTGGGCACATTTAGTCGCAGTGGGGCTGGGGGAGCAGCAGGACCTGCACGGGGAGGTGGATACACAGGGGGCAAGGCAGGACCCGGGACCTCTGGGCCACCCCAGTGCCGGTGGCGGGCGGTCCAGGGCAGGTTGGGGGGTCACAGGGTCCCCTTCCCTGTCCTCCTGCCCAGTCAATCTGTTCTAGGGAAGAGCTGGGGCGGACCCTCCCCTCGGTGAGACGCATGGTGTGAGGGGCGCTGGGGCCACCCTACCCTCTTGCATTCGCAGGGTCAGGGCACCCCCAGGGGCAAGCGGGACCCAGCCACCTCCTCAGAGGCTGCGGGTGACGGTGTGGACGTGGCCGTCTGAAGGGCAGCGCCGGCTGTGGTTACGTGCCCAGAGCAGCCTGGTGCCGACACGCCGAGGCAGCCCGTGCCATGCTCAGACAGAGCCCCCCAGCATGGCACCTGGGTGCCCTGGGCTGTGCCCGTTCCCGCTGCGCCCTGGGGACAGGGCTGGGGACGGCCCCACCCTGCTGATGGAGGGATAAATCAATTCGGTGCCTTGTGAGTGCCCCAGGAGAGCGGCTATATCGGGAGCGGGAGGAAATGGAGGGGCTTACGGAGGCAGCTGGAGAGCAAGGGCAGCCTGATGCTCTTTCATTATTGATGAGCGGGGTGTATCGATCCCGGAGCCAGCCGCTCCGCGATGGTTCTTAATGGATCCTGAGATGCTGTGTCATTAAGAAGGACATTGAGCCGGGATGAGTGGAGCCAGATGGGCCAGCAGGAGATGTGGCTGAGGCTGTGTAGGACCAGGCTGGGGGAGCGCGGCCGGGGTGCTTCGGGGTGCTGGACCGGGTTCCCCTGGGACTGAGGCTGGTGGGGCTGGGTCCATGGGACTGGGCATCCCAGGGTGGGCTGTGGGAGCTGCGCAGCTTGTGGCTGCCCCTTTTGTCCGCTTCGTCAAAAGGCCGTGATGGAGGCTGCCTGGTGCGCCGTCACCAGCCTTGGGGTGTGGATCCTCACGTGGGAGAGGGGCAAAGGACCATGCAAGGAAAAAGTCAGTGATTCCTATCAATGTTTCCGGCTTGGTGCCGTAAATCACCCTGATGGGAGTCAATCCCTCCTGGTGCAGGCAGGGGGTCGTGGCTGCCAAGGAAGGAGGCCAGGCGTGGGCAGAGACCTGAGGGCCCTCTGAGCCCGGATGCCCCCAGGGAAGGTCTGGGCCCCTCTGGCCACATCCCAGAGATGGGGGCAGGGTCTGTGACTGAGTGCTTGGCCCCACGGGGATGGGCGCTCAGGGCCGTGATGCTGATGTTAGGTGCTATCCTAACTCGGGAGTGTGGGGCAGGGAGTGGGGACCCTGCAAAGCTGTCCCAGGAGTGCCCACCCACCCCTGTGTGGTATGGCATGGGGAGGGAAGCCAGAGCTTTGGCTGCAGCTACATCCATCTCTGTGCCCTGCAATGACACCGCATGTCATCCCTTCTTGGTGTCACCTTCCTCCTCCCAGGCGGTGGGCAGGAGTTTGGTAAACCTGGGAAAGCCGCTTCCCTGCCCCACTGTGTGCACCCCGACGTTCGTGGCTCTAAAGAGCAGGCATGGGGGGATGTGGGTGTGTTGCCCTGTCCTGTGTGCGGCCGCCTCGCACTTCCCACTGCCCCTCTCACCGGTGCCTGGGCGACGTGCAGGGGCCCACGTCTCTCCTGCCATTTGCAAAAGCGCTGATATAATTAGAGCTGTGGTTGAGGGAATTACCGGAGCATCTGCCTGCAAAGCCCAGGTCCCCTGCCTGAGGAGATGACGAGTGCTGCTGCTGGGAGGGGAGTGCATTGCCCTGCAATCCCCCCGGGCGTGGGACGGCGGCTTGGCTGGGGTGAGGGTCTCTGCGCTGCAGTGCCCTGTGCTGGTGGGGCTGCATGGAACCGGGATTTGCAGGGACTTGCTGCCTGAAACCAGGATTCGCCCTCACTTCAGGGTTATTTTCCATCATCCAGGGGTCAGGCAGTGTCCTGCCATCCCATCTGCATGCTCAGGGTCCTGCCCGTCCCCTGGGGCTGCGCGCTCTGCCTCCTGCATCATGGACACCCCCTAAACAAACGCCCAGGGGCTGTGGGTCCCCCCAGCCTTGCAGGACCCCATTCTTCTTGTCCTCAGTGATGCTGAGGCTGCCTTTGGCCATTCGTCGACCCCCGGGGGGGGTGTGTGTGAGGGGGAAGGGGTGCTGCTGGCCAGGCAGGCGGCTGCCAGCTGGAGGCAGCTGCCAGCGCCACAGAGAGCCCCGAGGGCTGACCCTTCCCTTTTGCGCGGCTCCTGCAACCTGTCCCTGGGGAGCCGTGCAGGCGCCATCGATCCCTTTGCTCGGTGGCCTTTGACCAGCCAGGCTTTTGCTGCCGCCACGGGGGCTGTCTGCTCGGGCTGTCCCACCATCTGCCACCAGCTGTTGTGGCTCCCCAGCCTGTGCAGTGCCGCCGGCCGCCTTTTCCTGGCGCCTGCAATGGGGTGGGATGGGATGGGATGGGATGGGATGGGATGGGGAGGGACCCATATGCTGCATCCCCATGGGGAGACCCTCAGCCTCCGTGTGCCGGGGGAGATGCTGAGCCGCCCATCCTGGCCAAGAAATTTGGGGGCAGCACGTTTCTGGGTGCGGGACTAGTGAAGTGAGGAAGCAGAAAGTGTTTATTTGAGGTATTGCAGCACTCAGGGGGAAATAATTTCTGCCCCTAAAACGGGCTTTTGCCCATGCACAACCCAAGCTGCGGTGGTTTCCCTCTCCCTGGTGCCCAGGAGCAGCTCTCCGTGTTGCTGCGGGTTTCCCGTGCCCAGCGTGGATGTGCTGGGTTTCTTCTCCCACCCGTGGGCTCCCTCGCTGCCCCTGCAAGCGACCCCCTGCCACTCCAGCTGTCTGTATGGCTGGGTGCCTGCCGACAGCAGGGACCCCAGTCCTGGGGAGCAGGGAACCCCGTCCCGGGGCGTGGGGCTTCCTCTCTGTCCCCATCCATCCCTCCCCACGCTTCAGATCCAGCCGGGGTGCCGGGCCCCATGGCAGAAGGGCTGCGCGCTGGGGCCGGTGCCCGAGCGTGACATTCTTCCACCACTGCCGACTCCTCCGTTGCTCAATCCCGGGTTCCCAGCCAGGCTGGCTGGAGCGGGGGCCCTGGTTTTCCGGGGGGAGGGAAGAGGCAGTGTCAGGATCCTCAGCAAGGACGAGGAGGGCCCCTGCTTGGGGGGGTTTCAGACACTCTCGGGCGCCTGTCCCCACAGCCTGTGGTGCCCTGTGCCAGCCCCACGGCACCCCCGTGCAGCACCCGGGTGGGCATCCCATGGGGGCTGGCCGAGCCCCCGGCAGCAGGTGGGGGGCACGTGGGGCAGCCAGCCGTGTCCCGGGCACCCCCTTGCTCTGTGGGTCGCACCAGTGAGATGCTCTGTTTCCAATTAGCGCCGGCGGCTGCCGAAGGTGCTGGAATCCGGGAACCTGCACATTCCTGCCGCACGGCCGGCCGGCCGCGAACCCAAACATGGGTTTGTTCGTTCCCCAGGGGCCTCCGGCATATGGCCCTGACGCTTCCCCCGTCTCCTGGCTGGGGCTGGCAGGGAGCAGCCAGGGAGCTGATGCCAGGGGTGGCAACCCCTGGGTGGCTTTTGCTGGAGCGGGCTCTGTGGGGTCTGTGTGCATGGTATCTGCCTCATATTTTGAAGCAAGGGTTCCCCTGTTCTCCTTTCCCCTTTCAGCCCAAGGTGGCTGATGGGGCAAGACGGGTCAGGGCCAGCATGGGCGGCAGGGCTGAGCAGGCTCTGTTGGCCATGGGGCATGTGGCATGAGAGGGTGGTGAGCCCAGCAGTGCCCCGTCCTCCCCGCAGCTGCCACCGAGCGTGCCCCCGGGGTTGCTGTGCCCCACTGCCCCAAGGGAAGGCATCCCACCCCACGCCTGAGCGGGGTGCCCCGGGGTGGGGATGGCATCGTCCCCCTGACGCCCCGCGTCTCGCCGGCAGTGGTGTATCTCTGCGGGCCGCCGGAGATGCTGCGGCAGATCATGCAGCTGGCGCAGCGGGAGAACCTCACCAACGGCGACTACGTCTTCTTCTACCTGGACGTCTTCGGGGAGAGCCTGCGGGGCGACTCTGCCCGTGACCCCTTCAAGCCCTGGCAGCAGAGCCCGGGCCAGGACTCGGGGCTGCGCGAGGCTTTTCAGGTGAGCTGTGCCCACCTGCCCGGGGACGGGGACCTCCCCAGCCAGGCCCCGGTGCGCGAAGCAAAGTGCTGTGCTTGGTTGCAGATGGTGCTGGTGATCACCTACTATGAGCCCCAAAACCCCGAGTACCAGCAATTCCAAACCCAGCTCATTCTGCGAGCTAAGCAGAAATTCGGAGTGCAGCTCAACTACTCCTTGGTGAGTGGGTCCCCCTGCACGGTGGGGTGGTGGGGACCCTTCCCGTGGGGCTGTGGCACCTCACCAGGGTGCAGAGGGTGGGACATGGCCACGGGCAATGCCAGAGAGACCATCCCTGGTGACAACAGCCACGAGCAGTGCCATCCTTACAGGGGGGGTGCATGGCCCCGGTGTGGGGCTATGGGGCTGTGGGTGGGTGCGTGGCCCCAGTGTAGGGGTCTTGTGGCCGGGGTACCCCCGTGCATGAGGCCACAGGTGCACTGAGGTACCCCCGCCCCCGCCTCGGGCAGATGAACCTGGTGGCGGGGTGTTTCTATGACGGGATGCTGCTGTATGCCATGGTGCTGAATGAGACCCTGCGGGAGGGCGGCTCCAAGAAAAATGCCACCCACATCATCGAGAAGATGCGGGACCGCAAGTTCCAGGGTAAGGATTAGGTGGGGGTGGCCAGGATGGGCTTGCCACAGTGCGGGGTGGCGGGGGGGACCTGGTCCCTATCCCGCCTGGGTCTCACTTCTTCTGCAGGGGTGACAGGGCTGGTGAGCATGGATAGCAACAATGACCGGGACACTGACTTCAACCTGTGGGCCATGGGCGACCCCGAGAGCGGGCAGTACGAGGTGGGGGCCGGCAGCGGAATCCAGCTGGCATCCGGGACTGGGGGATGGGATGCTGCGGGTTAGGGGTGGTGGTGGTGCGGGGGGGGCCTCAGTTCTCTCTGCCACAGGTGGTGGGACACTACTCTGGTGTGGAAAAGCAGATCCACTGGCTGGGACGACCCATCCCCTGGGTGAAAGGGGCCCCCCCCTTGGACAACCCCCCCTGCGTCTTCGACGTGGATGATCCCTCCTGCGATAAAAGTGCGTGTACTGGGCACCCATCTCCCTCAGTCCCCAGCACCCTTCCCTGTGGGTGCATGGGAACCTGGTACCCGTGGCCAGCCAGGCCACACTGACACCCCCTCTTGCTGCAGCCCCCCTCTCCATGCTGGCCATCGTGGCTTTGGGCACCGGGCTCACCTTCGTCATGTTTGGCATCTCCAGCTTCCTCATCTTCAGGTCGGTTGGGGCTAGGGGAGCCTCTGCCTGGGCACCAGGCACCCCTCAGGCTGATGGAGGGCTGGCAGGGTGGGGGGATATGGGGGCCTGAACTCAATGTGCCCCCCAGGAAGCTGATGCTGGAGAAGGAGCTTGCCAGCATGCTGTGGAGGATCCGCTGGGATGAGCTGCAGTTCGGTAGCCCCGAGCGGTACCACAAGGCAGCGGGCAGCCGGCTCACCCTGTCCCTGGTGAGAGCTGCCAGCCCTGGGGCATCACCCTCCTCCTCACCCTGACCCTGCCGCCGCCCTCCCTCCCTGCGCCACAGTCCTCCCTTGTTGATCCCCTACACAGACTACCATCCCCTGTAGAGCCACAGCCCCACTGCGTCCATCCCCTGCAGAGCCACAGCCCCATCGCGTCCATGCACTGTACAACCTTCCCTCTCTCCCTAGCTCTCCATGCCCTGTAGAGCCACACTTCTTCCATCCCCTGCAGAGCCACGCTTGATCCATGCCCTACACAGCCCTGAATTCCCTACAGAGCACCATACCTCATCAAGCTCCTACGTGGACCTCCATCCACACAGCCACAGCTTATCCATCCCCTACACCCTCCTACATCCCCTGCAGCACACCATACTCACCCTATAGGCTTCATCCTCCCTACAGTGCATACAGAGCTTGTGCTGACCCTTCAGAGCTCATCCTGCACCATCCCCTGCACACCCCTGGCTGTCCCTGCCCTGCTTCTTTGGTGACTGGGTGCTCTGGGGTCCCCATCCTTAACCCCCTCCTTCTCCACAGCGTGGCTCCAGCTATGGCTCCCTGATGACCACCCATGGCAAGTACCAGATCTTCGCCAACACCGGACACTTCAAGGTCAGTGTGTCAGGTGGGGAGCTGAGTCATCTCCCTGAAGCCCCCAGCCTTGTTGGGGTGCTCCCCCTTGGCTGCACCCCTGCCCCACGGGATGCTGTCACCTTCCTCCCCTCCCCACATCTGCCCGGTGGGCACTGACCTCTTCCCCTTCCCTGGCACCCCAGGGCAACGTGGTGGCCATCAAGCACATCAACAAGAAGCGCATCGAGCTTACGCGGCAGGTGCTCTTCGAGCTGAAACACGTAGGTTTGGGGTCTGAGCTGGGGTGGGCACCCCTGCCTGGGGGTGCAGGGGCCAGTCGTGACAGTGGAGGGGGCTGGTGGGAGCATCAGCATCTCCCCCTGACCTCAGCACCATCTGGGCTCCGCTTCCACCTCCAGATGCGGGACATTCAGTTCAACCACCTGACCCGCTTCATCGGGGCGTGCATCGACCCCCCCAACATCTGCATCGTCACTGAGTACTGCCCGCGAGGCAGCCTGCAGGTAGGGGGGATTGGGGGGGCACCAGGGGTGACACTTAGACACACCAGGTGACCCGGCTGGGCTGGGTGTTGAGGACAGGTGCTGGTGGCCACCCAAGCCCCACAAGACTCGTGGCAGAGCTGCCGGACCAGGCGTGAGAGACCAGTGGCAGGGAGGGGGTGGGTGCCACGGAGCCTCCTGCAGCTGGGTGCTCGGTGAGGCTGGTGCTGGTGCCACCATCCCCCGGGTGCTTGGCGGGGTCCACTCAATGTGTTGCCCCAGGATGTCCTGGAGAACGAGAGCATCAACCTGGACTGGATGTTTCGCTACTCCCTCATCAACGACATCGTCAAGGTACCCAAAGGAGGGCCAAGAGGGGCTGGGGAGGGGGTGTCCCTGTGGGATACCAGCTTCACCATGTCCATCTCTCTCAGGGAATGGCCTTTCTGCACAACAGCATCATCGGCCACCATGGCAGCCTCAAGTCATCCAATTGTGTGGTGGACAGCCGCTTTGTGCTGAAGATCACTGACTACGGGCTGGCCAGCTTCCGCTCGCCCTGCGATGGCGAGGACACGCACGCCCTCTATGCCAGTGAGTGCCCACCGCTGGGGAACAGGGGACCAGGGGGACGGAGTGGCTCTGCCTCACCACCCCATAACCGTGTCCCACCAGAGAAGCTATGGACAGCCCCGGAGCTGCTGCAGAAGGGACGTCTGCCCACCCCGGGCATGCAGAAAGCTGATGTCTACAGCTTTGGCATCATCGTGCAGGAGGTCGCCCTGCGCAACGGCCCCTTCTACATCGAGGGCATGGACCTGAGCCCCAAAGGTGAGGATAGGGGGCAGGTGTGGGGTGGTCCCGTCCCCGACGGGGAGGTCCGGTGCTCACCGTCGGCCACCCCCTGGCAGAGATCGTGCAGAAGGTGCGTAACAGCCAGAAGCCCTTCTTCCGCCCCTCCATCGACATCGGGGTGCACAGCGAGGAGCTGGCGGTGCTGATGGAGCGCTGCTGGGCGCAGGAGCCGGCCGAGCGCCCCGACTTCAGCCAGATCAAGATCTTCATCCGTCGATTCAACAAGTGAGTGGCTGGCGAGCGAGGAAGGTGGCCCTGGGCGGGAGCGGGGACAGCCATGGGGGCGGTGGTTGTAGGGGGAGGCTGGGGGCACCTCTTCCCGCGGTGCCAGCTGCCTGCACCCCGGCAGGGAGGGCAGCACCAGCATCCTGGACAACCTGCTGTCGCGCATGGAGCAGTATGCCAACAACCTGGAGAAGCTGGTGGAGGAGCGGACGCAGGCCTACCTGGAGGAGAAGCGCAAGGCGGAGAACCTCCTCTACCAGATCCTGCCCCAGTGAGAGGGGGAGAGGCGGGAGCATGTGGGTCTGGGGGTTGGCGTGGGGTCAGCGTGCACCCGCTGCCATGCAAGCATGGGGTCCGTTGCCAGCTCTCCGTGCCGGTGTAGGGCAAGGGACGCCGGGGGGATGAGATTTGGGGTGGGAGCCCACCGCCATCCCCCCTGTCCTCACCAGCTCCGTGGCGGAACAGCTGAAGCGTGGGGAGACGGTGAGGGCCGAGGCTTTTGACAGCGTCACCATCTACTTCAGCGACATCGTGGGCTTCACTGCCCTCTCGGCAGAGAGCACCCCCATGCAGGTGAGAGCAGGGCTTGGGGGGCAGCCGTCTGTGGGGCTGGCGGAGGGGGTTATACCCTGGCAGTGCCATCCCTGGGGCTGCGGGGAACGTGCCTGCTCCCAGCCCCACATGCACCCTTGCTACATCCAGGTCGTGACGCTGCTGAATGATCTCTACACTTGCTTTGATGCCATCATCGACAACTTTGACGTCTACAAGGTGAGGGGGGGGGGCTGGGAGCAAGCGTAACCCCCCAAAGTGGGGTGGCAGCGAGGATCGGGGGATGTACCTGCTCCCCCTGACCCTGCAGGTGGAGACCATTGGGGATGCCTACATGGTGGTGTCGGGGCTGCCGGTGCGCAATGGGAAGCTGCACGCCCGCGAGATCGTCCGCATGGCCCTGGCCTTGCTCGAGGCCGTCAAAACCTTCAAGATCCGTCACCGGCCCAACGACCAGCTGCACCTCCGCATCGGCATACACACGGGTGAGCCTCCGGCACTGCGGCTCGGGGATGCTCGCCTGCCTGCCCTACAGCAGCCCCGGGCATCTCTGTGCCTGCAGGTCCTGTGTGCGCCGGAGTCGTGGGTCTGAAGATGCCGCGGTACTGCCTGTTCGGGGACACGGTGAACACTGCATCCCGCATGGAGTCCAACGGCCAGGGTGAGCCATGGGGCTGGCAGCTGGGGTCCGGTGCCACGGGTTGTGCCCCGCTCCCGAACCCAGCCATGTCCCTTTTGCCCCTCTGTGACACCCAGCCCTGAAGATCCACGTCTCGTCCACCACGAAAGAAGTCCTGGATGAATTTGGCTGCTTCGAGCTGGAGCTGCGCGGGGATGTGGAGATGAAGGTGAGGGCACGGGGACCTCCATGGGGTGCCAGTCCTTCCTGCTGCAGGGGCACCCGGTGGGCGGGTGGGTCGGGCCTGGGACACCTTGTCCCCCTCGGTGCTGGGGATGGCAGCCAAGGCGCAGCGCTGGGGGCAGGGAGGGTCTCACCGCCCCCTTCCACCCCCAGGGCAAGGGGAAGATGCGGACGTACTGGCTGCTGGGCGAGAGGAAAGACCCCAAAGTCATCTGAGCAGTGGCGGAGCCCCCAACCCTGATGGGGCCACCAACAATTCCCGGTGCCTGAACTCCCGGGGTGCACCGGCACCCCCCCTCCCCTCACCGCACCCCACCA
>VYZM01012213.1:412493-463205 GCA_013398915.1 Dromas ardeola | reverse complement strand
GGGCCCGCCTCTGCCCCTGGCGGCAGGGGTGAGGGGGAAAGGCGGGGGCGGTGAGGGGGGTGTGAGTGCCTGCGCCGCCCGAGCGGGAGCTGCTCCGCGAAGCCTTGAGGAGGTGGAAAATGGCGGGGCGGCGGCTGTGGGCTGGATGGCGGCAGCGTCCCCGGCCTCGCTGGGACAGCGGACGGGCCTGCCTTGGCCTCGGGGAGGGGGGCACGGCTCGCCCTCCGCTTGGCCTGGCCTCGGGGCCGCCTCCTGCCCTAGGGTTTTACTCCTCTACTGGCCACGACCCCCCGCTGTTTCCCTCAATCTGGTCCAAGAGAAGGGGGAAAAAAAGGCGCCTTTTCCATATCAACTGGATGATCAAACTTGCCGCACTGGGGTAGATCCGCTGTAAGGATGATGGTGGGAGCAGGTGACAAGGCTGTCCTTGCCAGAGGACACTTTTTGGGTAGTAATCTGCATTTAGATAAAATACATCGCTGAAGTCAGCATTGTATGTTAAAAGCAGGTGGTGCCCGATGGCATCTCATCTTGTTTGTTCAGTAAGCTTGAACGTTCGCAAGATTGCAAGAGAAAGTCATGGTTTCATCAGTATGGCAGGTGGGTGCTGGCCTGATGAAGTGGGACACTCAAAGGCCAACCGGCACGAAAGAGTCTTTGGTGACTAGCTTTGTGGCATAATCTTCATGATTCATGTGCTCATGGATGCTCTCAGAGAGTTCTGTTTGACCTGAGGGGTTTTCGTTTGCGAAGATGATAATATCTTAACGATATTAACATATTTATAATTCCAACATCTTGCTGTTTGACAACAGTCATCTTATCTGAAAATGTTTTTATCTTTCCAGTTGTTTTCTCATCTAGGAATTACTTTGTCACTCATAAATAGCAATTTGAAGGCATCCTTCATCTTGGACTTCAGCTGTCTGATTTATACCTGTTGCTGTCAGGTGCTGGTTTACTACTTAGCACAAACAGTTTTATTAAAGTTTTGCATACACGGGTGAAAGTGGGGAAAGATGGAAATAAGGGTTAAGAAAGAGAGTGGTAGTAGACCTACACGTGTCACTTGACAGTCTGCAAGTTATTGAATTGACCTCTTTTTTAAATGTATTTAGGCTTTTTTTTAAAAAAAAAGAGTTTGGAATTTTGCACTAGTTACTTTACATTAGTATTGTCATTTACTGAAATAAACTGATAAGCTATAATAGCAGTTCTAACCCATGAGGTATTTTTCATGGTGATTTCTCTCTGCTGTGAATTTACAGTAACATTTTTGTTACAGTTTGCCTAAACTGTTACTCATAATTTGTAATTAAAACTGTTTCCATTGCTAGGCAAACTTCAGGTGTTCTTTTCCCCATTTGATGTTTGTTTGTTTTCTCTCAACTGCTGACAGGCACAGCCCTTACACAAAGCAGTTGTATATATCAAAACTTTTATGAAATACACTGAGGTTAGGACCTAAATTTTTGTGTTTGTTTTTTATTTTTCCGAAAACAAATTGGGAAGAAGGTCTGTTTATGGAAAATGCTTGGGAGAGAGTTGTTATAATGTGATTTTGAGCTTAAAACCATTTTGGAATTGAGAAATACCGTTGGAGCTTGCAAGTTTTTGAGGCCACAGCGTCAGGTCTCATGTGACCGTGAGGCTGGAACATTTTGAAATCGATGTTTCTAGCAGTCTTCTTTGTAAGAGATACGTGCACTTCAAATTAGTGTTGTGAGAATAGTTTTCTTTCTGGTAGTTGTTAAGGAGTTCTCTCTTCCTGCAAAGTAAAAAATGCCTGTCTTGGTTTCCTTTACAGCCAATGGTGGCTGATTCCTGTGGGTGCTTTCAGGCTGACAGGCCTTAAGTGTGTGGGAGCAGAGAGTTACAGAAAGGGTCTGTTGCAAAGCAGGGATCAACAGACATCCTCCTTTTTTTCTAAGAACTTCCTGCTGTTTGCATGCAAGTAATCTTAGGGAGTCTGAATAGGATGCTCCACAAGTGGAAGGTGACATACAGACTCAAGGTGGTTAAGGCTGCATATCATCAGTATTATGGGAAGAAATAATTTTTGGACTATGAGAATTCTCTCAGGTGGCTGGTGAAGGGGAGACAGGGTAAACATCGATCGTGTGCTTCTCATGTGTGAGGAGTAGAGCGCAAAGGAAGTGATAAATTGTCTCAGATTCACCAAGACTTACGCCATTAAAAGTTTCAACAAGTAGGAAATGGAACACATCAGGAAACTGTGGGTTTTCATGCTTTAGCTTGTGGGATGTCTGGACACCATCTGCACTCTGAAAAAGAGGTGGGGAATAATATTTAGAAGCATTATGCCTGATCAAACTCTTCAGGTTATTAGAATGTAAAACAAAATTTTCATCTGAGGTAAGTTACTGCAAGAGGAAGGAAATGCAATAGAATCCTTTGATTGAAAATTATGATTCAGTGATTTGAGAATCAGTGATGTGAAAGCTTTCTGCATTAACGGAAATAAATATTAGAAATGGATTCCTTGTAATATTTTCTAGGTAACAATAAGTATTACTGTTACTCTGTTTTTTGTTAGGTAATGAAAAACACAGTATTCAGGTTGCTTCTCAACAAGAAGATGGTGAACCTACACTACAAGACATGGCTGTACTTATTGAACAAGTCACTGGAGTTCCAGTTCCTTTTCAGAAACTGATATACAAAGGTAACTTATAAATCTGTCAATGTTTCTTATAGATGATACCTTTCATCTTCTTCACTTTCAGGTGTCCATGTTTTGAATGTCTTCAAAAAGACATTCCTATGCCACTAACTATATTTTGACTGTTTTTTTCCTCTCTTGTTTTCCATTTAGGGAAGTCGCTGAAAGAACTGGAACAACCATTGTCAGCACTTGGTGTTAAAAATGGTTGCAAAGTCATGTTGATTGGGAAAAGGGTAAGTGTTGCCTTTGGACCTTTTTTTCTTAAATTATTGTCATTTCTGTCAGTGGTTCAGGTGCTGAACACACAAACAGGTTACAGCATAAACCTAATCTTGTATTCCTACCCTCAAGATTGAGTTCAATCTCATGTTGTACCACAAATAACTCTGCAGTTTGTACATTTCTGAAATTACATTATTGACTGACTTCTGCCTTACATTATTGACAAACTTCTACTTAATCTGTTGCTTGTCAGTGCTCATGAACTTTCTGTGCACTGATGACCTTATCTACTCATCTTATCTTCTGGTTAAAAAAAAAAAAAAGGCTGTACTGAGTCTGCTGGGTTATTTCTAGTGAAATAACTTGTGGCTGGCTTTGCCAAGTAGAGGAAAGGGTAATATCTCGTGATATAAATGCTGCCTGTACTTTAAAGATGCTAAGCTAATAAAAAAAAAAAGTTTGCACTTTTCCTTTTTCCTTTCAAATTAATCTCATTTAATGTGTTTATATACACTTTGGCTGTATTTGTAATAGATGCTACCTGTACTTTAAAGATGCTAAGCTAATAAAAAAAAAAAAGTTTTCACTTTTCCTTTTTCCTTTCAAGTTCATCCCTGCTTTGGCTGTATCTGTAATTAAGCTTTGGAAGAAGCTTATTAAATAGGTATTAAAATATGAAAAGAATAACCACAGTGTAGTATGTGTTTTAAATCAGCCTTTATGTCTGTATCTGTTGCTGCTTTTTAGCTGCATAGTGTCTCTGTTTGTTCCATAGTTGTGATTGTTGTACTTTTGAATACACAGAATAGTCCAGAAGAAGAGGCTGAATTAAAGAAGCTAAAAGATTTGGAGAAGTCAGTGGAGCAAATAGCTAATAAGTTAGAGGAAGTTAATAAAGAGTTCACAAGTATCCAGAAGGTATGCCAGTTTTGTATCATTTTATATCTTTGCAAAACAGTTTTGTTGGTATATGTATTTTAAAAAAATCCTGTTTAAAGGTTTTGAGTAGTCAGTAATAGGCTGCCTCTCTTAGCTGTGCAAGGGGCTTGTAGAATTCTTACAGAATTTCAAATGCTATTTATGAGTTTTCAAAATGGAGACATGGCGCTGTTTGGAAAAAGGTAAATATTGTTGCATATTGGATAAACTATATTCTTTAGATCTGGAAAAACATAGAGTTCTCTCAAAGTCCAAAGAAGAATGTCTGTTACTTGTTTAATCTTTTAGGTAAACCTAGCAGATCTTACATTTAGCATTTCAAGGATTGATAGAATACAGGTTGAGATTGGAGACCCTATCATACTTCAAACTACAGAAATAGTAAAAGATGTTTTCTGCTGTGGTGGACTGACAGATTTTCCAGGCTGAGCATTCTGTAGGGTATGGAATAATTTTATCTTTCCTTCCCTCTTTTTCTCCTCAGGGATTTTTAGCAAAGGATCTCCAAGCAGAAGCACTAAAACAGCTGGACAAGAGGATAAAAGGAACTGCAGAGCAGTTCATGAAGATCCTGGAACAGATTGATGCCATTGTAAGTAAATAACTGCAGAAGAGGGTCAAACCCCAACAGAAGCTTACTGTTAAAAATATATCTTTCTTGTAATGTATTTGGTATTTTAAAATACTAAAAAAAAAATATTTTGGCTTTGAAAATTAGTTAATTGGTTTGCTCATTTTTTCTTTAATATCCAGCTCTTGCCCCTGTATGTCTCCAAAAGACTACTTGGCAACATCTATTTCTAAATGGTGACATTAATGCCTGTGTATGCATCCCCATTCTACAGAAGAGCTTCATTTGGGGCAGCAGCCTGTTAAGACTACATGAAATGGGTATCCTTTACTCAAGTTTTACCCTTTTAGTTTGTCTTGGCAAACTTTAATGTTAGACTTCATGGTCACAGTAAAGGTCTGGAAAAAAAAAAACCCAAATACACTTGTATTCTATATCTCAGAGGAACAAAGAGGTCCTGAAGGCTGAAGAATTTCCTGGTCAGTTGTATGTGGGCTGACAGTTCTTTTATTTGAGGTGCCTGCATATCGAGGACTGGATTCTTTGTTTGGAATATACTGGGGTATATCCAAGTGCTTCACAGTCATTAATGAATCATACCCTTGCAGCATATTTCCAGAGTATAATACGTATCTTCCTGTATCATGTAGTAGCTGAGAGCTAGGTGAGAATAAGGGACTTGTGCAGAGATAAAGGAAGATTGTGGCAACTAGGGTGTTTCCTTATTCTGTTTCTCTGCTGGTCATTCTCTGTAAACGTCATTCTATAATTGCATTGTATGTCATGATCATAATATCCTGCTCTGAAGGAAAAATCCTGCTTTTCTGTG
The DNA here is from genome assembly GCA_013398915.1 of Dromas ardeola. Taxonomy (NCBI): domain Eukaryota; kingdom Metazoa; phylum Chordata; class Aves; order Charadriiformes; family Dromadidae; genus Dromas; species Dromas ardeola. Next base: position 457,958 of record VYZM01012213.1, on the reverse strand, counting down.
GTAGTGATGTCTTTGGGTCTACTTCTTTGTACAGTGACCCTTTATGGGATTGTTTCAGAAAGATTCCATGCAGATGCTTATAATTGGTAAACCAAATGTAGTTTAATTGATGGACACTTGGAAAAAGTTCAGCAGCAGACTAAATCAAAGAGTAATATTTGAATTGGCCATCATCAAATGCTATACAATATGGATGTGTTCCTAGGAATGGTGGGGAGCTCATTATCTAATGTCATCCTTTCATATTGTGCACCTTCAATGGTCAACTAGCCTTTCTGTTTGTTACAGCCAACAGTTCTTAAATACTTTTTTTAATTGTATTATGTTAAGTATTTTAAAGTCTTAAAATTTCTCTTTCCTTTTCTGCCTCATATAGAGGAACATATTTTGCTGACAGTTCTTGAAAGCTGTTAGGCATGCAGACTTTGTATAACTGATTCCCTTTTTGAAGTGGCAGATTTACTATGTGTTACCATGAAAATAGCAATAAGGTGACAACTGTTTCAATTGGATGGGATTAAAGTTTATTTCTGATCCCTTCAATTTTTGATACTAAGTCCAATTTAGAAAAAAAATCAGTACTTATGTGCTGATGTACAGTTTCTGGAAGCCAGCAAGCAGCCTAGAAAAACCCTTTCACTGCTTCCTAATTAATCCAAACTGAATTTCCCAAGTTTACTTTTGATTCTGGTACTGTTTGCATGGCTTAAACAGAAAGCAGGCTATTATCTATCTCCTTATCCAAAATATTCTAAATAGTCCTGAACAAGGGGCTTTCCGGTTTAGTGCAAGATTTTAAAAGACTTACAGCCTGGTGAATTAATGTTTAGATTTAGGAAATAACGGAGTCCCCGTGCCTCAGTTTTGTCTCTTGTGGAAGTGGAGCAGCCAGAGCTAAAACAAATTATAATTAGTATCTCTTAATATTTGTAATAGTTGTTTGTACTTTGTTGTATAAGAGACTATGATATTGACAAGCCTCTTTTTTTTTTTTTTAAAGCAAGAAATAAGTGAGAATTTTTTATTACCAGCGATTGAAGTTATGTTACACATACCAACATCCATATTTACTTATTTTAATGTACAAAGGTGAGCGTGGCTTTTGTCACGAAAATTGAACTTCTGTGAAGTTGTCAGATGAGATACTTGTAGTTGGGTGGAATCCTTACATAAAATGTAGCTGTTCAGTGTAGTGGTGTTACACCAGGTCAGATAAACAGGCCACCAACTTCCTGAGGTATTACTTAGCTGTACTGTAGTTGTGCAACATACAGAGGTAGCAACACAGAACGGTAATGAGGTACGTATATGAACAATAAATGGGTTCTGCTGAAGTGAAAAGTGGTAAATAGAAACGCAAAGCAGAAAAGTGTAAAGCTTACAGAAAATATTTTATTTGTATCTCAGAATTGTTTTATACAGTATTTAGTATTATTTTTGTTAGCAAGTAAAAGGCAAGTTCGGACAAATCTCTTGAATGCTATTGACCATATAGATGTGCTATTGATTCAATCAACAGCATGTGAAAAAAAAGATAAAGGAAACAAAAAATGACTGAGTGAGCTGTTTTCTAAGCTAAGAGAGAAGAACGGATGCATTGTAGAAGTGAAACATAGAGCAAGCTCACGCTATAAATGTTCCAGTTTGTTTCTTTGGCAGAAAGTTGTTTTGAAAGCTCTTTAAACTGTCTTGGCTGTCATACATTGTTTGGACCAATCAAAACCATTTAGCTTGATACCGCTTGGTACGTCTAGCTTGAGCCAACTAGGGAAGATCCCCTGCTGGACCTGTTGTTTGTGAACAGAGAAGAACTTGTGGGTGATGTGACAGTTGGAGGCCATTTTGGGCATAGCAATCACGAAATGATAGTTTTCAATTCTTGGAGAAGTAGGGAGTGGGATCAGCAGAACTACTACCCTACTTCGGGGGGGCAGATTTGGCATGTTTAGGAGTCTGGTTGACAGAGTCCCTTGGGAGGCAGTCCTGAAGGGCAAAGGAGTCCGGGAAGGATGGACATTCTTCAAGAAGGAAATCTTTAAGGCATCCCTATGTGCCAAAGGATGAGCTAGTTGGGAAGAAGACCGGCCTAGCTGAACAGACCGCTTTGGCTGGAACTCAGCAGGGGAAAAGAGAGTTTATGACCTTTGGAAGAAGGGTCAGGCAGCTCTGGGAGACTACAAGGATGTCTTAAGGTTATGCAGGGAGAAAATCAGAAGGGCTAAAGCCCAACTAGAATTTAATCTGGCAACTGCTGTAAAGAACGATAAAAAATGTTTCTATAAATGCATTAGCAACAAAAGGAGGGCTAAGGAGAATCTCCATCGTCTATTGGATGCAGGGGGAAACGTGGCGACAAAGCATGAGGAAAAGGCTGAGGTACTTCATGCCTTCTTTGCCTCAGTCTTTAGTAGTAAGACCAGTTGTTCTCTGGCTACACAGTCCCCTGAGCTGGAAGACAGGGATGGGGAGCAGAATGAAGTCCCCAGTGTCCAAGGAGAAGTGGTTAGTGACCTGCTGCACCACTTAGACGCTCACAAGTCTATGGTGACAGATGGGATCCACCCAAGGGTGCTGAGGGAGCTGGCAGAAGTGCTCACCAAGCCACTTTCCGCCATCTGTCGGCAGTCCTAGCTAACTGGGGAGGTCCCAGTTGACTGAAGGTTAACAAATGGGATGCCCATCTACAAGAGGGGTGGGAAGGAGGATCCGGGGAACTAAAGGCCTGTCAGTTTGACCTCGGTGCCGGGGAAGGTTATGGAGCCGATCATCTTGAGTGCCATCACACGGCACATACAAGATAATGAGGCGATCAGGGCTGGTCAGCATGGGGTTATGAAAGGCAGGTCCTGCCTGACTAACCTGATCTCCTTCTATGACAAAGTGACACACTTAGTGAATGAGAGAAAGGCTGTGGATGTTAGTTCCTGGACTTTAATAAAGCCTTAGACACCATTTCCCACAGCATTTTCCTAGAGAAACTGGCTGCCCATGGCTTGGATGAGTGTATGCTTCACTGGGTGGCTGGATAGCCAGGCCCAAAGAGTTACAGTGAATGGAGTTAAATCCAGTTGGTGGCTGGTCACAAATGGTGTTCCCCAGGGCTCAGTATTGGGCCCAGTTCTGTTTAATATCTTTATCAATGACCTTCATGAGGGTTTTGAGTGCACCCTCAATAAGTTTGCAGATGACACCAAGTTGGGCAGGAGTGTTGATCAGCTTGAGGGTAGGAAGGCTCTACAGAGGGATCTGGACAGGCTGGATCGATGGGCTGAGGCCAGTGGTATGAGGTTCAACAAAGCCACGTGCTGGGTCCTGCACTTGGGTCACAATAACCTCATGCAGTGCTACAGGCTTGGGGAAGAGTGGCTGGATGGCTGGAAAGCTGCCCGGCGGAAAAGGACCTGGGGGTGTTCGTTGACATCCAGCTGAATATGAGCCAGCAGTGTGCCCAGGTGGCCAAGAAGGACAGTAACACCCTGGTTTGTAGTAGAAATAGTGTGGCCAGAGATGTGATTGTCCCCCTCTACTTGGCACTGGTGAGGCCGCACCTCCAATACCGTGTGCAGTTTTGGGCCCCTCACTGCATGAAGGGCATTGAGGTGCTGGAGTGTGTCCAGAGAACTGCAGCAAAGCTGATGAAGGGTCTTGAGCACAAGTCTTATGGGGAGCGGCTGAGGGAACGGGTTGTTTAGTCTGCTGAAAAGAAGGCTCTCTACAACTACCTGAAAGGAGGTTGTAGAGAGGTGTGGGTCGGTCTCTTCTCGCGGGTCACAAGCAATAGGACAAGAGGAAACAGCCCCAAGTTGTGCCAGGGGAGGTTTAAGATGGATATTAGGAAAAATTTCTTCACTGAAAGGGTTGTCAAGCACTGGAACAGGCTGCCCAGGGAAGTGGTTGAGTCACCATCCTTGGAGGTATTTAAAAGATCTGCAGATGTGGTACTGAAGGACATGGTCTAGTGGTGGACTTGGCAGTGCTAGGTTAACGGATTTGATGATCTTAAAGGTCTTTTCCAACCTAAACAGTTCTATGATTGTATACAAAATGAGATTTGTATGGTTAGAGAGACCTAAGGGTGAGGAAGCCTGCATATTGTTTTCTCTCTGTTCTAGGGATGTCACCCTTTTGCTGGTAGCAGACAAGCTCATTAATTAGAGAAGCTGAGTCTGAACTAATACTTCTTTTTACTAGACTCCATGTGTTCAACAACTATGAATGTAAAAGAAGTGATTTTGGAAGTGGAGAAGTAGGTTGGTAGTCATACAGTATTGGGGTGGGAGAGAAAACATACAGCATTGTCACTGCCAGAGGTGTGAAAGGAAAGTCTTGAAGGGATACTTTTGGGTAGAGTAGCTGTAACTTAAACTTTTAAATATTATATGTGTTTAAATAGCTACTGCTTCCGCAGCAGGAAGGGTGGAGGAGGTCTTATGAGGATCTTACAAATTTCGAATGCTGTGGCACAGTCAGACGTTCCTGCAAGTCACAGATCTTTGAGGTTTTCTTCAGGAGGAATACAAATTGAGTTTGTATACAACAGTTGAAGATTTGTGTGTGCATCACCAGAAATGCCATTTATTTCAGCAGTTAAAACATTTAGTTCAGGAGTAAAAGTCAAAGTACACTATTTATTACAAATCTCAGTGAGTAGAGAAAAATCTCAGTGAGTACAGAAAATCCTTGACTGGGTCAGCTGGCACAGTTTTTTAAATAACTGAAAGGCTTTTTCAAGAAAAAAAGGAAAACTTTTCTGAGATCAGTAGGAAAATATAAATCCACAGTCATGACACTATGTACTTCTTGAGACCCTGCTCTAATTTACATGAAGTCTGTCACCAGTATTGCAGTCTGACAGGTTACTTTTTTTTTTCTCATGATGATTTCATATTAAATGGCAGATTTGTAATCTGGAGAGACAATATTGCAGAGAACAGATTGTTCTAACAACTGAAAAAAAAAGCTTTGTCTTCTGAAATACCAGTCACTGATGTTGTTTACATAAATTAATGACAAAAATAATCTGTCAAATTACATGTATCAGTATTGAGGACATTGATAACATTACTGACTCATAATTATGTTCTGGTGGCCCATCCTCCTTTCTTGAGGATTTTTTTAGGTTATAATTCCTCTGTAAAACTTACTTAAATTTCTCTACTGTTCTGATGAAGCTTTTTTCACTGTCTCCTTGTCCCTGCTGTGCTTGTCATCTGGTAAATCAATACCAAATTAACATGTCAAGGATTAAAAGAAAGAAGTATACTGAAGAAAACATCTTGTGCCTGTAACAAACATTTCCCAGGCTTCTGGGAAGTTTTGCCACTTACAATAAGATGAGAACTTATTACTAAACCTTTGAATTTACCTGGAGAAATGAACATTTGATAAACATTTCTTTTTATATTTCTTCAATCTCTTAGCGTGAATCATAAACATAAAATCAAAGCTTTGGGGGAAAATTTTTCTAAAGCACAAGGAGCATGAAAATACTATCATCCCACAGTGAGGGTAGAGCACTTAGTTACCACTTCTGCATTCAGAAAACTCGTTGACAAACGCTGCCATTTAATAGCTGCTTTTAAAGAAGGTGCTCAAATGTCTCCTTAGATGAAAAAGATTCAGTGTCAACATAATTTGCTTATCCAATTTACCAATTTATTTAACAATAAGTTAAAAAGAGTGCAGGTCTGATAGTCAATAAAAACTAGATGCTAAAATACTATATGTTGCTTTGGATTTTTTAAAATGTAACAAAAAAGCTTGTTAGATGGATGGGGTGTCAGCAAAAAATCGTTGTTTGCAACTAATTGGCATTGATGCCACATGTAGCAGAGTGATTTTTATTTTTTTTTTTAAGCAAATTGATAACAAACCAAGAATATTTCTAGCTATTATTGCTAGTGACTGCTGGTGTAGGAGTTTGCTTATTTTAAGAATGGTGTCCCTTTGGTTCTGATAAGATGGTCATAAATAATAAAGTTGACTAGCATTTGTTTTGTTTATTAACTGACTACGCTGCTATAGAGTGGATTCAGGCATCAGATGTTACCCACCGGGGTCTATGGTTTGGGAAATAAGTAACCAAAGAGGTGAACAAAGATGTGGTGGCAACACTAAGCTTAAAAATTGGGAAAAAAATTGGAAGCACTTCTAAGACAAATGCAACTTGAGCAGAGCTGTAGGTGATGATCTGTGGCAAAGGGAGGTGGTTTTATTAGGAGATGAGCTGAGAGAGGGGAAAGAAATGGTAAGAGAGTCTGTATTTGGTAAGAAGCAGTGCTCAGGAGAGAGGGACGCCGGGTTCGTAGTTAAAAGAACACTCAAGAATAGAGAGGATCAAGAGGCAAGAAAACGCACATGCATTAATTTATTACTTTGTAAATGGTGATTGGTTTTAAGGATTTCTTGTATAAAGCATGAGTGTTGTGCATACAAAAGATGAGTCTTCGAGGATGTAACGCGTATGTTTCTGCAGTGCATCTTGTCAGTGTATCTGCAGGGTGAGAGCTCTTGAAGAGATGTGGTTAAGGAACTCTGGATTCGTGGGTGTGGGGTAGTATCAGGGGGACTTGGGCTCTGTTTCTGGGTGGACAGGGGAGGATAAAGAACCTGTGCTCAGGAGTTCTACAGAAATTGGGGGGGTGAAGCCAGCACTCATCACTTTTGTAAGTTTAAGACCATACAGACCAAGGCCTGTGAGATCTGAGCAGGGTTTTGTCACAGAGACAGTGCAATGCAAAGAGAAGACCTGCTGTAAAAGTAAGAATAAGCTGTGCCATGGAAAGCCAAATACTAACCCAAATTACTGCTCTGCAAGCAATGCTAGCACCAAAATGTAGATTTGGCAAGAGTTTTGCATAAGCACTGCTTAGGCTTAAGCTACTCCTTCTTTAATTAAATTTGATTTTAATTAAATGTTGAAATGTTATTGTGACTTAAGGTTTATTGCCAGCTTCACCTGTTAAACCCTGAATAGTTGGACAACGTATTCCTGGAGAGGAGACGTAAGCTGACTAAGGTAAAGCAGAGAGATTGTGAGATTTAATTTGATGTTAAGATTTGTAAACTTTACTAATTTGATTGCAAAACACCTTTTAAGCAGCTTGGTGAGTTAGTACATTTAGGCCTTCCAATTCCATGTCTCTGCCAGGGGGATTACAAGGTGTGATTTTACAAAAAAAAAAAAAAAAAAGCTATGACAGTCTGCAAGCACACATAGGCCTTTGGACACACATATGTAATTAAAAAGAGCGGTTTTGAGAAGCGTTGTCAAAAAGATGTAGTCTGAATGTCTTCTCTACACTCAGACTTCAAAGGTTCCTCCAGTTACCAATATCTGTTTTAGAAACAGACTGTGTGGTAAGCTCAGCTGGAGTTCCCTGTCTGCTGTTGAAAGTTAACTTAGGTCTGTTTGCTGTTTCAGATTGGTAGGAATACTTGCATAAGCCAGAATCTCTTTCAGGAAGTACAGCCTAAAATAAGTACTCAGCAAAGGAAGATGGGCAGTGTAATGAAGCTAGTGCATAATTTCATTTTTAATTTGACTATTAAGAAATTCCAAGTCATGGAAAACTCCAAGGCATAAAAGAATTTGTGTGAGAATGAGATAACAGTTTCATTTTCTGGTAAGAATCAGCCATTAATAATTAGGCCTAATCCATCTTTGTTCTTTCAGGCTATTACATATATGAAGTCAAAATAGTACGCATCAAATACTCTCTTTATGTTAAATGTTTCTTGCCATATTTTGTTAATTTTAAAAAGTGAATTGTGCTGTTGAAAACCAAGGGAAAATTAGGAATGTTTTCTTGTGTGGTTGCAGGGTCCTATGTCTAAGATCCCTTAGAATACTTCATATAACTATAATATTTTTTTTAAACTTTTTTGACTGTGTGACAACTATAGCGGTCTGGTTATAGACCAGACAACTGGTCTTTGAAGAGAATTCACTCACAGCTTTAAACTAACTTCTCAATTGTTTTGTAATGTCTTTGGAGCATTCGGTTTCTGAAAGGAATGCATGTAATACACTCTTTTCACAGTGTCTCCTTTTATTGGGAAGAGATGTGGGTTTAGCATGCTACAGTGAGCGAGGGCTTCTTGCAGTACACAGTACTAAAAAATACATTTTGTAAGGAGCAAAGTAGCTCCTAAAATCAACAACTGAAAAAAACCTGTGCTTTGGAAAATGGACATGTGCCACTTGTAAAAAGGAGTTTTCATTTTAGGAAGGCTGTTGTTGAAAATGTAGTAACAGCTTTTGAACCTATCCTGTGCTGTAGATCCAAGGATGTAAGGTGACATTACATAAATGAAGAAAGTGACCAGCGTAGGAGAGGCTCCTGTAGGAGGATTTACATTGTGCATGACAGATTCCTGGAGTTAACCTGGTAACTTACTTTCAAAGCTACTTCTCCTTTTTCTCACAAAAGAGGAGTTGTAAAGGATAGATAGGTGATGGAATGCATCTTAGGACAAACTGAAGAGTGTTTTTGGTATTAAGAGGATTAACATCAATTTAAAAAACGTAACGGACAAACAAAGAAACAACGTAACTTTTAGTTTTTTAGATACTTGTGTCCGTGTTTGTAAGATAACACTGCACCAGCTTGCATTTGGAAGGGTGTCTCCCTTAATCTGCATACTGTTGTGCCTCTGTTACTGATGGTCATTTTTCCACCTGAAAGAAATACGTCCAGTTTCTGGTTCTGTTTCAGGAGGCGCGGTCTGACAGAAAAGCTCTCTGCAAGGGAGATAGCTTTTCTGGTCTTGAAGGGAACTGCTAAAAGTTGATACGAGTTTTATACAGCTTAACTGTTTGGGAAAACTGGTACTGGAGTAACAGAAATGGAAGCTGGAACTACAGGAGCAGACGATTCTTTCTCTTACTCATCTTCCAAAAGCAAACTAACAAAATAAACAAAAAAATACAACTGACCCCGGGAAGAGTTTAGTATAGTAATAGTTACCCCCACATCCAACTTTCATACTTTCCTGGGAGACAAGAAGCAGCATTATGCATTCCTTCTTCCAGCTGAGCGTAGAAAGAGTGAAAGGTATTTTAAGAGTGAAAGGTAAAATGGAAGAATGTGTCCCAGCTTGCTCCGTTGCATGCCCATTTTCTTCTCACCCACAGTGCTGGGAATGCGTGCTAAGCCTGGTGATTATTATTTCTTTGTCTGATATCACTTACAGTGTGCTAATTACTGCACAAATACCGGAGCAGTGTGAACCCTGAACTTCCTGGAATCTTCCTGGAATCCTGGATGCCTGTAGTTTCACTTCCCATGATGGACTGTTTTTTACTGTGGAGTCTTGTGTATTTTTAACTCCTGTATTTAAGACCATGCATGTTTGGCTGGACGCTAAAAGAAAGCAACTTTTTGTTGTTATTGTTATCAAAGATTATGTATGTAAACCTTCCAATGGGGCTTGCATTTTAGCTGAAATGAAACAGAGTAGTATAGGGAAATGTCTAGTCTTGATATGAAGTTAGGGCGGAAAATAAAAGGTATACTAATGAGAAACTTCAAGATTTTTTTGCGTTTTCAACAGTGAGATCATAAGGTTTCTAAGAATGTTCACATAAACTATATGATGATAATCATCTGTTTTACCTGTTTCAAAAAAACATCATAAACCTGAGCACAATTCCCCACTAACACCCCAATTTCACACTACTTCAAAAGGACAAAACATATAACATTTGCTAGGATGACATACACGAATATATTGGGTAGTAGGCGTATGCAAAATGACGCAGTTTGAATTAAATTAAAAGCTGTCAGCATGTAACACTTTGCATCTGTTCCCTTCCATGAGTAGATTGTGGAGAAGATAAGATGTACAACTTAGACTGGGAATGCCTGCATTACTGATGATGTGTTCTAATGATGGCAAGTGATTGAGTTGATGTGTTCGTAAGAAATTAATTCATTTTACAGTCTCTGAAAAAATCTAAAGTTGAAGCTCAGCAGAACAGTTAACATACACCACAGTAAACAAAAGCAGTATATGCAGTTATTTGCTAGCTCAGTTCTTTGTAATTAGCATGCTGTATCCCAGACTTACTGAACTTACAACTTTTTCTTTAAAATTCTTCCTTGCGTAATCATCCTTACTGAGCAGCCATGGCGTTTTCAGGATGCCTTTTAAGAGCGTTCTTTGATTCACTTTTTGTTATAAGTTGAATGCTGCATCAACTTGTTTGTTTATTTTACTGCAGAATCTGCCAGAGAATTTCAGTGATTGCAAACTTAAAAAGAAGGGGTTGGTGAAAAGGGTTCAGGTGAGTATTTTTATTCTTTGTTTTTCCATTAATGCTGGGCATTTGTATACCAAGAGTTTGTGAAAATCAGAGCTGTTCAGAGCTTAGATTTTTTTCAGTGTTTGTTCTTACATTGGTATTTCTTAGGACCATCCTTTAAGGGGTATTTAATAGCTTTGTAAAACATTATATGAAAATACAGGTTTTCATAGTTCGTGCTGTTTCCAGATAATGTTTGTAATTTACATTAGTGGTTGGCCTTATGGCAGCCTGATGATGTAAAGTAATTCTGATAACTTATAAGGAAAAAGGGATGATTCCTCCTTTCCCATGTCTTGGTGGACTGGTGTAGTGAATGAGGTCTGTGCCCAAAGATGCAGTCAACTGTATCTCCTGCTGGACCTTGCTAGAGGTGTTCTTTGGAAAATTTAGCTTCTATTGCAATGTACCAACTTTCTATGGAGGAGTCTCTAAAGTAAAATCTGTACAGAACAGCTTCTTTGGGGGTGGGTTTTTTAATTGCTTTGCCATTTTACAATGCTTAAAAATTCCTAGGCATTGTTTTTTTAGAGACCTTGAGCTGAAGGTTTGTTACCAAATACTGGAATTCATCCTTCCACCCTCCTCCCCCAAAAGCCAAACTTCCATAAACAAGTGGTAATGCTACTCATATTACTGCGTTTATTTGTGTTATGCTATATGGATTATGCTTCAGTCACAGGTTAGACCCCTGAAAATTATTTGTGAAAGTACCTTGCATTCATATATGGAGTTGAAATGTTTTGTCTTTTAGTGTAACCTTATTGAATGCTTTCTATAAATGTTTACCAATAGGCATCTGTTTTAGAGGAAGTCTTATCAAGAAGTACCCCATAATAGAAATGTTGTAACTTTAGGGACGAAGCCCTTTATACTCTGTTGCAGAGTTAAGTTCAAATGATGCAAATTGAAATGAAGATGGTTGTGGACGTAGCTATGTTATATGGGGCTCTGAACATGCCCTTGTTTCCATGCGCTTAACCAGAGCTGCAAAAATTTGTAACGGAGGTATAGCTATCGCCCTCATGGCAAGCTACTGGAGCTCCACTCTTGGGTGAAGTTATTGCAGAAATAAGTGGCGCTTTGTACAAGAACTGCTGTTAAAGCATAAAACAGACTCTGTTAAGCAGAGATCAGAATTGTTGTTGTGCTTTTATAGGCACAGTTTTCTGCAACTGTAGTTTATAAACCCTTTGAGCACTGCAGAAGAATCTAAGGGGTTTCACACCAGAGCAGTCAACAACGGTTTTTTTTTCCAGAGCCAGAAAACGGTGGCAAGTTATGCTCTTAAGTATTCATGAAAGCAAGGGGAGCTATTGACTGCCTTCTGTTGCTGGCAATCGCATATCCTCGAGAATGGGGAGACGGATATAAAACACTTGCAGCCAGCAACTGCATCTGTTACACTGTGACTTTTTCATCCCTCAAGTCCTTGCAGAAGTGAGTTGATGCCAGCTCAAGGGATTGGCTGAAGACAGATGATTCAAAATAGTGTGATGGTTGAGAAACATTCACCTGGCACAACAGTCTGCTGCTCTAGAGGGAAGGAGGTTTCTTAATGTCATTTTAATGTGAATAACATTAAATATCTGGTTTGACTGCAACAGTAGTGCAAACAGAGCAAAACTGAGTGCAAGATGTGTATGGAGAGTGGGAGAGTCCACTCAGAAACTACAATGTACTCGCATACATTGGAATTGGGCTAGAAGCGTTTATTGGCTTAAAGTGCACTGTGTACAGTACAAACAAAGTGACAAGTGGCTGCTGGCTCTTGATTGCTGTGTTGCTATACTTGTAAGAACTTGCGGGCAGGCTCTAAGAAAGCTTAAGGCGCTATGGACTGCCCTTTTTGGAAAGGAGCCTTCTGTCTTTTGAGGCACACCAGCTACCTACTGATAAACATGGGGTTCATGTTGCTGTGTAGTCCTGAGAAATAGAAGAGGCCTTGGTTTAATGAAAGCTTATTTTAGATTTCACTGAGTCGGTTTGTTGCTCCCACTCTTGGCTACATAAATATGTGTTCTAGAGAGGAGTTTAAAAGTCGTGTTCCAAACTGAAGCACTAACTTGCCTGAACCTTTATGATCCTTGTTGTTGGTTATGAACTTTGGATCAACTCAAAGAACTTCAGTGGCAGGACTGGTGAGGATGGGCAGCCACGTTGCCTTATCAAATGCCATGCTTCTGTTGGATTCTGGGTAAACAAAATTGTGAATAAGCTATTATTAAAACTGAACTGCAAGGCAGTTGTTGAGTTGGCTTCTTCAAACTCATGATGGAAACTGCAGTTTCTGTTCTTAAGAAGGATCTACAGTTTCTGTAATTTCATCCCAAATAACATTTGTTTGTTTCTTATTCTCAGGTTTTTCTTGCCCAGTGTGATACCGTTGAAGGAAATATTGGTCAAGAAATGGACAAGCTACAGTCAAAGAATTTGGCGCTGGCAGAATGAGGCATTGCCCTACGTAATTAGGAAACATAATTGCTCTATGAGCAAGAAGAAAAGTTTGCTCTTTGTTTTGGAGCACGTATTCAGCTTTTTTTTTTTTTTTTTTAAAGTCCAGTCTGTTAGACTGGTACTAGTCAATCATTTCTCGCTGGTTGTCTTGTTTGCCGCTTGGTTAGACCTATTATTTTGAAAAGAGAATCCTTCCTGAAGAATTACAGAAATGATCTTTGTGGTGAATTGCTATGTATCTTATGGACAACTGTTTAGTTAACTAAGTTACAAAGTTTGCAGTGATGGGCAGTTTTGTCTAATATTTTTTTGAATTTATTTAGAGCTCAAATCAAAGAAGGTCTATACTAGTATAAGTGCCATAAGTTGCAATTGTAGGTCTTCAGCTTGATTGAAAAAGGCAAACTGAGATGACATCTGCGAAAGTCGAACATTGTAGTAGACAGTTCAGAGCAATAAAAAAACCCCTACGCATTTGTATCTATGTAATGTTTGTATGCATTTATAAATATAAGAAAGCTTAAATATAAGGGAGTCGTACCTATTTTAGCCTTAAACTGTCATAATAAATGGCATGTACTGTAACATGTATGGTACTTAATTTTGAGTGGTGCTTTAAGTTGTTACTTAGCTCCTTGATACAGACGTATGTTTTTTACATAGATTTCTGATGTACTGTGGTTTTTATAGATTATTCTTATTTTTATTGTTTGTGTTCCATCTTCAGTTATGGTGGGAAATGAAATGATGTTACTCATGCTGCTCATATACCAAGGGTGCAGTTCAAGCAAGGTGTAACTAAGGAGCTATTTTCAAAGGGGTTTTTTATACTTTTTTCCTGATTTCACTGAATTCATGATGCTATATTTAATGGAAAATTGCAGTGATTATTTCTAGTCTGCTAAGGTAATCAGTGAGGTTTTATAACATGTTACAAAGTGACACAACTTTATTTTAGCCATGTGACTGAGGTTTATGACTGATTCTCGCAGTCAGATATGTGCTGTGCTTAGCCTTCTCTGTTAGGTGAAAAATAAGCTTTTGCGTGAGAAAGTAACTGTGAGGAGGCGCAGCCAACTTTGCAGTTGTTGGTCAGAGCCCGTAGCTAACGTACCTATAGTGGGAGTTGCTTTTTCATTGATGCTTCTGGTCGGTAGATCAGTCGTATACGCGGTGGCTGGTGAAGTAGTGACTGGTAAGGAGCCGGTGTCGGTGGGGGAGAAGAAAAGCCCTTTCGTCTCAAATGAGTGAGACTGAGGACATTTAGAAATGGCCCTTAGGTAGAGAGTTTTTATCCGTATGTGACTGTTTGAAGATTAGCTGTCCTTTCAAGACAAAAATAGGAAATATGTGTAAAGAAAAAAATACGTTAATTTCTAATAAATTATAAACTTAAATAATACCTAAAGTAGTATTATTGAAGTATTATCTTTGCTGTTTGCAATTGCAGGAGAATTTCTTTAGCGAAAAATGCCATTGCACAAGTGAAGTGATAGCCCTTCATTAGAAAGGGTCACTTTTATTCTAAAAATGCCTTTTGACCATACCAAGATTGGAGTTGCCATATTTTGTACTGTTAACCAGTTTCTTCAAGGTTATATTTTTTCCATATGCAATTCTCTCCTCAGCATCTGTGGAGGACTTTAAGGACTAAACTCCTAGGAAGCTTGTCTATCATGTTAGGAGATGGTATGTTTGGTAGGACTGTGGATGTTTTTTCCTAGGCTACTAAGTCAGGTCATGCTGCGTGTTCCCAGCACTTTAAGGTGAGGGGGAAGAAGAGTTGGTTGTAGCCATTTTTATGAAGCCTACTTAGAGTAGGACCAGATTCAGCTGACTTTTAAACCACCAGCAATGCCGTTGCCTAATTCAGGGGATGCAAAAGTGTCCACTTTCCTGTGATGGAGAGGATTCTCACCCTCTCAAATGTAAGTCCTCTGATGCATTGAACTTTCACAGGTGCACGTATAATAAGCAAAGTGTCCTCTTGGCCATGAGCTGAGCTGGGAGCTGGCTAGGACTGTGTCCCTTCCTGCTCCTCCTTCCTATTTTTCTTTCTTGGGTGAGAACACTAACGCTATGGGCAGACATCGTCTTCCCAGCGCTCCCTCCCAGAAACTGCTGCTTGTTGTGGGCACATCCTCAGCCTGGAGTAACTTTTAAGCTGTTCCATAGTAGATCTTTTGATAATCTGGTACTTGGAGGCAACGAGAGTGATGATGAACCTCATCCGGATTCATCAAAGAGTGGGTGTCCTGAGCTGAAGTTACCTTACAGCAGTAACTCCTGGTATCAGAGTGTTTGGTTTCTGGGACAAAAGCATGTGTACGAAGACAAACTTTTGCAGGAAGAAATTTCTTGTCTTCCAAATACAAAAATGAGTTGATTCCCTTTGGAAAATAGATGGTTGTATTTAGAGTTATCAAAGACCTTCTAGAGTGGATTGACTTTTATACTTAGTTTGGAAAGAGTAGCCCTACACTTCATTTTTTTTTATAATAGCCTTAAATTTCAGTAAAAGCAAACTTCTGTGCTTTTGAAAGTGGGGCAGACTGCAATTGTGGGAGGAAGGGGAAGGAAGAGCAGATTTTAAATATTCTTCAGAATTTGTAAAGGCAAACAGATCTCAGGCAAGCTTAAGATACGTTCTCTCACTGATTCTGTAGCATCACAGGTGTACTGTGATACCTGTTTTGCTACTGAATCATTTCCCCCCTCCCCCCCCNNTTTCGCTGGAACCCTTCCCCCCCCCCCCCCCCCCCCAGGCATCTGCCCTGATGGTGTCAAAAGAGAAGTGACTCCCTTTGGCCTTGGTTGCACTTACACCATTGTCTTCCTCCGGTCGCCGTGTTGCTCTGTCTGCGTTTACACACCTGGGGTTTGCCACCCCAGCAAAACCTCTTGCCGCAAAGTTTTGGCTTTTATGAAAATGGAAATCGAATCACGTGGCCCCCCCACTTTCTCCCCCACCTCCCTATAAGCTGTGGTGGGAGACAAACCAAGCCTGATGTTGAGGGATCTGTGGAGCCCGGAGCCGTGGGACAGCGTGAAATGAGCTGCTCGTAGTGGTGGCCTCCTCAGTGACCACGTCGTCCTGAAGGTAATGCTGCTGTCAGCCTGGAGAAACGCTTCCTTCACTTTTTAATGGTGGCTCGTGGTTTGGAGCGGAGTACTTGACACCATGGAACTTGGGGCTGGATTTTTTTATTAACTTATTTTATTGTGCTATCATAAATGAAACGGTAAAAATAAAACTACGGAACGTTCTCTGCCCTCCTTGGTCACGGCGTGGTTACTGAATGCTGTAGGTGGGCTGTATTTTGGTGGGGAGAATCCATATGCCACACAGCGTGGGCTGCGGGACGTGTTTGGGAGCAGCAGCCGTCTGTGTGCCATGTGCTGTGCCGTGCCTCCCAAAGGGCCGCGGGGGCTCACAGCCTCAGACCTTCACCCCCATTGGCAATGAGCCCAGGCATAAGGAAAAGCTGGCGGGGCGTTTAAAAGGGCTTTTCACAGTTGTGGTGCACACGGAGGGTTTCTGTATCTGGGTGAAGGGGATAGACTGGGGTTTTTGTTACTATCTTTTTACTTATTTTGGGTGGGTCTGGGGGCGCTTTTTAGGGAATTTATTCGGAGGTGTGGCCTAACAGCTGGATTACAGTGCCCCTCTACTTATGGTGGCGCTCCGAAGGCTTAACTACTGAAAAACCTGATCAAGCTGGAGAGCTTAATTATGCTCTATTGCCCAGATAAAATTTTATTTCTGCTGCAGCTGCTGCCCTCCGCCGGGGGCGGGGCCTCGCCTTCCCGCCACGCCCCCTCATCAAGCCCCGCCCCATCTAGACCACGCCCCCGGTGTCTTCTCCCCGCCCCTCCGGCGTAGCCTCGCTCTGGCCGCCGGCACCGCCCCTGCCGCTGTGCTCGCCGGGAGAAGATGGCGGCGGCCGGGATGGGCCCGGGTCGGAAGCAGGTGCGGCAGGAGGAGCTGCGGCGCCTCATGCGGGAGAAGCAGCGGCAGAACGCGGGAAAGAAGCGGATCGATTCGCCCTTCGCCAAATATCCTCGGTCAGCGGGGGCTTCCCGGCCCTCGCCTCGGGGGCGGGCCCGGCGGGGCGGGAGGGGGGCGGCGGTGAGGTGAGGTGAGGGTCGGGGGTCCGCGCCGCAGCCCCCTGCTTTCCTTAACGGCGGCCGCCACGTACAACAGCCTGGGGCACCTGAGCTGCACGCTGTGCAACGCGGCGGTGAAGAGCGAGCTGCTGTGGCAGACCCACGTCCTGGGCAAGCAGCACCGTGAGGTGAGCGGCCGCCGGCTTCCCGCCCCAGCTGGCCGGGGGGGCGGGGGAGAGGTGGGGCTGGTCCCGGCGCTGCGAGGGCCCTGGCTGCCCGTTGGCTGGGGGTAGGGGGTGTCGGCTGGGCTCAACGGGGCGCTGACGGGCCTTATGTTGTTGAGGGGTAACCGGGCAGCAGGTGAGGAGGGGGGAGGACGGAGGGCGTGTGTGCTGCTTTCCGGAGTGTACGCTAATAGATAACGGCTGAGCATTTGCCAGGAGAGAATAGCCTGATGGGTTTTGTTTTCTTAAAATCGATGTATTTATTGAAAGGCCAGCACTTGACAGAATCATCCCGCATCTTTCGAGGGACGTCCTCTTAAGATCATAGAATGGTTTGGGCTGGAAGGGACCTTAAAGATCATCTAGTTCCCCCCCCCCTGCCATGGGCAGGGACACCTTCCACTAGACCAGGCTGCTCAAAGCCCCGTCCAGCCTGGTCTTGACCACTTCCAGGCATGGGGCATCCACAGCCTCCCTGGGCAACCTGTGCCAGTGTCTCACCCCCCTCATAGTGAAAAATTTCTTCCTGATGCCCAGTCTAAATCTCTCCTCTTTCAGCTTAAAACCATTACGCCTTGTCCTATCACTACATGCCCTTGTAAAAAGTCCCTCTTCAGCTTTCTTGTAGGCCCCCTTCAGATACTGGAAGCTGTTCCTATGTTAGTGACAGTTTTTAACTGTCATTTTCTGCAGCTTGGACTTGGAAACCCTCCTTGGGATTGCTTTGTTACCTGTATCTTACTAACTGACAGCTTACGCGTGGTTAAGAAAATATGCTTTTTTTTCTTTGCAATGTAGCGGTAAAGATAAAAAATTTGTAAAATAGTTTCAGGGAGCTTGTAACTTGGAGGCAACCTTAGATCTGATTTTTTTTATCCTTTTAAATTCTGCTGCTTATCAGAAATTGAGAGATGGCATTTAATTTTACAAGTACAGAGGAAAAGACCAGAAGAACTGAGGGGTTCCTAGTTCATTGCCTGCATTCTGAGCAGATCGTTGTGGCAAGGCACAGTAACGTGTCTTTAGTACTACTGCTGTGTTTTAATTTTAAAACACTTAATATTCCAGGACGTTAGGATGAGTCCAGCCTTCCTGCTCTTTCTTGCAGTGTTTTACTGTTGTAAATGTCACTGATCTTAGCCTTTTCTTTCTCACTGGTACAGCCTCCCTTGTGCAAGCATGTCAGTTCCTCTGCCCCCATGCCACATCATTCATGAGGCTGACGGAAACATTGGTCTTGGTTTCTGTATCCGTGATGTCTATTTCAGTGATCTTGTTCTAGAAAGATACTAGCTTGCTTCAATAAACTGTTCTAAAAGCTCTGTATTTTAAGCTGCAATCTAGAAGTTTCTGCTAGGAAAGCTTCCTGAATTTTGTACTTCTTTACAGAGAGTTGCAGAATTAAAAGGCACAAAGCAGACAGCAACAAGTTCAGCTGCTAGCACATCATCTCATCCTGTCAAGAGAAAAACTGTTGACACAGAAAATACAGAGTTAAAGAGAGTAAAAGGTAAGGAGAGAAAAATGCTTATCAAGCACTTGCCAGAATCTAGCCATTTTACATCTTGAATGTTTTTGGTTTGTTTTATTTCCTGTGGAAGTGAGCGTGAATACACACGACTTTTGAGTTAATGTTAGCTTGTTGCTACTGAAAAGGGAGAAAGTCTGTCTTGCTCTTTCTCTCTGAATTCACTGATTAGGAGAAAACTGCACTTCTGCTAGTTTACCTAGTTTTCTTCTGGGTTGCTGGGTTAAAATATGTCATCGAGCTGCAGGCTTGGTCTAAACAGAACCAGAAACAGTGTAAGTTAAACAGTAGAAACGCTTTCCCTGAAGTCGTGTTATTCCTTTTTAGTGGGATTAAGCCTCTGGTTTACCTCAAACCATGCATGAAAGTTCATGCTAAAGGAAAGATAGTTTTTTTTTTTTCCCTTGGTGCTACTGAACACGTAAACATATTAAATATATGAAAGTGTGCATGTGTGAACTTGCTGCTGTAGTAGGAGTTTGTTTGAGGGATGTATCTTTTAAAAGCATGGATTGTAAGAAGTGATTCTTGCCTGTTATACAGGTACAGACGAAAAGCCACATACGTCTACATCTGGGTAAGTAGATCTTATTATGTATGAGTTTTTTGTAAATGTACTAACTGCTGCATTCTCACCCAGTTCTTCCTCATCTCTCCTTCCTAGCCAAGGGTAAAGATTCAGAGAATCAGCAGATCCCTGCTTCTGCTCATTTTCTAATGTGTGTGTATATTCATGAACATGGCAGCGTCGTCCTCAGTGCAGATAAGAAAAATCATGGTGTTAACTCTAGGGTCTCTGACAAAGCAGGAATTCTTTTACTGTCACTATCAGACTTTTAAGGATTAATATGTGGTGGTATTATGCGATTTGCTAGAATGAAAATAACTAGATTGTGGCATGCACTCTAATGCTAGCATACTGCAGAAGAGATGGTAGTCTGAAATTAAGACAAATGTATATTTAAATGTACTCTGAAATCATATTTATTCACAAAAAACTACTAACGAATGTCATCAGCAGATCTTTATTAAGATGTTTTTGTCGCTTAAAATTCATGTCAATGCATATCTTGCAGTGGAACTCTCACAAATACAGGAGTGTATTTGACTTCAAGGGATTGGGTTAAGCATCTTACTGTCACTAAAGATTTCTGGTGGTATTTGGAGATCTTTGTGGGGTTGGTAGTTGTCACATGAGGCCTGCAGGTCTCCCGTACACTTCTTCACAGAATAAATTATTATTATCTTACATAGATGTTACAAGCTGTTATCTTGACACTAGAAAACGCTTAGCTTGTAGAAATTTTGAGTGTGTGTGCAAAATTAACAGTTTTGAGAGGTTTGTTCGTTATTAAATTGATCAGTATGATTATTTTAAAATATAACCTGGAAAAATGTTTGGCTTGGAGGCCTGCAGCTATTCTGGGTGTTCTCATGGCTGAGACTGTGTGGCTCTTCTAAGCTGCAGATCTGAGCAGCGGCAGGTACCCAAAACAAGCAGTTGTGTAATACACGAAGGTTATCAAGGTTTACGTGGCATCAGTATGACCGCTGAATTATGAATTTGTATTTGAACGTGTTCACAGCAGCTATACTGATCCAAATAGCTTTAAATAAGGAAATAGAATTACCTAAGCTGCCGTTCCTCGAAATGCACTTCGTCATGGGATATTTTTATTAGTGTTTCTTATCTTGAATATTCAAATATAAAAATGGAACTCAAATGTGATTTCAGAATTAACCTGAGCATTTCTGGGGAGCTTCAAACAAAAGCAACAAATATGTGCTGCCTTCAGCTGGTGGTTACATTGGTAGCCACGCAGTTTAGGGTATTGCACAATATCTGAAAGATCGTATTCCTCACAGATTGAATAGGCTTCAGATGCTAGACTTTATATGATTCTTATGAAGTTTGAAATAGTTATGTTGTGTGTTCTTTACTAGTCTGCCAGCAGATTTTTTTGATGAAACAAAGCAAGATACTGCAAACGAACAGCTTTCAAAGCGTCCAGGTCCCAGTTTATTGTCAGGAAATTACGATGATGATGATGATGATGATGATGAAGAGGAAGAACAAGATGAATCACACCAATCTACTGTTACGCATAAAACTGAAATTCCACCTCCAACTCAAGAAGTAATAGCTAATTCTCTGCCTGCAGGTAATGCTGACTGAAATAGGAAGTGATTCAGCAAGGAGAAGCTGTGTTTTAACTGATGATGGAAGGGTTTTCAATTATTTTTCCCATTATTCCTGCTAGCTGGTTAGGGTGTGTAATATTGGAAGTAGAGAAAGGAGATTCTTTGCTGGTTTGTTATTGTGTGGTGTTTTCGCAGCGTGCTTGTTGATTTTATGTTCTAATTGTTTGAGGCTGTCAAGTGAAATAACGTCTGGCTGTTCTTCCCTTGGTTTAGTAAGGCATTAATTGAAATTCCTGTCTAGTCAGAATTTTTTAAAGAAGCTTGAACAGTTGTTCTTTTTGCTCATAGGCTTCTGTTCTTTCTTACAGACTTCTTTGACAGCAAAACTACAGCTGCTCCTATAGTTTCCCATTCAGGATCCATACAGAAAGCAGAGATACAAGAGAAGATAGTGGAAAGGTAGGCAGTCAAATGTTGATAAATTTGGGAATCGTAAATAAATATTACCCTTTCAGGAAATACAGATTGTGATCACTTAGAATTCTGTCATATTTTTAACTTGTATTCAGAATAGTTTGTATATATGTCAGCCTCTAGTTTATTTCAGACAGGTATTTTGCACCGTGGGGGCAGGATGAGAGATGGAGCGATGCCATACAGTGTCTGTTAGACATCTCTATTTGCAAATAATTTTAACACAGGATACTGTTGAAGCTTAGTGTCAACCACTGCTTTTAGCTGTTTAAAGAAAACCATTTGCTTGTTCTCTAGTAATGGTTCAGCTCACTTGGGCACTTTTTTAGACAGGGGTTTAGGCTTTCAAAAGTAGAGACTGTGCTGTTAAAATGTTAGGGTGCTCAGCACTCTAGAAAGAATAGTTTAAGAAGCCTAAGCTCTTGTTTTGACAGTGAGGTTTAAAACCTGTCCGTGCAGTTCCTTATAAGTTAGATAAGACCAAACTAAAGAAACAAGTTTTGATAAACTTGTAGGTAAAACTCGGGGAATAAAAAAACATGTTTCATTTCTAGGTTCTTGTATAAAAGTTCATGGATTTTATTCTTGACTATTTTAAACTTTACAACAAAGCAGGTTGTAAAGTGTTAACTCAGGATAATAGTAATCAAACATTTCAGGAAAGAAAACACTGCTGAAGCTTTGCCAGAAGGTTTCTTTGATGATCCTGAAGTGGATGCAAAAGTAAGTGATCTGCTCTCTTTATGCTGCTGGATTTATTTCTGCCAGTTGTAATGATTTTCTGAGTAGTAAGGATGCTTTTTCAGGTAATTAGTCATACCGGAATACAAGGAAATGACTGAACTATTTCATTCTGTATTAATTAGAAGACATGAAAAGGGACAGAAGCAGGCAGGAAGAGCTTGTTAAATTATGGCTCGAAGTGTATTTTTGATTATGGTTCCTTTGTGGCTCTTAGAGAAAACCTAAGAAATGTTATTTGTTGGTTAAAATGCTGGACTGAGATTTGGACAATCCACCTGTTACTTTTATTTCATCATCCCAGGAATCCCAGGAAAAGCATTTCACCTAATTTGTACGTCCAATTTGGCTTTGGAATGGAGGATATAAAAATAGTTCTCTAATGTCCTTTGAGAGACCCTTTTAAAAAGTGTTAAGAGTTACTATGTGACTCATACTATACATCCTCTTAGAATGAAAATAGCTAGATTATGGCATACACTGCATTCTCTAGTACTGGCACACTACAACAGTGAACTTGTTCTTCAGCCCTCTTGCCTTTTACCACTATGGGTTTTTTAGGTGCTCAGAAAAGAAATATGGGCATTCAACGCATTTCTCAAAAAAACCCCACAACTAAAAATCTTGGGATTTTGATCAAAGTAATTCATACTTCCTTCAACTTGCACAGTACCAAATGATGACCCAAATAAACACTGATATTTGAAATACAAACTTTTTTTTTATTTATTTACCACAGATTTGATGGCTTTCCTGTTTTCTTTATTGAAATAATAACGTTGTAGGCTCAAAGTCTCTTTTTTTTTTTATTTTGCTTGAGTATATTTCCCTATTGTTTACACTCTAGAAGGGTGCTGGTGTATTGAAATTGTATTGTGAGGTTGAGCCATGACTTCTGATTTGGAGACCTTCCAAATAATGCTGCTTTATGTTCAGTTAGTCCCACTGTCCCAATTACGAGCTTAGGTGTCTCTTACTTGCTCTTGTCAAGATTCTTTTGGCACCACTCAGGCCCACATGTTGGCATATATGAATAGTTTTGAATAAAGACATTTTGAATATTGAAATATGTACCTGGAAAAGCCACGCTTTTTTTCTTCTTATTATTACTAAGTGTTAAATTTTTCAAATACTTAGTTTCACCATGAGTTGAGAAACTTGTGCAAAGCAGGAATGCCTAGCAGGCAAAGGAGAATCTGCTTAAATCTGTGAGGACACTGGTTAGTGATCTTTGTTCTGGTTGTCACCTCACTTGTTAAAATTTACAAGTGGATACGTGTTCGAGTAAGCATTTCCTTGAATCGTTTGCTGGTGCTCGTCTTTTTAAGGAGCCCTTTCTAAGTTTAGTTAATATGCAGGGGAAGGAGAGTATTTGTGACATCGCTTATATTGAGATGGCTGCAGTGATTCTGTGTTGGAATCATACACAAAATAATTATTTTCAGAATTAACAGTGAGCATTTGGAAGGGAGATTTGTGGACTTGAAAAATGTTGGTTCTTTACATCAGGAATTTATAAAGCATATAAATTCAGGATTAGATAAATATTTCAAGGAAAAATAATGTCTTTAGTGTTTAAATTTATTGTAAGAAATACAAATAATTATGAATTACAAAAGACAACCACAATGCGTAATAACACAGTACATACACATATGATAGAAATAATCGCAGAACAGAAAAATGAAATGACTATTACTTCCCAGTACGTAGTTTGCTTGGAAGCTTCTAATTTATTCTATAAACTTAATTCATACTACTGGATTTTGTATAATCATTCAGGAACAAAACGTACCAAACTTGTCTTTACCATAGTGATGACTGATGTGTTACCGAAAGAGAGGAATGGATAAAGGAAAAATAAAACTAATGCAAAAAGATGGTGCCATGAATTACTGTTTTCAAATTGCTTAGTTCTCCTAGCTACAAAATTTCCACCCAGTCCAGAGCCAGGCATAATCTGTCATCTAACATATTATATATGCCACATCTTCCAGTCTTGAATTGTGGAAGTTTTGGTTACACAGGTAGATTATCTTGTTTATTTGCTTGTGTTAAAAACACAATCTGGTTTTGATTATCTTAGTTGTAGATCTTAAACACATTTTTACAGCTACTACTTTTTCAGTCTTGTCTTAGTAATTAATGCAGTCTACCACAGAAGAAAAAGCTTTGCGTGTCATTAAAATTGGTACGTAGCTGTACTATTTCTTCTGTTAGCCAACAAAATTAGACTAGATTTGAAATATAGTCAGACTATCTAACACCAGTCAGACTAGTGACTGAATCACTTGATATTTCACGTTATGCCAAAGGCAAACAATTCACTGCTTTTTGGCTTGTGAGACAGCTACTATATACGATTGAACAGGCAGCTTACAGAAGCATTTAAAAGTTACCAGCTGACGTAGTGAAATTACAGACCATCAGATTAACAGATTTAGTCACTTTTTTTAATCCAAACATTCCACACCATCCATTCTTAGTCAATTATTCTTTAATGATACAGTCAAGGGTGTTGTTTTAATCCAGGAGTAGAGTCCGATTTTTTTTTTCCTCCAGAACTATTGTGCAGTTGCACTCCCTTGTTCATATACATTACTTAAACTGAAATACGTTGACCAGATTTTTCTGAGAACACAACACAATTTATCCTGTTTCTCCAGCTGTTTTACAAAAGAGTCACTAGACATAAATTGTTAATAAGCCTGTTTTCTCACGTTCTTTAGGTGCGAAAAGTTGATGCTCCAAAGGATCAGATGGACAAAGAATGGGATGAATTTCAAAAGGCAATGCGACAGGTCAACACAGTAAGTAATGGAATCTATTTTTATTGATTCTAAATACTATACACAATAAGGAAAACAACAGTTTCATGCAGCTCTGCAGAACGACTGACATCTGCATTTGTCAGCTGTTTGTTGCAATGCAGTGTGTGGTTAAATGCACTTTATAAATGAGCAAAGGGTTCCTTATATTTCCACTTAAGTGAAATTAAGTTGAAAAAACATTTGATCAGGATCCAGTCGTCAATATATATCTATCTACATTTGTTAAATTGTGTTTAAATAAGGTAGCATATACCTCAGATCAGTGTCCTGTATCCAAACAGGACATAATTGTGGGCTCTTCTTTAGATGAGATGTATTCATATTTTAACCTTGAAAAAAACAGAACAAAACACCACCTGTTTGTCTTTTTCAAAAAGAATCTATAAAGTGTACATAACCTGGGTTTTATGGTTAATTTAAATGTACTGGAAACGAACCCAAAATTTGGGAAAGTGACAAAACATTTTGTGTGTGAGAGACATAAGTTGGCCACAATGTTTCTGTTCTTCCATTTTTTACTGTTTAGCATTGCTTGGAAAGTCTTCCCGGAACAGGTTTTTTTCTGCCCTTTTGTACAATATAAAACTGTCACTAAAGATACCTGGTGTTCTCAATCTTCCTCTAGAGTATTTGCTTTTTTTTTTTTATTATTATTTTTAATTGTAAGTAATTGCTCATATGTCAACTGCTAAGAAGAGTGGTGCAAAGAAATTTATCATTGCTCATTTTAAAGTGGTCAGCGCTATAAACAGAGCGAATGTTCATACAAAAGCAGTGGTGGATACATTTTGCTAGCATTAGCCATTCAGATAATTCTTCAGCTTAGAAGGAATCTTCTCAGTTATGCGTGGACCATTGATTGCATAGCATCTCCCAGACATTCAGATTTGAGAAAGTATATGCTGAAAAAAATAACAGGTTAGAAACACTTCGGGATCTAGCGTGAATATTTAACCAATACTTTCAATAAGCTTGTGTAATGAAGTCCCAAGCATTGGGATATAGCTCCTATTTCAGCTTTAGACTTTGGATGCGCGTAGTTTCTTTATGCTCAGTTTCAAATAGTAGTGTATTGGAAGATTCGAAAAGTTAACCCCAAAGCAGCCAAACTACTTTTCGCCTTTAGTTTTAAGAAAAAAAAATTTCCATTTCAAATTAAACCAGATCAGTTTTTTCTGTATCTGCCTCCAGAGTCTTTTGTGAAGGTGGGAGTATATGCACAAGAGATTGACATTGACTTGAGGTAGAGGGGAGGAAGGGAACACACAGACATCAAAAAGAAACAACAGTGGAACTCAGGATGAAGGTGAATTTTTCTTAGCGCTTTTCTGGTTTAGATTTCAGAAGCAATAGTGGCAGAAGAGGATGAGGAGGGACGACTAGATCGTCAGATTGGAGAAATTGACGAGCAGATGTAAGTAGATCAATTTTTCCTCAAACTTTCTATTCTCCAGCAGTAATGGATTGTTATTTGACTAGAGTGATAAAAACATTTTTAATTTTCATCTTCTGTGCTACTACCTTTCATTAATCACCTAAATATTAGAAGGAGAAAGACCAACTCCCTCAGATTGCAGAATGATACTTAATAAAAACATGAATTTTGGTGCAAAGTCATGTAATTATTTGCAAAGAGAGAATGCACTAGAATCACCGAAAATACAGCAAGCAGGCATGGGCAAAATAAAGCAATAGAAGGCAAATTCTTTGAACAAACTGTCTGTGTCAAATGTCTTAAATTGAATTGATGTAGAATTTATGTGAGCATTTTTAAAAAACAAGGTCTGATATTCTGCACTGCAATTAAAATTTCGATAATGAGATTTGTGTTTTGACCATCCATTTGCTGGACTGCAAATGCCCTGTTCTGTGACTAACGCTCCTTGTTTGTAATAGAAGTTTACTTAAAGATTTCGTTGAGTGATGCGCTTCATTACATGAAGTGGGTTTTTTTTTTCGTTTTGTTTTATTGACGTGGTAGGTGTAGCAGTTGGATAAACATTAGTTTAAACTCTTCAGTAACCTGAAATACAGCTTAGTGTAACAGATCGTTACCGTTATCATGTAGCTTAACGCGTTGATTAACAATTATTATGGCAATGGTAGCAACTGAAAAGAAAAAGATGAATTCTGATTTTAATGAACCTTGCAACAAAAAGAAGACACTAGAAATTAAAGGAACACTTAAGCCATCTGGCCAGATTTACATGCTACAGATAATGAGTATATAGTAGCGATAGCATTGGGTTCAAACTGACTTTGGCAGTACAGGAGTGTCTTTTAACAATGTTCATGTAATTCTTGAGAGGGCTTGAGCTAAACCTGGCTGTCTTTGAGCATTCATTTTTAACAGTAGTTTAGGATGCTATAGTACATAGAACCAATTTCGGGAATTTGTAGAGAATTTCAAGTTTTTTACCGTAATTATTTTTACCCAAAATAAAAGTTCCAAATAGATTTTTAAAGACTGTTTTTGTAGCTTTAACTTCTGAGTGCACTTAAATGCAGGCCATTTTGAATTAAATTAAAAATCAAATTAATTGCAGTTACATTCATGTTTTCCTTAGCCTTCAAATCTTCAGCTGCGACTGCATGTAAGTAATCGTATTGCAGATATGCAAGGAGAAACAGATGCAGATAATAATCTTTCCTTGTTGACCCTTCATAGCAAATAGGAATGAAAGAAGCAAAGATGTATTTAAGTCAAGCTGATATTACTTGGCATTTTCAACAAAATACCCTGTTAAAACAGCAAGTTATGAAACATATTTCAAGGACAGAACTTTTTAAGTAAATGGAAAACTGAAACTCGTGGATTGCGTTTACTTTAAAAGTTCTGTTATAGCACAGTAAGCAGATAAAGGATCTGAACACTTGTGCTGCTTTTTTATTTTCAGAGACGCCACCACTAAGTTATAAAAATTGATAGCCAGTTGATATCTCACCTTTCTACCATAAACGTAAACCTTAAGTGGAGCAAAGAATAGTGTCTCTTCCTGTGTGGAAGTGGATGTTGGTTTGTGGTGGTATTGCAGCGGTTAAAACATTTGGATTAGACCTCCTTGCTAGAGAACTGAACACACCTCACCCCTCCTCTGGTCGGTTTCCACATGATTAATACAGATAAGGTGCACTAGCATCTTGGAGCTTTGTTTATCCAAAGTTAGAGAAGTGAAGTCCAGCACTGTAGAAAATCCAATTAACGTGGAAAGTGTTAATAGGTGGTTTACTTTTCAACAGTGAATGTTATCGCCGTGTTGAGCTTTTGCGTAACCGCCAGGATCTGATGAAGGAGAAGTTAAAGGAAGCCATGAGGTTAAGAGCAACACAAGAGAAAGAGGATGAGGCTATTGGTAGCGAAGACGAAGAAGAATTGCAGGATTTGCTGTCTCAAGACTGGCGGGTGAAAGGGACCTTGTTGTAGCATTTCCACAACATGGTTGATGTTCTCTTTATCTGTGATGTTACTTCCATTGTTAGAAGTGAGAGGTTTTTGTTAAATATTTATTTAAAGAGGATCGTGAGATGGTAAAGAGACAAATGTATTTAAAAAAGAATCTTTGTAGATCTACAATGGTGTATTACTTGCTGTAAAAACTGTATATTGCAAATGTTTTACAATATTGAATGTACCTTTTGTATTAAAATTATTAGTTTCCTACCAGAGGTATTTTAATGAGATTAATGAGTCACTGAATAATCTCTACAGTTTTGGAAGCATTAGATATATCTGGTAATTTTGAGACTTGGGTCACTGTGTATAGAAGTAAAGGACTTGCAAAAGCGATAGTGTGTATGGAGTTCTCCCAGATTGGGGTTTAGGGAAAGGAAAATATTAAGCATTTATGTTATCTTAAAATTTGTAAGTGCTCTTCTGTCCATTGCCCCAGCTCCCAATAAAATATGCACATTTTTTTCAGGATCCGTTACAGTTTCTCTGTCCATGTAAGGACCAAGCTCAGAAATGTTGAGCTACAGCTTCTCCACAGTTTATGCTCTGTGATGTGCCGTAGGCGGTGCTGAATGCTTTTCTTTATAGTATCTTGTTTTGCTTACTGCAGCCATAGCATAGCTATGGAGTCATCTCTTGAACCAGAGGGATGAAAACACAATGGTTACATATTTGTATAACTAAATGAAAGGGTGACAGAATGCTGGAGAGGAAGGTACTGGAGTGGAAACTGATGAGGTAAAATCATTTATCTAGGTGTAAATACTGGAAATTTTCTTAAGGGATTATCTTAGGCACAGAGAGCATCTGAAACTGATGAAGTAGAATCAGGTACCAACAAACTTGACAAGACTGGGTTGTGGAACGCAGAACTACCTTGAGCTTTGGTAAGTGTGTTGTTTTTTTCTTTTTTCTTTTTTTAAATGAAGTGTATTTTTTTTACTTTTGCAAATCTTAAAACATTTCAGATTTTCTGAGGACTTTTGAAAAAATAGGAGAAACGCGTGGTTTAATTTTTAGCAAATAGTTAAGTTGTGAAGGAACAGGTTAACACTTCTTTTAAATTATTTTTAAAGATTCTAGTTTTAAAACAAGCTAGGTTTTAAAGGGAGAAAACAAGCTTTGTTCTTATGAGAGCATTCTAGATGCTTGCCTCAAAGATGTTTATTAACCAAGCAATAAAGAGAAAAACTAAAGCTAGATGTTTGATTTGCCTGTTTTGCAAGAAAGACTTGATGTGGTGGGAGCCCTTTCCTTATTGTCAGATGCTTTTTTGCCACGCCTGGTTTCCGTGATGCTTGGGTTCAGCTCTGGCAAAATTCAAGCAATGGTCCTTAGCAGTCTGGTGCACCTTTTTATTCCTGCTCGCACATGCTGGCTTACAGCCCTTGTTTTTTGGTTGATTTAATAACCATAAGTTTAAGTAGCTCTTAGTGCTAAAATGTTTGACAAAACACTGCATTCTTACGTGAATTAGTACTGTTGTTGAGATGGCAACGTCTGTGACTTAATGCAGGAACATTCAGAGAGTACTGAATGTTTCGGCAAGTTGGAGAAAATTTAGTTGGGCCAAAACTGAAATATAATTCCCTTCTATAGTGTGAAATATTTGAGCATCAATGTGTAAGGTGCCTATCACGCTGCAATGAAAGATCTCTAGATCCATTTTTCACTATAAAGAGAACTTCCAGCTGAGAGGGTGATACAGCATTAACAGACGGACAGTTTTGTTTGAAAACAAAGCAAAAGACGCTCCCGCAATTTCACTCTCAGAAGAGCTAAGTTTCTAATTGTCCTACTTATTTTTGCTTTTCACTGACTTCACTCACCAAAGCATAGCAGCTTGTTAACACTGAAATTGAGAACCACTCTCTGCATTTGGCTTAATCTCAGAGAAACAGATGTGACTAAAGTCAGGTCATACTGAACGTCAGTATAAAAATGTTAATCTTGGAGTTTATAATTTACAGATATATGTACAAAAAGGGAAGCATAACTTTGATTTTGTACATGAATCTGCAAATCATGGTTTCAACTGCAGATAAATAGGAAAGGAGCCGAGCAGTAAAACAGTCCAGCTGTTTTGGTTCAGTTGCCCTCCTCTTCAGAGGTATCTAGCAGTAAGAAGCTCGAGGCAGTTCTCAGTCTCTAGAATTGGGTGTTGTATTGCAAAAGGATTTTCTCTGCTGTTTAAGAGAGTCATTTTTCATTCTGCGAGTTTAGTTCCAGCGGGAAGGGAGTTTGTACGTGCACATCCAAACCAGTGCAGCCCATTGTTTTAATTATTGTTAGGAATAGACGGCAGGAATAAACGCCAGATCACTCATCACTCTCTTTGTTATCCTCGCGTAACTTCTGTTGGAAGAGAAAAGGCGATGGAGCAGACAGTGGGTGTCTGCTGCTGAGGAAGTAACTGGCAGCATCGCTCCCTCTTGGTTGTTGCTTGTTTAAGAGTTAGTGCTTTTTTCCTTGGAGGGATCTCATAGATCCAGAAATAGTGTTGTGTACGAGTTTTATACAGCCTGTTGCGTACAACTTGTGTGTTTCTTCACCACTTCAAATAAAGCTGTCCGAGAGTTTTGTGGAGAAGCTAGGAGGGACTTTGCTAGCTGTGGCCTACGTGACCACAGGTGTACACGTTGCTGTTGTGTCAAGAAAGCAAGAAAACATCCTGCTTTTTAGCAAAGTAGCTTGGCTGTAAGGGAGAAGAGGGCATTATCCCAACCTGACTGAATAGTCAAGCTAATTTATCAAGGTAATGATCTCCGGTGTCTTAGAAAAAAAAACGTAGGCATAATGAGTTTATATTTTAAGTCTGTCCAGAGTTTTAGAAAACAACTTTATGAACTTCTGAAGAGCTACGTGATTAAGCAGAGCAAATAATTGTTGGGTTTTTTTTTTAAATATGCACTTCCTTAATTTTTCTAACTTCTTAACTTTCTCAAATTCTGTATTTTAAACAATAAAGATGAAAGTAGTCCAAACAAGCAGCTCTGTCCATAGCCACTATTAAAAACAAAGTTGTAACCTCTAGCACAGTGGAATTGAGACTATCTTAATTCTCTGATCTTAAGGACTTCCAGAAAACAGAAGAATCAGAATTAAGGGGGAAAACTGAGCATCTGTAATCCTTATTTACTGATATAATTAATAGTGTTGCCCAAATTTAAGAACTGTGGAATTCCGTGCTACTAAAAAATAGTTGTGATTCTCCAGATCAGCGGTTTTGAAACTCGTAAGTGACTCCCAGGGCCAAAATGTGTGTTTGAAATGGAGTTCCAAGGAGCAGCTCTGCAGGGAGCAGAGAACCACAGCTGCTACTGACCAGTTGTTGGTGGTTAACTCTTCTCTGGCAAGCGCAATCAATCACAAATGGTAATCTGCGTGTTAACTTGTCTCCTGCCATGGAAGAAATAAGCTGCTGCTGTCATGGCTGAGAAGGAAATGTGGGAAAAGGGCTGTATTTGGTACAGAGGAGCCCAAAAGGGATTGCGCAAAAGCAACCAACCAAACCACCACCACCACCAAACAAAACAATGTTCTCATTTGCTAACAGGATTGTCATTCCTCCGCTAAAACTTTAAAATTTGCTTCAGAATCACAAATACTGGTTAAAAAGAACATTAACGTTAGCTTTGGTCAGGCCCCCTGCCAATATATTCGATTTGAGGAGAGACAGATTTTGCTTATTACATGCCACTAATTAAATTCTCTGCATTTTATCATCTTACAAACACTGAGCTAGAAATAGCTCTAATGGGAAAAGTCATATTACTCAAATATTTTCAGCACTTAAAAATGCTTTCTTTTTTTCTTATAATCAAGAAAGCTTGCACTGGGAAATCCGACATTCAACCAATAGGATTGTTGCTGTAGCTGTCATTAGAAACCATAGTGTGAGGATATGATGTTTCCGAAATTCCCTTTTCTTAGGTAATACCAGATGAATTTGATGCTTCTCTTTCATTTCAGTTACCACCTTGAGGCATATGGCAGGCTCTAGAGTGACAGGACACACGCGTTGATGCAGAAACTGAATTAATCAGCATTACTGCTTTCCTTCCTGGAACCAAGGAGTAAGTACACTTCAGCGGCAAAAAAAGCAGGATGTACTTGTATCCCTGGAAACTGTCGCTCAGGCCAAGAGATTGAAACTTTCTGGTGTGAAGCAGTTTTTCCGTGTATCTGCCTTCATTTCATCTTCTGCTCGTCACTGAACTTAGAACTATCCCGGCCTGTCAGCTGGAAAAAGAAATGCCAGCAATTCCCTTGTGCAGACAGCTAAACCGGGGCTTTCTTCCAAAAATATAGTTGAGGGACTAACGCCTTGCGTAATTGGTGGTTACAGCACTTAGGGAGGATGCTAAAGAGATCTGAGTTTAAATCCTCCCTTCTCTGTGCTGTCCTTTGAACCTACAGTTCCTCTGATCCCGTTGCGCAGCCTCACCACCATTGCAGTCTTTCCTCTAGAAGCTGTGCCGCTGTCAAATGATCGAATTCGTGAGCGTGTGTGGCCTCTCTGATAGCCATGACACTCGCCTCCTGTGCTCAGTACATAAACAGCGCCGAAATAGGTTCAGCTGAGACTGAGGCTATGGGAGAAACTGGATTTGGACCTCCCCCATCCCAGAGCAGCAGTCTTGTTTTCATGCTGTTGAGTATTTGAAATCGAAAACAACAGGGATGCTTCCATTTTTACTGCCTAGTTGACTGGGGAAGGTTCAGCGCAGGCTTTAAATCTGTCTTGTGAAACCTCACAGAAACACCTTGCCCGTGCAGGCTGACGAGGCTGAGGAACTTCCCAGGTGCCTACGTCCATGGGCACCAGTGAGATCTACGCTGTTAGCTTCCTAGGAGCCTTGACGGGCATAAATATGCCCTTTTTGGGGCCCATAGATGCCTTCTGGCTACCTCTGAGAACAGAGAGCGCCCTGTGAATTAGCAACGGACTGGGTTATGTGGCTCAATACCTCTAACTTACTTACTTTGTTTTCTTTCTGGTTGATGTGCATTTGCACGTTCTGGGTTGTTTTTTTTTTTCCACTAGAAAAATACATCAGAGCTGCTTGAATTCGTTTGAGCTGTTTGCCAGAACTCTGCTACCGATTTGATGATGTGAAAGCTGCAGGACTCGTGTTATCTTTCATTTAGAAACTCACAGTTGTGTGGGCAGTGACCTTTTCATATTGGGTGCATGCTTCCTCTTATCTGCCTTTGGGCATGAGTTGTTTAGTTTTCTATCATCTTGGATAATATTATTTTTTACTTTTCTTTTTTTTTTTTTTTCCTACAGACATACCTTCTTGTGTTTTGTCTGCCTGTTTTGTATGTTAAAACTATCCAGGAATTTTTTCTTGCCGTTCAGAAATCTTTTCCAACTAAAATAATTAAAATGAGTCCTCATTTTGCCTAGATTTTTTTCACATTTCTGCCTGTATTTTTTGAAAAAGCCCTTTCAAATGACTTTTTTTTTTCCTTCCCTTGTCCATGTGTCTTTATTTTACCTCTCCTTACTCCACAAACAAACGTGCCCCTGCACTAGTTTGTTTAAATCTCAGTCTTTCCTAGCCAATTCTGCAAAGCACGTGGGAATTATTTATGTGAAAGATGCTATACACGACAGAGCTGCTGCTGCTGCTGCCCTTTGCCTAGCAGCTTTACTGGGAGAGCAAAGCCTTGACCTACTTAGTGCTGAGCTGCCATAATGTTCTTTTTTTTTTTTTTCATTTACGCTAGCCAGGCTAGCCAGAGAAATAGCTTTTGCTGTTGAGGTGACGAAGAGCACGCGTTCAGGAAATGAAGAGTATGGAGGTCTCTGCTGTGAAATCAGCTTCAGCTCTCCTTTCAAGAGTAAGCAGTTAAATGTATTTATATTTTAAGCAATAGACATAAATT
Source organism: Dromas ardeola (assembly GCA_013398915.1). NCBI lineage: Eukaryota > Metazoa > Chordata > Aves > Charadriiformes > Dromadidae > Dromas > Dromas ardeola. The sequence continues at coordinate 423,802 of VYZM01012213.1, read as the reverse complement.
TTAAGTAATAATAACACAGAATTTTATCAAGGTTAGTATGACAGCCTACAGTTCTTCCAACTTAAGGGTTACAATAGCTAATTCTACACTGGGTGCTGAGATGCAATGAGGCATTCTGCAATCTTCCTCAGCAGTTGCTCTGTGGCTGCATCTGTATCAAAAAAGCTGCTAGAGGTTTCCGAGTCTGGATGCACACCTTGGTTATACCGTAGTTCCAGGCTCAGACTCAAGTCCCAGACACCTGGGAGCTCTCTGTGCCCTACAGTCCATGGAAAAATAACAGCGATGCGCCCTGCGAGTGCTCGGCCGGGGCAGTGAGGGGAGCCGGGACCCCAAGCTAAATACCCGGCGACAAGCACAGACCTTAGCAGAGTAAGGATGGAGGTTGTAGAATTAGTCTCGCGTCATCAAGGGTGCCACTCACTCGCACTGCCAAAAAACTCTGCTTTCTCACAAGGATAAAGCAGTAAATGTGAAAGGATTGCCAATGCCTTAAGAGGCGAGGTGGCCGGGGCGCCGCCAGAAGCGCTGCGTGCAGCAACAGCTCCCTTGCTTTCCACACGCTTGGTGTGAAGAGAGGCTGCGAGGCTGCGACTGCGGCGCTTCAGCAGATGCAAAGGAGGAGCTGAACGGCTCAAGCAGGGCGGCAGGGCAGGAGGAGACGCTTCCCCCGGCCAGCTCTGCATTCCCCCTTTTTAATGCAACTCCCAGCTGCTGGACTACTCTCCTCGTCACTGGACTGGGAATGGGAAAATATGAAGGGCCTTAGCAATAATGTACTCAGTGCCCAAGTTTGTTTCTTTTGTTGTTTTTCTCTCCCCAGTATCTGATCTTCAATATCAGTATGCAAAAACACATGAGATGATAGATACAAACCAGTAGCTTCTTGTGGCAAAAAGCCAAATTCTGCCTTTTCTATTCAGCGTGAGAAGTTCTCCAAGAGCAACTTTGTTAAAAACCAAAAAAGGTTTTGCAGAAATACTGCTTACTCTACTAATTACACAATCTGGCTCCATCTGATCATGAAAAAAACCCTCATCATCCCTGACAATGAGCTAATGTACTTTCTACCGTTGCCAGTATTGCACAGTGGTTACACTCTTTCCCAATGAGCACTGGGACCTTAAGCGTGATGATATGAAACCTTTAATCATTAATGAAAACAAGCAATTTGTCTATGATCTTAGTTTGACAATCCATAAAATAGTGTTTCTCAAACGACAAATTAGCAACTCGGTTACAAAGAACAAAGTTTAAACAACACAACAGTTGTATGCACAAAGCTACCACGTCTTTTTTTTTTTTTTTATATCAGGAAAAAAATTTATTTATAAAAACGTCTCATTTAATTTACTTTCGAGTCTCTAGCTGAATACAGTGGTTTAGAACACTAACGGCCCATGCTTTTATACAGATTAGCCAAAGCATGAACATCAATGAAAATTAACCCCCAAAAATAACTTTTCTTTGCGTTATGTTATGAGCCACAACAGTGTTAAAACTGGAACAGTAACGAAAGCAACACAAGAGTTAGGAAGCACAGTTGCTTAAAGAGTAAAGGAAGTGTTTTCTTTTGATGTCTCAGAATAATAAGAAAGTTAGAAATGGCAGAAACTCCTCTGTAGATTAGTCCATAGAAAGCATTGTCTCATGGGGCTTTGGAAAAGTCCTGTCTGGTGGCTAATGCACTAGGGCATGATGAGATACATTACAGAGCCCCCAGGCCAGTAACTTCTGAAGACAGCCTAAAATGTAGGAACAAAAACGAGGAAAAGAAAAGGAAAAAAAAAAAAGGCAAAAAAAAAAAGAAAAAAAAAATCTTCTCACTATTAAAAAAATAACACTTGAGTACAACCAGCATAGAACAGCATTTCAATGCAGGCAAGTTTTCTCACACAGAGGTTGTTGGTTTATGTTTTGTTTTTGTTTTTGTTATTGTTTTTAAATGTCAGTTATTGAAACAGTTACAATAGTCCAGAACAACTTTACAGCAGTTTTGTAGAGCTGTTAAATAGCTGAGGTACCTTGACATTATTTCCAGTTTTTCCTTCATTATATACAAACAAAACAAAACAAAAAAGAAAAGCCCGAAACAACAAAATAAAAAGAAAAAAACCAAACAACAAAACCAACCAAAACCCCCATTTGGATAAGTGCAAACTGTAACAATGGCAGTTCTACAAACGGTTACAGTGACAAAACTTAGTGCAAAGTTCACTAAGGTGAAGAGAAGCCCACAGAATACAGAAATGACACAAAATACTGAGATAGTACTTAGCCCTATACAATAATAATAACACACTTCGAAATACCATGTTTTTAAAAAGTATTGCATTTGCATTGTGTTTTTTAGTTTATATTAAAATGCACTGAATACAGTTCAATTGTTAAAGCTTTGTGTCCAAGGAGTGCAAAGTGGATGAACATGGCGGGCTGATGGGATTCTGGATTCGGAAGTGGTGAGGGAAACAAGATTGCATTACTGAAGTTATGCAACAGAAATTAAAAAGGAAGGTGGATGGACAAACAGAAAATGCAGTTAAAAACTAGTTCCAACAGCTAGCGACCAGCCATTCCGTCCCCCGGCTCTCTACGGTTTGGCTGCAATTAGGTGACTGGTTTTAGTTCATCTGAACATCGTTAAGTTCTTGTTAAATGCGTGTTATCTGTCCGGGCAGCGACCTTTGAATGGCCTTTGGTAAGCACTAGATTTCATCTGTAATTACAATACCACCCGACTGCATGAGTAGCGCTGTGTTAAATAGGGATGTATTTTGTACAGAAAGCGAACAAAAAAATGGCCGTTTTGGCTGAACAAAACACATGTGGGAGGGGGTACCACAATAGTGCATGTCTGATTTGTACCTACTGTTCAGTACTTACAGGAATAAGCACTTTGTTGTTACATATAAAACATCTGAGTGCAAAAGGAGGAGCCTGCTCTCCCTCCCTACAGCGGAGTTCTTAAAATTACGTTTTTCCAAACCAGAGAAAAATGGTTGCGCCCTTTAAAAGAATGAAAAAGGGAGGCGCGGGCACCCGATGATACTTTTTTCTTGTCATCTTCTGACCATTTGAATTTAGCAGTATTTCTCAGCCCAGAAAGCTTCATTCGTTGTGCGCAGAAGTACCGGGGGTTTGGTACTTTCTCGCCCCCCCCCGTCTCCTGCTCGCAGGCAGTGCTCAGGGCAGGGAAGACGGGAGTCTTCAGGCCTGTCGAATGACGGAGAGGGGGCCAGCACTTCATGTGGGAATTTCAGGGGGGCTACCAAGCATCAGAAGTGCCAGGTTTGCAATAGAAATCTATAGCAGTTAAAAAAAAAAAAAAAAATCATCATCAGAGGTGCCAATTTACCACAGGAAGTTGTTCTGCAGTTGGAGGGATACCTTCAAAGAAGGGATACCAGCGTAGTTAATACGCCAGCCAGCATCACCGCAGCATGACCTGGCCACCAAAATTTTTCCCTCATTTCTGTTTTTTTCTTTCTCTCCAGGTCTCTCCTTGCTGGGCTGGGGGCAACCCTGACGTGCTGGGGGGGCTGCCGGAGGGCCAGCCCTGGCCACGGCCACGGCCACGGCAGAGGGATGGGAGGAGAGCCCTTGGGCTGGCGGGGAAAGCCCCCAGGTTGGTGGGAAAAGCCCTCAGGTTGGTGGGAAAAGGCCCCGGGCTGGTGGGAAAAGTCCTCAGGTTGGTGGGAAAAGAAGGCCCTGGGCTGGTGGAGAAAGCCCCCGGGCTGGTGGGGAAAGCCCCCAGGCTCTTGTCCGCCCGCTGTTGGAACTAGTTGTTAGGTGGTGCCCGGGTGTTAGTCGTTATGGAGAGCGGAAGACGACTTGCGTCGGCAACAGTTAACACTAGCAATTTAACAGAAAAAAAAAAAAAGATGCCGTATTGTTTCCTTGATAAACTAGGATCTACCACAGACTCTTGGTAGAGCTGGCAAAGCTTGCATTGTGTCTCATCCCTTCAATATGGAGCAAACTTCTGGCGGTCAGATTTCTTAACCCCGCTCGTCGAAGGAATTTTGGCAGTGTAAGCAGACAAACTCCCCGTGGCCCCCGCGGCGGCCGCGGCATTTAGTGCCAGGAGTGGGACAGTTTTCATGCCAAGCAGACTGGAGACAGGAACGGCATAGTGGGTGGTTGGCAGAGTTGGTAGGGGAGGGGGGGAACTGACGGCAACGGCGGAGGCGGCCGCCAGGACGGCCATGGAGGTGGGGGTGGAGGTAGGGGTGGCAGACTGAGAGAGGTTCATGTTGAGGTCAACAGGGGTCGTGACGGAAGCGGTCTGGGTGCTGACTTTAGCCATCTCTAAGCTGCAAACGAAGAGAGGAAGAGGAACAAACAGGTTGGGAGGGTCCAGCCAGGGTGGTGGGGCCGGGAGGGAGGAAGGAGGAGGAGGAGGAGGAGGAAAGGGGCGGAGGGAAGAAGGGCGGGACAGCAACCACGAAAGGGCAGGATTAGATTGGTGGACGAAGGGAGGGGGACAGACGAGAGGGAGGGAGAAGGAAGGGAGGGGAGGGAAGAGAGAGAAAAAAAGGGAAAAATGAGGGTCAAAGGAGGAACATGTTATGTGTTAAAGAAGAGAAATAACAAAAGGGTTTCTCATGATTTGATGGTGAAAACATTACTGAGACTCTAAAGTTCTTTCAAAAAAAAAAGGAAAAAAATAAAAAAGAAAAGAGGTTGGGGTGGGGGGGTTTGCTAGTTCATTTTACATATGAAAAAAAGAAATCTAAGGAATGCAGATAATGGCAAAAAGATGGAAAAAACGAAACTTAAAAGAAAACTTAAAATAACTATGAAGTTTACTCCCCAGCACTGACGTGGTGAATTTCGCTTTTCAAAATTACGGTATTTTTGAAAGGGGGACGCGGGGGGTTTTGGTAATTTTTTTTCAAATTGTCAATTTTGTGACATAAATAGTACCCTTTGTCATTTTGCTAGGATGAGAGGAGACTGAGCAACGATTTGCTGCTTCCATCTAAGGCATAAAGTTTTTGTTTGGATTTTTTTTTTTTTTTTTTTTANTTTTTTTTTTTTTTTATGAAGTTAGTTTTTCATTTCATTCACTGTGAGGTCAATGTGCATTTTTCATATAAAACAAACCTGATTGATTAGCCAGTGTGTTCGCTTCAATTTTTACTTTCCCCAGACTTTTTTTTTAAATCACAACAAAATATTTATGCATTCTAATTATAAGGAACTTAGTAAAAAGGAAGACTGAAAAACACCCCGGCTTCCACGGCAGCGGTATCCTTTCTGAGCTTGTGGCAGTGGTTACAGGGAACACAGAAGAGCTTGCCAGCTGACAGACAAGGTACTACACGGATACAACATACACATCATCACACGGACCCCGCCAGCACCAGGACGTTCAGCCCGACCCGACCTCCGAGCCCAAGGCAGTGACGGGCTCTCTGGAGGATGTAGGTATCGAACCACCTTCACTTTAGTCTCTCCCCACCCATCGGCAGGCGAGACGAGTTTGCCCCATGTACTTTGGCTTTGCTGTACGTTTTTAGACATTAAAATACAGTAATTCCAAGGACGCACTGGTTTTTTTTTTTTCAGATGACAAAATGTTTACCTAGATAAATCTTCCATTTGCTGTTTGTTTGTTGCAATCTGTGCACCGGCTTTTGGGTCGGCAAACAGCCTAAATACTAATTTCAGGATGCATTTTGCATGTGACCAGCTGGGAGGCATGGCAGCCTAACATATAAATGGGACTATGGGTTAGATATCTTTGCTAGCTACAGTTTATACATGTATTAATTCCAAGTTGGGTGGTTTGTGTTCTTCCAGTAATTACTAACTTGCCAGGCTCTGGGCTTGCTCCTGAGGTGAGCTGAGGAGCTCACTCCCAGAGTGGAGTGCCAGCGAGCCACCGGCCGGCCACAGGGAGGACCTGCTGCTTAGAATCACAGAATGGTTTGGGCTGGAATGGACCTTAAAGATCGTCTAGTTCCCACCCCCCCTGCCATGGGCAGGGACACCTCCCACTAGACCAGGCTGCTCAAAGCCCCATCCAGCCTGGCCTTGAACACCTCCAGGGATGAGGCATCCACAACTTCTCTGGGCAACCTGTTCCACTGCCTCACCACCCTCACAGTAAAGAATTTCTTCCTAATATCCAATCTAAATCTCCCCTCTTTCAGTTTAAGACCGTTAACCCTCATCCTATCGCTACATTCCCTGATAAAGAGTCCCTCCCATCTCTCCTGCAGGCCCCCTTTAGGTACTGGAAGGCTCAAATCCCACCAGCCGCAGGGCAGTTTCCCAGGGCAGGGTTTGTGCTGGTCCCTGTTGATGCTGGATGCGCAGGCTCAGAGAGCAGCCATAGCCAGGCTGCAGGCTGGGAGGGGAGCGTGGTCACCCTACTCGGGGCCGGGAAGAGCCACGCTTTTCCTCACCTTAGACTTACATGCAGTTTTGAGAGCCCCTGGTCTATTCACGGCCCCTGGTCTACTCATGGCCAGAGAAAAGGAACGACCAGAAGGCCCGCTCACTTTGCGCAAGGGAAGGATGCAAGCGATCAACCGGATCTAAATAGGGGATGGGGATGTTGGACTAAGGCTTCCCAAAGCAGTGCTGCTGAAGGCGAGTCTAAAGGATCCCTGAAGTGGGTCTGAGCTGGGGAGAGGAGCGTGGAGGAGAGAGGGGAACACCTGAGTGCCGCGCTTCTCTCCTCCCTGCAAGATAAAGAGTGCTCTTGGGGTACGGACTCCGTGGTGGGTTTTGTGGGGAAGTTGGAAGGCGCGTGGCTTCTCTGAGGGGCTGGGAGGGGAGGAGGGCGAGTGCGTGAAATGTAGGCCCATTTGTGGGAGGTAAAGCTTTGGTTTGCCTACTCTGTGGTGTTTATCTGTCCCCAGCAGCTCGGAACTTTTCTAACCCTTGCAGCAGAGTTCTTTACAGGAAGAGCATCTCAGGCTGTTCGCCATGCTGCTTGCAATCTACTCACACAGTGGGATTTACATCAAGAATACCGAATCAGTGACTCCAACTCCAGTGTACATCCTTGAATTGGGGTGTAGGAGTTACATGGTGATAATTTAGCAGGTTTTGAAAAGCGCTGTTTGTACAGCTGGATTTCTTTTTTTACATTTCTAACTCAGTATTATTCTGGGAGGGAGGACAATGCAGGACTCAGTGTTTCAGTGACTTCGAATTTGCCTACCTTGCATTTAACAAAAACAAAAAAAAATCCTTACTGATATGGGGGGGGTATTTGAACCTGAGCTTTTTCCTGTACCAGCAGGGAGACTAGATCCCACAGACTCAATGCCGGTGTTGGTAGAAGCCACTCAAATTCCCTGTCTCTGGTGTACTCACACAGGTACGATTAAAGCAACAATTTGCTCTCCTGCACGTGTATTACTGGTGGTAACGCTTAAGGTGAAAGTAACATCAGGTTAGCTATCAGCTGTCCCGTGACAGCGGCCGTTTCCCAAACCGATTGTAGATGCAACAAAATTGAATGTAAAAGCAGATGAGACAGCCTTCATGCAGAATTTCATGGTGCCAGTTTTACACTGTCACTTTGAAGAACTATACTTTATAAATACCTACACCAAAGGCCACATCCTGCATTACCCAAAACCGGTGAAAGGAATAAAGCTTGAGTGTGGCTCTGGTGGTCCCGTTAGTTCTGTGAATTAACCTTTCACCAAAATGGCAGTCAAAAATATCTTCAGGAAACTGCTCTTTAAGAAGGAGAAAGTGCTGCTGGCTACCATTCATTTATAACCCAAAGTCAAATATTACACAGAAAACCTAAATTCTGGTTCATTCTTAATAAAAGCTAGAAGATGGACATGGATAATGAAAATCCCATTACTACAGTGGAGAACAGTTAAGAGACAGAAGATTTTACAGGAAAAAAAGACACACTTCTACTGCAAACAAGCTAGGACACATTCTACTCATACAGAGGTCAGCGCTCGGGTAATCAATACAGAATCAAAACAATACTTCAGAAAGATTTAAATCTCTGTCTTGATACCGTATCAATGTATTTATACAGCTATAATTTAGAGTATATTATCTACATATTCAACACCAGATTGCAATAAAGGTCTTAAAACAACTTGATAAATTATTCTATAGACGGCAACTTTGGTTGGAGGGTAGTTTAAAGATACACACAGTTCGTTTCAGGAATACAGTGGATAGATTTTTTTTTTCCTTACATCCTATGCTGCTGTGGGACACTGACTTATGCAGAAATACTGGCCCTGGAAACCAAGTCCATGAGAACGACAGATCTTGTGGGGGAAAGGAAATAAAAAAGTCCACCTTACCCTGAATGCTTATATGGCTTTTTTCATTATTCTTACTATTATTTTGACATACCAGACTGTATCTTGGGCAGCCTAGGTATTATACTCAGCTCTTCCCCAACACTGCTTATTTAATGCCAACATCTTTAAAAGAGACAGCAGTACTCGTGGCAGGTTTAGGACTGACAAACACTGAAATTGGCTCCCAGCGGGCACAGGCAGCCCAGACCTGCCTCTCAGGAACCTGCCCGAGTGCCTACACCCCAGCTAGAGCCCACCTCCCTCTTGCCTAAAGTTTCTCAGTTCTTCCTCCGGTGCGAATGCGAACTCGCCCTTGCTGCTGGGGTGGCACCTAACTGGACAGCAATTTCCCTCGTGAAAGGAGAAATCTGGAGCAGCGTCACTTTTTTAAAACGGAAAAGCCACCTTAATGTCCTACGTTACCTTAGAGCTTAATTTATTATACATTACTTTAAGAGTCTTCATTACAAATGAAGCCACTTGATCTAAATACAGTTTCAACACATGGTACACAATAATATATGATGGTTTATTGTAGATGACGGTAACAAATGACTTCTATCTAGAAATTCAACAGGAAGAAAATACTTTGTTTCTGGTTTCACAGGGTATAGATAGAGTATCCGTGGTATATGACTGCTGAGAAGTTTTCTTCTTTGCAAAAGTATGTTAAAAGACCTCATATATATCCCATTCCATCAAAAGAATCGTTAAACAGTAATAAACAGAAGTGTGAGAGTTCACAGGCTTTTCTAAAGTGAGTCAAACAGAGGTTTGTTCACTAGAGTTTCTGTCTCTGGTGAGCAGCTCACTGCAACTCCATTAATAAGTGCATTATTCTATTTGCATGCTTTAGCTGTCTTGAAGATCTTAAATTGTTATCTTCTGAGATCCAGGTGCATGCCATATGGTGTTTGTGCAACTAAAAATGAAGGGGTCTATTCTCGTCTCGATGTGTGGGGAATCCCTGAACACCAAGAGAAGAACATATCCTTAAGGGTTAAAGGAGGGAACACATTTTTATTTGATTACAGGGCTTACGGAATTGACTTATATTTGCTACAAAGAATATAAATCAAAAGAGCTGTAGGTTGTTATAGGATTCTGGAAACCGCTTATCATAGGCTTCACGACGCCACCCCTCAATATATCTTTCCCTGGGAAACTACTTTCAAACTGAATTATAAAAAAAAAGCAATATTTTTGTTTGCTGTAACACAGAGCTGCGCAAGCATCCTTTTCCTCCATTAAGGCATTTACAGCGGCTTGCAGCGGTGCACTGCAGAACGGGGCTGGAGGGGAGGCAGGACCATAAAAGACCGTAGACCTGCTGTGATTACAGCCAACCCCCATACAAATCACATACTTTCTACTACCTTAACAGCAAACATAGTTAAACACAAAGCTTGATTCATATCACAGTATTTTTGGGGGTGGGAGTGGGGAAGAAAAGGAAAAAAAAACAAACAATGAAAGACATAGATACTGCCCCTCCCCACAATATATTGCCTCGGTCCCCCATTTACAAGTAGATCTATGAGACAGCACTATATCCACTGCACTTTCATCTCAGGATAATTGCAAATAAAGGTGGTATCAATTTTAGTATTTTTCTACATAATCATATCAAAACTGATAGAGACTTAAGCCGTCGCAATGGCTTAGCTAAACAGCCAGTGCTTTCGTTAATTCCGGCAGCGAGAAGCGGAGAGGCAGATAGCCTCACCCCGGCTCATTAGGGAATGCTTTTTACAAATTTGTGATGCTGTCTCTGAAAAAATAAATCCCGTGCCTCTTTAGCAACCAAATGCCAGTTTAATGTCAACTCTGAGTGGCAATTTCCAGCTAGGAAATTAAATCTGTTTTGCAATTTGTTTCACTATATTTGCCATTTAGGACAGTAAAATGGGTCTGTGAAAAGTATTTTCTTCTAAAGAATTTATGATTGTCATTTCATTTAATTTATCCGCCTATATTTTTTAGGTGGATGCTAATGTGAGTATTCAGATTTTTCAGCTTTTGTCATTCAACATGTACCTGGAATTGCACCAGATTAAGCTCCTTTCCATATAAACCAACAGCAAACACAGCTTCTAACGATACAGGCTTTACAAACCATTAGGAATTGAATAATACTGTGCAAAACGGACACTGCGAAGCAACTTTCTGGATCTATCCAGGACAGACACTTGCTGGAGAGCAGACAGAGCAATCTTGCAGAAGCGTTATCACTTACAAAGCAAACTTACCTTGCGTTAATGAGGTACTGTGCTAAGCTGATGTTTGCAGGGGATCCTGTGATTGTAACTTGTCGTTCTGCGGAGCCTTCTGTGGCATTAGCAATCTTGATCTGCGCTCCTGACATCTGCCTGATTTCATTTATCTTACTGCCTTGTCTGCCAATAATGCAGCCTATTAACTGGAGCGGGACAAAGACTGAGATTAGTGCCACAGACACAAGCAAAACCCACTTAACTGCAATCTGTAGTATTGCTAAAAACGCGGTTATGAAAAGCTCAGTATCGGAACAAAAGATTTTTGCTGTGCTGTTTGGAAGGGCCAACTAGCGCGGTCTATTGGCTCTGTGGTCATACGCCTCTCAATCAAGTTTCGCTGCTACATGGTTATCAACTCGATATCAGATTATTTAGCTGTCTTCCGCGGCAGAAAATGACAGCGTGCCGTGGTGCTGACGAATACAAAACACAGCCCGGCCTGACTTGCCGGTGGTGGCAGCAGGAAGCCGAGAACAGCCGCTGGGAGTCAGGCTGACCATCCAAAGCTGCCGCTGTGGCCCTGCATCCACCAGTCCTAGACCTCCCTGGGCACACCTGGTCGTGGCCTGGCCAGGTCCTGCGCTATTAAAGTCAGTGGGATTTACAGCTCTGTAACTGCTGGCAGAAGCAGGCGCGGGAAGAGACTGAAATTTGTCCGCGTTCCTTTACAGAAACTTACCGAAACTCATATTTCATGAATAAAACTGAGCCTGAGGGGGGTGTGTGTGTGGGG
>VYZM01012213.1:405165-412480 GCA_013398915.1 Dromas ardeola | reverse complement strand
GTGTGTGTTGTTTGTAGTCCCTTGTTCCTTTTTTTTTTTTTTTTTTTTTGTAAAATTGCATTGGTGTTATCTTCAATTGTTTAAATGCTCTTGGTGGAGTCACAAGGTTTTGGAAGCTGTGGGCAAGACCTCGAGAAAGTGTTTGGTAACTGCTGCAGATGGGGTGAGGCAGTGTGAGAGCTGTACCAGGGTGCTGCTCCGCCGGCGCAGGGAGTCCCCAAAGAGCAAGTGGGCACCAAGCCAGCAGCTGAGGCTGACAACTTTGGGCTTCTGTAAGGGTGAGGAGGGGCACTTTGCTTTGTGTTAAGGAAGGATGGGTGCTGAGAAGCTCAGTGATGGCCAGGATGGGTAGAAAATGGAAATCTCGCTCTACAGGCTTGTTGACACTGGGATGGTGTTGCCAGTTGGGCAGAAGGACGTCTCAAGATGCAGGGACTGCCTTCCCCTCCCGCCCTTCCCCCTGCTTCAGGCCCTGATGTATTACCCTATATGTAGGGTACTTGGTACCCTAAAGGTACACTTTACTGTAGTACCTGGAGTATCTTGCCAGACACAGATTCACATTGTCCAGACATTTTATCGAAAGAAAAAGCCCCCAACATAATCCTTGCTTCGTGCTCAGGGACAAGCAGGAAGCCAAAGCGGGTATCCAGGTAGCCGAAACAGAGACCAAGCACAAGAGGAGGGGGAAAAATGGGGTTTCAGGAAACACACACAGGATTTCCCATCCTGTTCATGCAAGAGAGCTTTGCTGAGCTCCCTGGCCTTATCCCGAGGACCAGTCTTAGTGTGTGACTGCACATGCTAGCGCAGAGGACCTATGTGAGCTTCACCAGGAAGCCTCCAGCCTGTGTCTGTGCACACAAACATGCCTGCATATGCCAGCTGACAGCAGCACAGGGATCCCTAAGCATCTGCTTCCTACACCTCCGTCTCCCTGGCCTCCACGTTCTGCAGGTAGTGAAGGTGAAGCAGGAGAGGAGCGCCCAGAGTACAGTTGGTAGTACCAGAGCCAGCCAGTGGTGGGGTTTGGTTTTTATTCGAGTGTGCCATCAGTGTGAGGAAAGCAAAGGCAGTCCTACCAGAGCACCACTGTACAGCAAAGCTGGCAGCACTACATCCACTCTTATCTGTTAAAACCTGGTGATGGACTTCCATAATTTTGATCCTGTGAATCATTTGCATGCCATTCTGTAGCTGACTGCTAGCCAGAGTTGTTCCCCCTGACAGCAGAGTGGCCTGAAATGGCCAACAGAAGTGGAAGCTGCCAGTATTTCCTTCTGCGACAACCAGTCTCTAATCATTTTTGTGATGATGATCTTGAAGCAACTGGTCAAGAATCCATCTGTTGCTAATGATCTTATGAAGCAGTAGGTTCTATGAAGCAGCTGGTGCCTGTCATCTCTTCAGATTCCTCTGATACTTCTCACTCAATGTGCAGATCTGAATATGCTTCTGGTTGCTTTTGTAATTATGTTCTAAGTGTCAACAGGAAAATGTAGAATGCACATATCCCTCAGTCCATCCAAAGCAGAAGGAGAAATCTGATAAAATTACTTGGTGTAAAATGCATGCAAAAATACATAAAAATATATTAGTTAGAAGAATTTCAAGCAGTCCAGTTCACAGGTGTGCGTCATTGTGGCATCTAAAGCAGAGGAACTGCAGGTGACCACTGGTTCTTCAGGCACGTTCTGAGACATAGTCCTACATGTCGGGTTCACCAGCTCTGAGAAGGCCCCTGCCGGGTCACTCAGGAGGCTGCCACTTGTATGTGCTGGTGGTCTTCCAACGAGGCTTGTAACCCAGGTGGGTCAGTACAAAGAATTTGCCATCTCCTAGCTGACTTTTAGTTAGGTAGCGAGGATTCAGTCCAGGCCAGTCAAGGATATTGGTGATACAAGCATCTGGAAGAGCGGTTTGGTGGCCTTTGGTCTGAAGCTCTCCAAAGTCATCCTTTGTTGCTGTGACAATGGGCTGCTTGAACATGCTCTGCAAGCCATAGTACGACCTGCAGCTCACACAGAATACACCTCCCCATTTGCCATGCAGGAAGGACAGCAGTGCTGGGGTGCTTGGGCTCTCTCTGGGGTGCCTTTCCCATTACGTTTTACTTATGCTGAAATTTGTGTGGTATCTGAATATTCAAGAGCTGACGGGTTCTGGAAGAGGTTCAAGGGACTGGTTTTCATCTACAAAGCTTTGATCAATCAGGCCACGGACATTTGGTTTTACATAAAAACACCTGCCCTGCCTTGCTTTGAGATGAAGCCATGTCAAATTGCATCCAAACACCTATCTCTTTTCAAGGCTGACCTTTCTAATGCTGTCAGCTGCCCCCCTGTTCTGTAGTTCACAGGATTTGGCAGGCTATGCGTAATTCACTCCCACAAAAGTCCCTCACCACAAAGCCAAGCTTCCCCAAACTTTGAAAGCGGCTGCCTTGCATGCAATGCTGCGTGTTCCACAGACACGGGCTCGCTGCTTTTCCAAGCTCAGTGGACGGAGTTAGGGAATGTGGAGGACAGCAAACATATAGCTGTTTTCAAGGACTTTAGGTGAAGGATTATTTTTGATGCTCACCTGCTTGCTCAACATACAGTGAGCCTTACTCTCACTTACGGAATAAATCAAGAGGAAATCCTCCAGAAAACAAGTGATAAAGCTGGCCCATGTGAGAGTGGAGCAAACCTACTAGAGACTACACCAAGCCTACTATGCACTGTAGTATAATACATATACTATAAATATATATGTATAATATATATAATATACGCGTATGTACATACAAACACACACATATAATATGTGCATGTATATGCATATATTTTTTAATTCTCTCAAGACTTGAGTGGAACAGCTCAGGTCAGACGTGCACCTAGCCCAGCAGCCTGTCTCTGACTGTGGCGGCAGCACACGGTCAGCTTACAAAAAAAAAGATAAAACCAGTGTGAAGAATAAAACTTAAGTTTCCACTGGTATCTCAAATTCCTGCTTAAGGCTTACAGACAACCTGAGCAGCAGCTGGTATCTCTGCCTTTATGTCCACGTGTCTGCCAATTTCTTTTTGAACCCGTTTCTCCTGCTGTTGCCTAAGAAGGGCCATAGCAGTGACCTGCAGAGCTTCCTCGTGTGTTGTGTGTAAGTATCACCATTTGTCCGTACACCTCAAAATTTCAGCTGACGTCGCCTCCTTCTTGGACTGTGAGCACCAGGGAAAACCCGCTCCCTTTTCACTCTCTCTACACCGCTGCCGATCTGTCTTCCCCTACCTCAGCGCATCTCATTTCTCCTCACGACAAAAAACCTCTAAATAAACCAACCCTAAACCATGGATTCTGCTTTTTGCCTTTTTCTAGTTTTACTCTGTCCTTCAGTAAAGTTCAGCTGGTACCAATGTAAACAGGACTGAATCGAGAATCTGGACTCTTAAAGGCTGGGACTGGAAGGTCTACTGTGATTCCTCCCACCTCAAACCCTTGATGCTGATAGATTCTCTGAACATGCTGTGCCATCTCTGGTTCAGGTCCCTCTCTTCCATTTTTTTTTCTTCCCCATAACGCTAAATATATATTTTTTTTTCCTATAATGCTAAAGTCACTGACAGAGACTAATAAAACAGCTTTCTGCTGTGTGTTTCCTACAGGTTTATTCCTCTAGGTCCATCACACTGCATTTCTTCCGTGCAGCACTGGGAGCAATCAGATGTTTGGCTTTTGGTTTATTACCCAAGTCCAGTGCTGCAGAGTAGCGCTTGTCACTGAAAGTGGCACAGAGCTCACTTTCTTTTTAAATACTAGGAAAAAAATAAAGATTCCTTTATTATAACAAATGTAGCCCTGGTAAAAAGGGCCAAGGAAGTAGCCTCTGCAATTTGGTATCTGCGGTCCGGAGCAGAGGGTTTGACCATACCCGTCCACAGGTACATGTGGTCCTCCTTGGCTCCCCGCTGCCAATCCGCAGCAAGTCCATCGGCTTTAGCAAAGCCTCTGCATTAGTTGAGCAAGCAGGTGCTCATCATGAAGGAGACTTTTCAATCGCTTTGTATAAAGATACAGGCTTTCTTACTTCCATGTTTGGGTTGGGTTGCTTTTTTTTTTAGTCATAAATGCTGGGGCAGAGTACTCTGCAGGGAGAAATAATCTCCTGAGGTATGATTACAGTTCTTTACAGACTTACTGCAGGGCCTGGAAGGAGATGCTTAAATACTCTGTGCCTCTTAAAACCCAATAATAATAATAAACTTCACCTTCCTTGCCAAGATAATGCAAACTCTGGGCTATAATGACTTCAAATACTTTGCAAGAAGGCATACAGAAAACTGAGAAAATATCTTCAGAAATGAGCCTTCACGACTTGTTTTGTAACCCAAATGACTCTGCAGATTTATGTGCATTTCAATTTATCGAGGGCCCAACATCAGTTCCCATCCTGTTCCCTAAAGTGAGCAGTAGGTGGTTCTGGGGGAAGTTACTTTTCATGCTCCAAAGTGCCTTGTTCCACCAAAGGTCTCACCTTGCTTCTGATGGATATTAAGATTGTGAAATCTTTCTGCTGATTCTCGACCTCATCCTGGCGGGTCTGCTGGAGGAATCAATTGCCATTTTCTTAGATTAAGGGAAGACAAAAATCAGGCCATGTTCAAACAAAAGTATTAAAAATTACTTTTTTTGATAACACACCTCCTTAAACGTGTCTGGAGTTGACCGAATTTGCTTAACTCTGTATTTTTACTTTGGGCATTATTAGATGGGAGCCTCTCAGCAGAGAGGTGAATTCATTGAGGTTGGATCCACAGGTCCCTTACCTTCAGCAGAAGTGCTTTCACTCACACTGCTGCAGGACCTTTCCCAGCATGTCTTATGTGGATTACGAAGTCTTCCCCTAACCATTGCTTTTAAACCATCACTTTTAAACCATCTCATTCAACTGGAAAGTTTGTGAGCCGGGGATGGACTTAGCCAGCAGCTGAGTTGTGTAAGAACATGGCATTTGTTCTCAGGGCTTTTCTGGAAGAGGGATTTCCCGATCTGGGGCTGTAGGAAGGATGAGATGCACTTTTCCTGTAATGTATAGATGGCAGGTGGCTTTGCTGGAAGTCACAGCTAGAGTCAGACGCTGCCCTAATCTTCTCCTTAAGGGCTTATGCCAGTTCTCCCCCCCAACAGGTGACGGATTGGGGATCTGCAAAGACGAGAGAGCTCAGTCTCCTCAGTGACCACCGGTGGAAGAGTCAGTGCCATGCGGACCTCATTGGAGCATCATGTAAAGCCAATGCTGGATTTCACTGTGGGCGGCTTCGAGAGCATTTTCCACATGTGGGTCCCTCTCCATCATTTGCAGGGAAGTACTTCTGGCTCCATGGGGAAATGAAGGCAGTTCTTCACTTCCATTCCCAACTTGGTTGGATTTTTTCTATGGAGTACCAATCAGATTTATGGCTGTCTTAAAATGTTCTTGGTGTTTTCTGAGGGGGAAGTTGTTTTTCTGTTACTTGCCTCTGCCTGCCTCTCCCACACATACGCAAAATACACATAATTTTTAATGAGACAGATTTTTTTATATTATTGGTTTGTTCATTTAGTCTCAACGGCTATTTTGGGGGATTAGATCACAAAATCCTAAGACATCTTATCTGTGCCCAACTAGCTACACCCAGGGATACCATCCCTTCCGCTTCCTTCAGGACCTGCCACTGTTACACCACTTTATTCTGGGATTTGTGTGAAACATACTTCTATTGTGTAACTCAGGCAGCAGTGGGAGGCCAGACAAAATCCCAGCAAGGAAAGAAAGGCAAACGCATGCCGCTATAAGAGGTTTTGGTGAAGAAAAGGAGATACTAGATAAGGATTAAAGTAACTTCTGGGAGGGACCTGGAGAAATGTGCCCTCTGTTCTCTTTTTGGGGCTATCCAGAAGTTGTAAGAAAACCTAGAAAGGCAAATCTTCTGAATTTAACATTTGGAGAGGAAGCCTGAGCTTTTTACGTATGGAAAACAGCTTTCTGCAAAACACATTTCTTTGTTCTCTGGTATCTCTTTCTTATTGAGCAACAGGTTAGTTGCAATTATCAGCATACTGTATGAAGAAAGCAGCTAATTATTAATAACAGAAAAAATATCTGTTACTGCCTTAATGCCACAGGGAGTGAGGAATTTTTTTTTTTAATATGAAGCTATGCAAACTGTAAATGGCTATTAAAATCTACTTTCTGTAGACTAGGCTAAAGTCTGAGCTTCTTATTCTCTTTATACCTGATTTTGCTCCATCAGATTCTTACTGAGGCTTTGGCTTTTTGTGCTTATCATTATCTTGTTTTTTAAAAATGTGTAGCACACGTGCAGATAATACACTGACTTCTCTGGTAGCTGCAGAGCATCTAGATATTTGCAAGTCTCACGTTCTTCTCATGCGTGCTGGGCTTTTGCACACATAACCATATATGATGAGAAATCCGCAGGACTGATGCAGTATAGGGGATCTCTGGAGTCGGGGCAGCCAGGGGACTGGCCACATGCAGCTTTGGGCTGTTGCCACAGCCCCGTGCCAGGGCCTGTAGCATCCTTCACCTTCAACCAGATATATAATCAGCGCGCCGCACTGACTGACGGTCTGTCAAAACCAGGACTAGGAGATGCTTACCGGGAAAGCGAAGTCAGATAACCAACACGGGGTTTGCTGCACAGCTGCTGTTGCCTCTCCCACCCTGACCTCCCCCTGTACGTAGCATCCGACGGACGGGGCACACACGAAACATGGGCGCTGGTGCCTCCTCACCCGGCTCCCTCTCTGCCCCTTGTCCCCCCATTTCCCTCCTCTCCTCGTTTCTATCCCGGAGCGGCGATGGGGTCGCTGCAGCCGGCGGGCAGCCTGGCAGGGCACTGCCGACAGCCTGGGGCACAGGCAGAGCAAACGCCTCAGGGAGATGCACGGGGAAAGAGTTTTCCCCCCTTGCAAAATTCCCAAGGCACGCTGATGCCCGACGGGACACGAGAGCCCCTCCTCCCCTCTATGCGCATGCGCGCGCGTACACACACACACACACACGCACGCACACGTGGGCAGCACTAAGGGCTTTGGGTCCTTTAATGCACACCTTGACACCGTAGGAACACCAGAACTCCCTTCCACCATCTGTCGAGCCCCTGCGGGCTGTTGCTCAGCCCAACACCATTTTGGCCTTGTTTTTGCTCCTTTAGCAACGACAGCGAGACACGAACTGTGTAGCCTGGAAAACCTCCTGCTGGAAACAGCGCATGGATGCATGTTTCCTTCTCAGAGGGTATTGCTGAGCCGGGGCATTTCATCCCTCC
>VYZM01012213.1:342665-400165 GCA_013398915.1 Dromas ardeola | reverse complement strand
AAAAGGCCTCTTAGAAAGTACTGAATCCTCTGCACATGATAAAACAACCCATTTAGTGGAGTTTGGATATTAAAACCTTTAATGCCCCAACCGCCTCATGCACATTTCTGCAGCAGAACTTCCCTTCCAGAGAAGAAACATTTCATTTAGTTTTTAAATTAGTTATAAAGCAAGGCTGCTATCCAGCAACCATTATGCACATGAACAGTTTTCAGGCAGAAGTGTGTGTGAGTGGGCTCAATGGCATCATCATGGGCACACATACTCATGTGCATCTACAGGGGATGGCCATTATAGATGGTTTATAAATCATAGAATCATAGAATGGTTTGGGTTGGAAGGGACCTTAAAGATCACCTAGTTCCAACCCCCCTGCCATGGGCAGGGACACCTCCCACTAGACCAGGCTGCTCAAAGCCCCATCCAGCCTGGCCTTGAACACCTCCAGGGATGGGGCATCCACAACTTCTCTAGGCAACCTGTTCCAGTGTCTCACCACCCTCACAGTAAAGAATTTCTTCCTGATATCTAAGCTAAATCTACCCTCTTTCAGTTTAAAACCATTACCCCTTGCCCTATCACTACACTCCCTGATAAAGAGTCCCTCCCATCTCTCCTGTAGGCCCCCTTTAGGTACTGGAAGGTCGCTATAAGGTCTCCCAGAGCCTTCTCTTCTCCAGGCTGAACAACCCCAACTCTCTCAGCCTGTCAAATGACAAGAAAAGGTTCCAGTTCACCGAAACAGGGGATCACTGCTGTCAGTGGCTCTTACGCAAGCACATATTCAAGCAAACAAACCATGTGTTTAAGTGTTTTACCAAATGAAGACAACCTTAAGCAAATGTTATGCTGCTTTGCTGAGTAAGGGCTCTGTGCATAGCCAAGCACAGGAACCTCAGGTAGGCTATAGCTGGAAATGGTGCTGGGTGGGGGCTTAAGCCCACGAGCAAACAGCAGGTTTGGAAACCATGCTTTGGTCTCTGAGCCTCTATGCTGGATCATAAGTGTCCTTTCTGATCTTGGCTTTACTTCAAACCCAGCTGAGAGAGCATTTTTTACATTGGTGCTTCCCAAGCAGTGGTCTGCAAACCAGGAAGAAACCACTGAAAAAAAAATCACCAGCAAACCTAATAGAAGTCACCCCTTTCCTCATCACTCCGCTCCCTCATACTTCCATGTATACATATGAGGAAGCAAACAAACTGCATAAATAACAAAAATAATGAACATTCAGAGCTCAGACTAGCTTTTATTGGGTTGTCAATGAAAACCGTCAAAGCAGCATGGACAAGATGGGTCTTGAATTTTCTTTCCCAGTAAAAGAAAAAAAAAAAAAAAAAGCTCTTCACTTCTTAGGCTCCCAAAAGATCATTTGATTGATTTAGGTTGAGAAAAACTGTCTTTGACCGTTTTACCCCTTGGCAGAGGAACTGTGCCCTCTGTGGCTGAAGCATGCCAAGCCCAAGCCTGGTAGAGGTTACTGAGACATCTGTACTGTAACGTTTCACTAAGGACAAGAGCTACGGGTCTGCTTCCATCAAAGTCAAGGGCAACTTTCCTACTGACGTATTGACATTAGTAACAGCAGGAATGACCTGGTCTACAAATCTTCCTCAATTTAAACCATAAAACTGCCACGGGACATAAAGCAAAACTGTACCCTACGAGTACCCGTCTAAACAGCAATGTAGCACAGTAGGTAGAAATTTCCAATTTGTTTCCATCAGGCAGAAGTGCTGGATTTATTTACTTATTTTTTAACCACTGCCTATGCTAAATATTGGTAAGGGGCAGAGCAGGGTAGGACAGTGTTCAGCTTCCTTTTAGTTCTGTCATGCAGTGCAGTATTCAAGAAGCACAAGACAGTTTAAAACAATACTTAAAGCAGAAGAACCCCAACTTGTTAAGGAAAACCAGAAATTTAGTTTTGCTAGTGTTGCTTGATATATAAGCATTAAACAAACCAAAAACTCTCAAGATAGCCATGACGTCATTTAGAATGGAAAAATAACTTCTGATAGTGTAGCCAAAACACTGGGCGGAATTAACACTGCTGATAAAATTTTGTTTTCTGCATTAATTTCCACTTATGAAACCTGGTTAAGATGTCTTTCCATACTGACTCCCAAACACTCCTTAAGAATTTTCTTAAAAAGTTTGCTTAGTCAGAGACTAAATTAAAAGCACACAGAAAGCGTCTGTCACTTGCATTCTTTCTCACATTAACAAGGTTGCATTAGAAAAGTGAGAACACTTTTTTAACTGATAAAACTGAAGATGACAAGCTATTAGACCTTAAAATAGGACACTTTCAATTATTTATACAAACTGCTCAGAGCACTCTAGCATAGTCAAACAGTTTCAATATTTTTGAGTAATCATATACAGAGACAGTCTTTGAAGGTAGTGGCAATTACAATACTGGTAACACGGGCTGCTGCATAGGTACACACATATGTCTTAAAGGAAAGCACTGCAGTGTAAACTTAATATATATATATATGGAGTAAATTATTCCGAACTTTCAGTCATAGACCAATTTCTGGAAAATTATTTTAAATTTTGATTCAGCTTTGGTCACTAAGGAAGCAGTTTTCTTATTTTGAAGACAACTGAGAGTGGTAGGCTTGAACACCAGGAATTGAAAGCTACCACATCCACATTATGAAAATCTGGAGATACATCACAACATATCATTACAGAGTAGAAGGTAAAACTCGGAAACAAAAATTCAGAGAAAGCTCATTACAGGGGCCTGTGAGAAGCAATGGCACTTTGATGTATACTTGAGATGTGCAAGAGCCTCCTTACAAACCGGCAGATTGGGGTGCTGCGGGTTGCCCTACCACCAACAGCACCAGCAGCACCTTCTGCCCTCTGCCCCACCAGGAACCCCGTGTCCGGCTTCTCATATGACCTCCAAATTGCCTACTGGGGTGAGACACGGTCTCTAGGGCTGCTGTGCCAGCAGCCCACACCCCATGAATAAAGTGATGACCTGGGCTGGGCTAATGGGAAGGGAAGTGGGACCTGCCTGCAGATGTTCCACCATGTAGGTGAGTGGCTCTTCCCACGAGGTAACTGCTTAAAAAAAGGGCCTTGCTGTCATCTAGGGGAAAAGATTTGGCTGGGCCGGGGTGCCTTACTGCCAGAGAGGCTTCACATAGGTGAATCCCAAGTAGAGAGATGGCTGCCTTCCTCTAGGCCAGATTTAGGAGATCAGTTTCCCTTGAGTTGGGCAGGGCTTGCAGCATCTCACTCCACCCTTGCACATATCTAGGCAGTGCTGCTCTTAGCCTCCTGTGGTGTTTTTAGGGTGCACATCAGCTGTGTTCATTGCTGGCTCATCACTTACTAAAACTGCATTCCCCCTGCAATGGATGATGGCAAAGCAAATTCCTGCTATGTCTTAGTGGCAGGTTGCAGACCCATTTCAGAGCATTATCAAAAGACAAGGAAGAGCCACATTGCACGCGGGGTTTCAAAGGCAGATGAGAACCCTGACTGATAAAGCTTAAGATGAAGGGGGAATCATCAAAACTTCACTATATAAGAAGAAACAAGAAATCCCCGTGTTATCAACCAGGCTGATGCATGTCGTGGTTATGAAGGTCTACACTTGCATGTCTGTAGTTCCTGTAACCTCAGAACCCCATCGCTACTTGGTCCAAAGGGACTATAAGCAGCATAAATTATGTGCGTGCAAATCTTCACTGCCAAATGCACTATTTTGTCCAAAAAATATATGAAAACTATGGAAGAAAATTTATGCCTTTCATGAGCAGAGACATCCTGCTGTTTGATCATCTCTGAAAAGTTGACAAAACTGCTTATACTGCTAGTGTAGCTGCAAATTAAGAGTGAAAAAAACAACCCCTACAATAAGCAGTTTTGTCCCATTCAGGGAGCATCTGATGACTGAACACCTCTCATTTTGCAGAAGGGCAAACTTTTCTTAATTACAGCAGTTAATTTTAAATCTTGGTAAAATACCAGTCATCGCAAGTCTGTGTCAAGTTTGCAATGCAGTGTTCTCCTTTCCTGCAAACTCTAAGCACACAGAGTAGACAAAGCACATCAATACTATACCAGGCAAAAAAGAGTAAATGTTGAAAACTAACAGGCGCTGGCTGAGGTTGGGCCAAGACGGTGTGGTTTCCAGCTGAAGCCAAAATGGTGTCTGCTCTTACCTGGCCACCTGCAAAAATGATAGGTGCAGAGGCAGGTTTGGGACGGTAGGGGATGGTGGCACCTTTGGGTGGGGACTGCAGACAAAAACACAAAGCGATCAAAATGCAGAATGAAGCAGAACTCGTATTAGAAAAAAATAATAAATTAATAAACCGCTCCTTATCTTGGTCACCTCAGACAACAGGGCGTGCAGCTAACCCAGCCCAGCCCACACCACCCTGCCCTCCACCCGCTCAGCCCAAAAGCAGGCTGGAGGCCGGTTGTCTGGGCTTTGAGGGCAAGAACTGAGGTCCCACCTGCACAGCCAAAACAGGCAGTGCTGGGACTCGTGGCCTCATTACCGCCATCGTCAGATGAAGCTATGAAGCTTCATTAAGCACGTCAAGGCATTTCAGGAAACATGGGCACATTTTTTGCAATTTGTCGATGTTTTGGGAGAATC
The DNA here is from genome assembly GCA_013398915.1 of Dromas ardeola. Taxonomy (NCBI): domain Eukaryota; kingdom Metazoa; phylum Chordata; class Aves; order Charadriiformes; family Dromadidae; genus Dromas; species Dromas ardeola. The sequence continues at coordinate 395,532 of VYZM01012213.1, read as the reverse complement.
TGGCCTGCGCTCTCGCTTTGTTAACACAGAGCACATCTCCTGCTTATCGATCTTTCCTACACTGTTGCGCATCAAGGTTTCTTGTTTTACCAACTCAATTAAGTCAGCCGTTCGATTGCAAATGACCAGCCTGATCCTGCCTTCCGTCTGACTGAGCTGGAAGGTTGGAGAAAAAACCTCTGGGCTACAGCAGGAGCATAACCACAGCCTTCAGAATGCATGGTGAAGGGAGTTTGTTCTGTAGCCCAAGGCAAGGAGCCCACGGGAAAACCCCTGACCCAGGCTAAGTCTCTCCTCCTAAATAACGCACAAGCACCTGCCTGTAAAAAAGGCTTCAAACTTCCTGTGCAACACCTAGCAGAATGGTGCCCTGGTTTCAGTGCATTAACTACAACCAAAGAAGGTAACAATAACACCACTTCCACTTATTAATTTCATATAATTAGCTATTTCATGTCAATGAAAGTCTTTGTTGCCGTATTAAATATATGCTGCAAATTAGAGCACATTCATTTTTGAATGAATGTGTTGAATGAAGTTTGAAGAAGCAAACTGCAGTTAAGGCAGAGTCGTCTTAGTGCTGCCTGTGATTTGACTTACATTAAAATTAAGTAGTTACAATGTCTAAACTAGTTATTTTAAAAGTATTTTCCTACAGGAAAATAGGACCGTGTCTCTTTTGAGAAGTGGCTTCTCTCATCTTCTTTAGCAAATAACTATTTATTCCACGAACGTCACTTGGACAACAGACTATAGACTGTATTCACAGAGCTGACAACTATTGCCATCATGTACTCCATCTCTAACAAACTAAAATTATTTTTTTATATTTTCTTTCTGTTCTCTCACATTTTTACAAATAAATTCCTTCCTCATAGTAGTGAAAACAAAATGAAGCTAGAGTCACTTTTCCCCAGTAAAACATGGGATTTATTAATTTTTCTGCTGTATGACTTTTTGATGCAAAGGCTGAGTGTCATTTTGATCCATTGCATACTTTTTAGAGTCAATAGCCATAGTGCTGTCTAAACACTCTGCTGTTTCTCACCTTTTTAAAGAATAACAGAACAGGAGGGTGTCGGAGATCATAATGACACAGCCCTTGATTAGACTTAGGTAAAAATCCAAACCAAACCAAAAAAACACAGAAAATTTTCCAGCAGAAAATGTGATAATAGCAGAGATATTTCCTGTTCCTCGTCGAAAATTATGGTTACAAAGTATTTCAGTTTGATTTGCTGAAATATATTTTTTTTCCAATCTTCCATTCAGCTTAATCAGTTGAGAAATGTACTTGCATGAAATTACGGGAATTTTCAGCGAGGGTTGAAATGCCCAGATTTTTACATAAATTAATTTTGTATCATTTAATCTAAGTGCTAAAAACTAGCCGTCAAAATGAAACATTCTGGCCTTATGCAATGACCTGGATCTAAGGAAGCAAAAAGCCCTGATACATCTGAATTATGCTAGCCAGAATTACTTCTATTTAAAACAAGACCTAGATGCTTTCTGCCCTATTCTGCATCAGAATAAAATGCTTTTCTCTCTGAATGGGCCGCAGCTCCACGCTGGACCTGGTTTGTTATTTGACAGTGTCGTGACAGCCCCGGTCTTTGATGGCTAAACCCTTCTGCAAGAGGATCTCAGGCACCAGGAAAGGCACAGTCTAACAGAGCCCTCTTGAAATCCCTGGCAAGGGAAGGACAGGCGGCACCTCTGGGGAACCCAGGGCACTTGAAAACTGTGTGTCCGAGCATCTCCCGAGTGAGGGGTGATAATGCCAAGCACTAACTTACCTCCAGCATAACCACGCATATTTGTTTCACGCACTGGATGATGGCGTCCGGAGTGCCGGATATAGTGACTGCGCGCTCCGTGGAGTTTGGCAACATGTCCCCCGCGACCTGCACCTGGGCTCCTGTGGACTTGAGCAGAGACAAAGCAAAGAGAGCGTCACCATCAGGCAGGTAACCCCTCAGAAGGCCAGTCAGGCGCCTCTCGAAACCCAGTGATGCCCTGATGTGATGGAGGGGATGCGCCTCTGAACTACTTTGTCTTTTCTTTGCTAGATACACGATAGAGTGCGTATGCAAATTCGTGCCCAGACAGGATAATTAGGGTCTGGCAGGACATGGATTTGCCTGTCCAAGTCAATTTGCAAACACTCCCACCCATCCTAGGAAGATTAGTCCTCGGTAGCTGTTAAGGAATCAAACCATGGCCTGAATTTCAGGACAAGTCTTTTAACCCCCTCACAGACAGACAGTTGCAATGCTGACTGAAAAATGAAAAAGGTGAAATGAAGTACTTTTCAATAATAAAAAAAGAAAAGGAAAAAAGCGCTGATAACTGAAGAAGGTCTGCTAATCAAATGAGTTGCAGATAAATGTCTCTTTATTCCACTGATGGCTGACTTGTGTCTCTGGATGAAATTTGGGGCTGCCTTATGCTCTGGAATATCTCAGGATGGTACAGAAGCACTTCTAAATTATAATTAGTGTTGATTAAATAGATGCACATCATCACCTTTTAGCTCATTAATGAACCCAAGGAGGTAACAAGCTATTTCTTTGTTTTGTATTGTGTTTATTTGGGTTTTTTTAATTTGATCTTGGCACTAACGTATCTTAGTTAAAAAATAATAAAAAAAAAAACAACAAACCAAAAACAACGAAAGAAAAAATACATGAGGCTAAAACATGGCACTATTTCACAAACATCCTCAAAGGGCCTTTCGGTCAACAGAAAGAACCCCAGGCATTTCATGTTGAGTTAACACTTTCACATATTACAAACAAAATCTATTCCTGACTGTTCCTGCAATGCAATATTTTGGGCTTTTGAAACAAAATATTTCCAGTAACCATTGACTTTCTGTCAGTCTGCAAGGAGTCACTTTGTTTTCCTGCTGGTTACATACAACACATGTTATTCTTCTTTCCAAAGACTGATTAAATTACTGATTGCATCTTCTGTTCACCAGTGCTGTTTAAGGCCAGAATATCAATTCTTTGCTCTATAATAGGCTTTGGAATTTTGCCATAATTTGATCAATCAGTCATGCTTTGCTTTTCTTTTTTTTTTGGTAATCTTATCTTGAAAATAGTACAGCAACCCTACATGTTGTTCCTGGGTACGTGACTGAACACAAAAGAGCGTCCCTCGTGCAATTGCTGCTCAGTGTGATGATGAAATTAGACCTCATCATGAGATGGATGCTCCTTTTTTTCTTTTTGAGCATGTTTGCTGTTTAACGTACAGTTCTGGGTATCCGTACAACAAGCACAAAATACTCTGACAAATACTGCAGCCATTTATGCATTTGCTTCCAGTGACAGTCTTGTTTATTCTTTGACTTTGGTCATAATTCAGCAACTTAAAAACAAGTAATATTTTGTCGATTACCCTTATGCTTAAGAAAATGGGCATGTGACTTCTCGCTACATTAGCCTTATCAAAACACCTATTTGGCCAAACACTATCCTCTTACTTCCTTGTACTAGACTAGTAGGTAATTGCTTCTGAAACTATGCTCACCAGAATAATCAATTCAGTCATTTAATGTACACAAACCAATCTCACCTTTAAAAACCTATGTCCTAAATGCACTCACTCAGTGCTCTGGATGAGGTTACCAGTACTCAAAATAAAATCCAAGGTATCAACAGCTGTAAAACCTAGAGCTAAGCACTCACCAGCACAAGGTTCACACTCACACTTGCTCCGATTTTAACACAACTAAGAAATGAGCTGGATTCCTGCTGCCTGACAGTTCTCATGGACAACTACAAGATCTGGAGGACCAAGAGAAATCACGTCTTACGGCTGAAGTTGCCTCCGACCGTGTGCTCTGACAATAGCTCTGCCTTCTCCAGTGGCAAGGCTTTAGCCTGGCTTCTCCTGCTGCCTGCCAGGGCAAAAGCGTAGCTTGGCTTTCTCATTCACCCAGACACAAACGTCTGCAAACATCAACAGTCCGGTGACCATCCAAAATTTGAGCCAGAAATGTCCCATGTGTAAGGCAAACTGAACACCTTCCTTCCACCCAGGAAATGCACTTCAACACACAAGTGTCTTCTCCCAGCCATACAAAGTTCTCTGACAAAGCTTTTTTTGGGATTAAAGAAAAAAAGAGAGAGGGTTTCCTATGACCCTAACACCTGCACAGAAATAATGTTTTCTTCCCCTCAGTATCATCAAGTCCTTTCTCCCACATCTCAAGAGCTGGTTTGACCGTAAGGACACTGAGAGGCATAGCTTCCGGACTCTTTGATGAAAAATAAAGCAACAGCATTCCAAGAAACAAAAATATCTGATTTGTAATTGCCTTTTATTTGCAGGTCTCGTCAAGCACAGAGACCCCTTCAAATGGCAGAGTTCTGAATTGTTTTTCTGCGAGTTTACAGCAAATGACCTATGCGTGTTTTCATGAACACAGTTTACAAAGCAAGAGGCACATGGAAGAACAACAAGCTGTTTGCTTGCCAAACTCTGAAACAGCTTTTGGCAGCTCTGTCAGCTACTGGAAGCCGTACACACTGCTTTTACTTCCCTGTTCGCAAGGAAAGAAAAGACCCTTTCAGCAGCAGTCTTCAGAGGGAACTTTCTTAAAAGCTCCTGGGACAATCAAATTCGAATCCAAATGAAGTATTTTGGAAGAACTTGAAAGTCAAGAGGATAAGACCCCTGACTGTTCTCTGTGCTTACCTTTCCTTCCAATGCTACCATAAACTAACATTTCATAGCAAATCCTGGACATATAATTTTGATCAAAGCATTTTTCACTCCTTCTTGACATTTGATCAAATTTTCTTTGATAGAAAAACATCTGATAACTTTTTTTAAAATTCAAAGTGAAACTTAAAAGCTTAATTAAACCTACTGCCTTGAATCTACATTTTAGATAAAAAAGGAAGCTTCAATTCAGCAGAACCTGTCAAAAGCTTCTGTTTCGACATGGTCAAATGAAAAAAAAGGATCAGCATGTTATCTTGACAGTTAACATCTCATCCCATGTTGGGATGAATACAAACGTAGAAGGAGTACTGTCACTTTCTCCAGAATAAAAATCCATTTTTCTGAAATGTTCTATTCAGATTTTCTCAACACAACTGAGCACGTACATAATTTTCTTGTTTGACTGATTACAAACATTGTATCCGTGGCTTGGCATCTGCTATTTTGTTACAGTCATGCACAGAAGAATTAAAACTGGCACCATATGATAATTATTGCGTTTTTTACAGGTTAGAGGAAAAAGTGGCCACTAGCACAGAACTTTGTATGAGTATCTTTAGATAAAGTCTGTATTAAAAAAAAAATCAGTATGTGTTTGGAATAACATGAAATCAAGTTACTTGTGGCACAGTGAGATTAGGGAGATCTAATACAGGAAAGGAGTATGAAAATCAAATTTTTCTAAAAAGCAGATCAAGCATTTGGTCCACCAACCTGGACTCCCCATTGCTACTTTCTCTACAGGCCTTTCTCTGGCTGCAAGGGTGGTATCTAATTTGGAAATCGCTGCGACGCTCCAACTCAGGATCACCTGAGTACTGCTGGGGAGCGGGCTGTGCCTAAAGAGAAACTAGATGAGTCGTTTCTGTCACTAAACTGTAGCTTTGCTAAATTGTGCCTCAAAGACTAATACCTTGTAAAGTTGTTTCTTTAGTTCACATACAGTCTTTAGCTTCAAGAAGGTAGAAGGGTACAGCTGTTCTGGACCCCTGCTTCCCCCAGAGCAAGGGTTTTCCAGGCTTTTCACTCAGCACATAGAATCACAGAATGGTCTGGGTTGGAAGGGACCTTAAAGATCACCTAGTTCCAACCCCCCTGCCATGGGCAGGGACACCTCCCACTAGACCAGGCTGCTCAAAGCCCCATCCAGCCTGGCCTTGAACACCTCCAGGGATGGGGCATCCACAACTTCTCTGGACAACCTGTTCCACTGCCTCACCACCCTCACAGTAAAGAATTTCTTCCTAATATCCAATCTAAATCTACCCTCTTGCAGTTTAATACTGTTACGCCGCCTCCTATCACTGCACTCCCTGATAAAGAGTCCCTCCCCAGCTTTCCTGTAGGCCCCTTTTAGGTACTGGAAGGCCGCTATAAGGTCTCCCTGGAGCCTTCTCTTCTCCAGGCTGAACAACCCATGTTCCTGTTCATGCAATGAGCGAAGCGCCGTGGACGATGCTGGCAGGGCACACTCTTTTAAACGGCTGCGGTAAGACGCTGAGCTAGCCAGGGTTCCTGGCAGACATCCCAAGACTTACCTCCCTGATTTCCTTGATTTTGGAACCTCCTTTTCCTATAAGGGATCCACACTGACTTGCCGGGACGACGAGCCGCAGCGTTACCGGGGGCTTGCTTGTCACTGTACTGTTTGTCATTGAAGTGTTTATGTCCTGCAATCACAACGTCAGTGAGAATTAGTGGAGGATCTGTCATTCCTGGAAAGCACTGAAGGGCTCGGAGCAAACGCCCGAGCTGTTCGTGGAGACCTGGGGAGTAATGTAACCTGTATCCGTGTACCTCATTATCCGATGACACTACACTATACGTTCTCATGAGCATTTCAATATACTACTTGTTGCAAGGTTTACATTGTTTTAAATGTATTTTGTTTGTTCAAAATCTTCCAGGCAAGACAAAACAATCCCTCTAAAGTCTTCATCACAGAGGAATGGATAAAGCTTATCTTCCCACTGATCGATGGGATGCTGTTGCGAGCACTTAGGATGATAAAGAAAAGCCACAAGCTGCGCGGCACCTGTCCAACAGCTCATGAGAATCTCAGCGTGGTTTGGTAACACTAGCTGCGAGCTGAAAAGACCATCTTATCCGTCTGTGAGGTGGCATGGCACAGCTATTATACCCTTCACAGAAACGCTACCCAAAAGATTAGGGTGGGAAAGACAGCAAACATGCATTTCATATGCATTTAACTCACTTATGATGCAACAAGAGTTCCAGCAGACAGAACTGAGGCGACTCCCTACGTTCTTGCTTATCAACACTACCACTTGTTAAACAAAAAAAAAGTGCCTATACTGTGTGATCAGACCCTCAAATTAAAAAAATAATAATAAAAAAAACCCCAAAAAAACTACTTTAAAGAACTCAGCGTGCCTTGCTGAACCAGCATGGAAGCTCAGTGACACCAGCACCGATTCCTACAGCACCTCCACATTTCTGATGGCAGCATCCTTGCGACCAATAAATGGCTCAGTGCGACCTTGCTTGACTTAAAGGAAGAGAAAAAAATCCTGAACAGAATGAGGCATTGCTGCATGCCACAAGACAGCTATCAAATCATTCCTCTGCCAGACAGTAACTCATATTTTGTTTAGTGCCCATGTCAGTGAGAGATTGCAATCCAAAATAAAGCGAGAGGGATAACTGATTTTTGCAGCACCCATGTATCTGAAATAAAGCCCAAGTCATGCCGATTTTTCAGCTGGATGATGCCATCTCAGTCTGTCATGTTTCTGTCAGGTGGAGGCACACGATCATCCACACGTAGGTAAATAACCCTCTTCAGCCACCCAGCACAACCCTGATAATGTCTCCCACTTCCATATCATATCTGGCCTGTCCTGAAAGCTTTCACTGCACTTACCGCTTTCAAAAGCACTTCACAAAAATTGTAAGCCACTATTCTCTTTATTTTCTCCTCATCATTTAAAAAGAGCAAATAAAAATGCAGGCTCATCAGCGCACCTGTAACGGTACCATTCCAGCTTAAAAACACAACAAAAGAGAAATGCATGGAGAAAAATCCCCTCCAAAACTGCAGGCTCCCAAGTAGGGTTGGCTGGGAACTTTCTCACGGAACAGCCATCTTTCAAACTGGGAGACTCCTATTTCTTTCACCTCTTACTGTCTGTGCCACTGCATCCATTTCCTCAGGGCTCTGGCAGACACTAGAGCTGGAGCTTGCATGGCTTTCTGCCCGCTTGCCCGGGCTGCTGCTCGGCCAGCATGGGCTGACTGGGACCTGGAAGCGGTGGGAGAACCAGCTCCCAGTGTTGAAACCTTACAGCATCCTTAGCTCCTGGCATCCCAGAGTCACAGTGCCTAAGGCTTCCCAAGGCAAGCAAGCCTGGGAGCTCAGAAACCCACCAAACCTCCGAGGAAAACCGTATCAAAATTCTTCTTTACTGGTTTCTAAATGAAATGTTAAACCCGCCAATTTCCACAGCAAGTACAACAAGTCTGTGAGGTGGCTCCTCACTTGGTAATGACCACCCACAGGATTTACCTTAGTTGTAGCAGCAGGAGCTAGTATTTGTCAAAAAGGCATCAACTCAGCTGCTTTTATCACCTTGCCTTTATGTCCTCCTTATTCCTAAAGCTGAATAATTTCTTCAAAAGTGTTTGCAAATGAACAAGAATTCCGCCAAAATTATTTCTTTGGAGAAAGTCTGACCACTGAGCTCTGCCTGCTCATTTTCCAGCACTTAACTACCACTTGCTTCCAGTAGATTATGCATATTTATACCCAAAACCAGAGCTGCCCCACTCACCAGTGAACTTACAGCTGCATTTCTTGGGTCTCAGCCTCCAGTCTTGAAATGACTGCTCTAAATTGTCCTCTCTAGCTGTGGTCTGCCTGGGTTAGTGCCATTTTTTAACAACTCTCTTTTTCCTCTACGGTGAATACTTCAGTTGTTTATGTAATTCCCTACCTAGCTTGTACATTCATCATGAGGCCGCTAGAAAATCAACTTCGACTAGGAAGGTTGTCCAAGCAGAGTCATACAAGGCTGCAGAGCAACCTCACAGAGAACACTCCTCCAGATCTTTCTTTTTTTCCATCTGACACATTTTTAGATTTTTGCTAATGTTAGAAAAGCATTCCAAGGCTCCCATGTCTTCCTAGACCTGCTTATCCCCAGCTATATAGCTGTAGGGTTGAAATTAAGGGTTCAAGGGCTTCCTGTCAAAATGCTTCACGTGGGCATGCATAACAAATACCAAAAAATCCCTCAAAGCTGCAGTCTCACACCTGCATCTTTTTTGTTCTGTTTGAAGGTAGCTGTGAGAACCAGAGCTGGGCCAGGCACTGTCTGTTCTGGGATTTTCAATTTTTGAAATGGCTGAAGTAATCTCCAAAAATATATGCATGAAAAATAACATTTGGTTGCTAGCTCATTCATAATGTCTGAAACAGTACTTTATTTTGCCTCCAAAGTGTTACATTCACCTCATTTTATTGAACACAAATAATTACAGGAAGCCTAACTGATTCTATGAGACATTTTTCTTTACCACTCTTCTTTTTAATATACCAGAAACCAATTATATTAAATCTAAATACAGATATTTCAGAATATATAATCGCAGTACCTGATCCGCAGGGAGTGTGAATACCCCTTTGCTCATACCCACATGAAAAGTCCAGACTACCCTCTATGATCTACAAGGGTAAATATGCATAAAATCCAGTCAGATGCCTGAATTTCAGATTTCTTTGCTTATTGCTAGCTACAGCACTTTCAAAAACTACGTCATGTTGGGTGGTGGGGTGAGAATCCGATGCTGCGCAGTATTCAATGCCTCTATGAGAAATGCGTTATTTCCACTGGGTACTCGTTTTGGTGGGAACTGACAGGGATTGTGTCTGTTAATGACTCCCTTGGCATTTTTCAGGATAAGGCCTTAAGTAGAACGTTTTGCGTGTAGGAAGCAGAAAGACTGCTCTCTCCAGGTCTCTGTAGATTGGAGGGTATGAAGCTGCCTCTTAAGCTAGAAGAAACAGGGATTGGTACAAGATGGGTAGAAGATAAAGCTGAGAAAGAGATGACAATAAGTAGTTTTAATATTGGGCTGGACAGAATTACTTGCGTGGTTTTGCAGGATTCAACCTCAAAATCATCATTATCTCATTAATAACTGGTACGGAAAAAAAATCTGCATTCTTATAAAATGTACCATGCCACAAAACCAGGGTACTTTATCAACACGTTGAAAGATTGGAATATCACACAGGAAGATCTGAAAACCCATGAAGGATCGGAGAAATATAAATGGGATTAACATTTGCGGTATGAAAAAAAAGGCGACTTGTCTGGGGGCCGACAGGAATGTCTGCCGAGACCAAAGAGGTTCCCAAGGGAAACACCTGAGCAGGAGCTGGGGAATCCCGCCAGGCACAGCACGGTTGTGGGCAAAACATTACACAAGTAGGAGGTGAGGCATTTCCAGCAGTGGTAGGGGTATGTCAGGATGGTAATGAGGACAGGGGACTGTTAGCGCCATTAAATGAGGCCTTGTGGAACTTCATTTGCAACCTGTCCACAATTAACATGCACATTTAACATAAAACTGTAAGAGGAAAAATGTAGAAAGCGAGTACTAGAGTCAGGAGAGGGGTGGGGAATGCATCCTCTGAAACACTGAGGTTGGCTCTCTTACTCTGGCAAAAGCAGGGTTTGAGGGGATAAAACTGGTTTCTAAAAATATGTCTAAGAGGGGAATCCTCAGGGATGGAAAGGCAAGAATTATTTAAACTAATGGCCAGTGCTGGCACAGAAACAAAGCTGCATTAACTGTTCACGAATAAATTCAGGTGAGGAGTGAAAAGAAGGTGTCTGACCGGCAGAGAACTGAAGTTGTGGATCCAATATCAGGAAACAGAAAAAAATCTAACTAGCTGTTGACCATGCTGTGAAGTTGCAAGCTGCAAGACATACTGCTTATGTTAGAAGACAGCTGCATCTGATGACCCACAAGCTTTCTTCTAGTCCTGTTGCTCTAAATGTGAACAACCCCCATGGGTAAATAAAGGCACATGCTGACATTTCCCATCAATGCCAGCATCTCCCAGTGCTATGGGGAGATGTGGAGACTAACCTCACCGACTCGGAGAAATAAGTACTCTTAAGAAAGGGATTCACATCCCTCTAGTTTAATCATCAATGGCAAGACACAGCCCCTTTCTCCTGCTGCAGGTGGTTCAGTCCTTTAGGAGAACGTGAACTGCCTTCTGCAGGGGCATCTGTCTTTCCAGAGAGGACCGGAGAGATGACTGGACTAGATGTACAATTTTCAAAAGTAGAGGGAGTTAAAACCTCTCCTGGGTGACCAGGGTTCATGTTCTGTAGTCTGCTGTCTTTTCTGTGAGGTTTCCCATTAAAGTGGTGACCATATCTAATTGTAGTTGGTCCATGAAACTTGAGGAGATCCCAGCACTTTAGGTACACATCTGCACAGAACAGTTATTCTACAGTAAATTGAGCTCTTGCCTCACTCACTCTTAGTGCCCTTATTTTAATTAATTTTAAAAGCCAAGCTTTAAATACGGTACTTGGTAATTGGTAATCATATAATTTGTTTTTAAAATAAAAATTTTCCAGCTAAATGAGTTATATATTCATTTTGACATATATAAAATTTACATCAATACCAAATGGAATCATAAAAGCAGAGCTAAAAGTTGGGCAATTATTCTTTTCAAATCAAACCCACAATGGGACCAGAAATTTTCCAAGACATTTTTCCTACCATTAGTGCACATTACTAGAAGCAATTGCTTTTCCCTGAAGCCTCCAAAAAGCAAACGAAATGATCAAACAGCTTGTAAATTGACCCATTATTTTTCTTCAGCGTTACTGCCAAAAGCATTTATAAAAATACAGCCACTTTCATTGCTATTAAATAGAACATTAAACAAATCATATTTAACATTAAAGCAAACATGAGAAAATTCAAACAGTGTTTGTATTTCAACTTGAAGAGAGAAAAAACCCGTATTTTATTTGCTTACCTCTTCAAATTTTAGTGCAATCATAGAAAAAGCTTTAAAAATCGCATCTGTTGGGCCTGTTATTGTCACAATTCTCTCTGGACAGGAGCCTTCTGAAATATTGATTCGAGCACCACTCTGTCAAAAAGAACAAATATTTTTCAAATTTATACTTCCCAGGGAGCAAACTAAGTAGGATTAGGGATATAGTTTGGGAAGGAATATCTTGTTGCGTTTAATTCCCTCCCCTACAACTGCAGCCCCAACATCATATAATTTCAGCATAAACTGATCACACTCCAAAAATTCACCTAACCGCGGGAAGCCGGATTCTGTCTGGCTAAATAATTATACAGCCTTCATCGTTGTATGCAAGTAGCACCTCTGTAAATCAAAGTTGTGAATAATTGCACAATCAAGTCTTTCCCCTTTCCTCTTGCAGAGTTAACCTTAAGTAGGACCGGAGCTGCAGAATTTCAGACAAGGTTGTTTTCTCCAGGGAACATCAACATCTCCCAGGAAAGCTGCACCTCCCTGGTTTGGAGACCCAAAGGCAGGGCTCGATTTATCTGGCAGGGGAATCGCTTCGCACTGTAGAGAAGGTGCCTTATAGATGTGTCTCATGTCATATGCAATGAAAAACCCTTTAAAGGAGTAGTGGTAGGACAGGCAACAGTAATGGTGTTATCTCCTTAAGGCAAGGACCCTGTTGGAAGGAGTTAGAAACCATAAGTCTTGGAAACAAGCCAGGATGGGTATACTTAGTCGGGTCTCGGGTATACTTAGTCCCCTTTATGCCACTGTGGCAGCGCAGAGAAAACACCTAAGCCAGGTGTAAATATATTTAAGAGGATCTTGGTGTAGATAATGATCAAATCCAGTTCAAGTAAGACCCACTCTATGCTTTCCCTGAGGTTTCAGGCACGGAAGTGTGCTAATGCAAGTCATTGGAGCCTCAACACATCCACAGGCACCGACTTTCTTGAGGATCTGGGCCTGCAGCAAACATGAGATAATCTGGGTTGATTTGGCCCTTTGCCTTCAGGGTTGCCAGGAATCAGCCAATGGGCTGTGTGTCTGAGCCCTTATTTACGTGCTTACTGCTGCTCAACAGCAAGATATCCTATTGCCCCATATGACAGCAACCAAACATAACAAGAAAAAAAGCCAATCTAAAAATCTTGCTGCCAGAGACTCAGCTGGCAGACATACCCAGCATTCACAGATAAGAACACTTCATCCCTAGAGGTGTTCAAGGCCAGGCTGGATGGGGCTTTGAGCAACTTGGTCTAGTGGGAGGTGTCCCTGCCCACGGCAGGGGGGTTGGAATGAAACGATCTTTAAGGTCCCTTCCAACTCTAACCATTCTACAATTCTGTGACAAGAAATGGCAGCAGACACTTCTGACAGGCCAACCAGAGTGGGACTAGTCGTCATCAAACACCAGCACTGGATCAGGAAGGAGATCAGAGCCTGGGGCTCGTTCATGCTGGTGGCAACCTCCGGCTGCCACCACCACACACAAAGTCGGGGCCGTGGGACTCAGCCCAGTAGGTGGCACACCAGGAGCCATCCCGGGCAGATCTGTCCACGGCAGGCAGGCCTGCCCGCCCCACAGCCACCTTCACCCATAGCATGGCTCTTCCTTTGAAACCGGAGCCATGGGAGCTTGTCTAAAAGATCGCTCCACCTTGGATTGGCGGCAGCCAACATTCAAAATGTTACTCCTCCAACAGATGACCGCTCAAAGCAGAGCAACAGCAATTAAAATGTTATGTGATGGCCTCCACATTTGCGTAGGAAGTTAAGAACTGCAGGGCACAGAACCAAGGTTTTTGCACTGTTCTTTTGGCCTGAAGTTGTCTCTGACATATCCTCAACGGCAAAACAAGACAAAGTTGCATTTCATTCCATAAAGATGGCATGCAACTTGCCACATCTGTCAGGAAAGTCAAAATAAAGTTCCATTTTGCTTTTAAAGAAGTACTGAAGAAGGTAGTCATTTACAGGAGGACCAAGTTATCATCATGTGGAGACATAGCCTCTTAGTCCTGTGCTGATAGAAAGAAGTCTGGAGACAGCTTCCCTTCTGTGAAAGCAATTTATATCCAAAGATATCTGCCCATGATCATAATTAATAATTAAAATAAAATGTGTTTAATCAATTGGCAGGATTACCTAATATATTGGAAACATTTTTTCTTGTATTTTTTTTAAGTCTTAGCAAATGTACTTATGTGTGAAAACACAGGTGAAAGCTCTTATCATCAAAAAAGGAGCTCTGAACTCATTCCGCCTGACAATGAACTCCCGCTTGTGTATATTTAAAGATGGATCTCAGCAATTTTCTTTACTACAAGTACTTTGAGATTTCCCTGCCACAGACCTTCTATCAGTGTATAAAACAACAAACCAGCTGACATAGTAATGTACTGCATATTTACCAGAACCAAATTGACTTTTCTTGAGGCATTCTCTGTATGCTTTGCAATCCTCAAGTTTTAAACAGTAGGATTTGTCTTTTGACTCATGCTTTTAGAACTTGCTTCAAAGAAGGAGAATCACATGGATCTCCAGGTACGATGTGCTGCCTTGCAGGACAAGTGTGGGTCTATAACCTCCACCTGGGCATGATCGTCTGAAGACAGTGCAGCTTGCCCTGCGGCAGGGAAAGAAGCCTGCGGACACTGGGGAGATTGAGGTTTATGAATGCCATGTTTTAGGTAGCCTTTTTGTGTTTACAGCCTTTTCAAAGGATGGGAATGGCGAGTGTGCAGGTCTACCCCGTCCACATCCTACGCACAGCTGCAAAAGGATGAAGAGTTAAGGCTTTGCCAAGACATGGCAGAGGGATACTTTGGCTTATGCAAGTCTGGCTCCAGCGCTGCTGAAGCCTGCGTCTACCCTCAAACTTTACGCAGCATCAGTCTAATGCTTGGTTTCAGATTTTGGAAGCTCTCTACCAGGAGGCCAAGCCACATGCAGGACCGATCTTGGTATGCTAAAGAAAGATACCATGGTTTTAATGTACAGAATCATGCTGGCTGAGCTGTTCCTGAGATAAGGCAGCAGTGGGCATATTGCTATGGGAATGAAAGACTCCAGACTGCTGTGGCGATAAGGAGGTTATACTAACAGCAGTGTTTAATTTAGGCCAGCGCATTTTTACATCACCACTTGCAAAGAATGGTGATGTTAAATGAACTGCCCACTTGATGGCAGTGTCGGTCTGTACACACTGAATTTCCCTGTTCTCTGAGCTGGAAAGAAAGGCAAGTAAAGACATCAAGGCTTGTCTTACCTCCTCCCTCATCTTCTTAACTGTCTCACCTTTCTGTTAAAGAAACAGAAAAAAGTTAGCATGGGCTGATGAAGTGAACTGATATACAATATTTTGACATGAAAATAAAGAGAGAAAGTAATTTCCTGACCTTTCCGATAATGCTTCCAACCTCCTGAAACAGAAAAAAAAAAAAGACACCGTGAATGATACGATTTGCTACAGAAGAACATTTGCTCTGCTCCTAAGTTATTTCACTATCACTTATTTCAAACCTGCAATGCGAAGCCCAGCTCTCTTCCATTGTTGCTGTATACAAATATGCCGTGTTAGATCCAAAGGGGTGGACTAAAAATGCAGCTTTGCAGCTTACTGATTGTGCAAGAAAAACACCTTTAACAGAAACTGATCTTGTGGTTACAGACCAATCCTGCTACTAAAAACACAGATAAACCCCTACCAGGGAATGAAAAGTTCAGAAGTAACAGAACTGCACAACCTGCTAGAGAAAATGGGATATAATACAAGCATCAAAATAATTGCTGATCTCTCCGAGGGCAGGCATTTACCCTCTTTACACCATGTAATAGCTAGAGCCGAATTTCCACGCTACCGACTGTTATTGCGTAAACACCTGGTGGCCTGTCTTAATCTCCCTATTAAGCACTTACAGAACAATAATTGCTAATCACTTTTTAGGGATTTGGGAATTGCTACTGGGCTCCCACAACCTCCCATGAAGGGACAGAAAATACTAAGAAATGTCAGTGTGAACACACCACAGGGGAACAATTTGTCAGTTCTGGCACCGTCGCAAGGGTTAAAACCTCGGTGCATAAAACCAACAGGTAGCAAAAATGAAGCTAATAACTCTAAAATGAATAGTCTGGACATGTTACACAAATCATGCAGGTGTGACATCAGACTGGACATCATCTGATGGAGAGGAGACCAGCTAAAGGAACGCAAACTCCTCTTCCATACTCAGATTGTGAAATCTACTTCAATGGTTAAAGACTGTCTCACATGGCTGATCTGTCCCAGGCATATGATATACAGATCCCCTGCCCCCAGTTTATACACTTAAGTCTGACCCATTCTGAAACACAGCCCAAAGAGTAAGATTTAAGAAACTGTTCTCCATTGCTCTGTCCAATGATGGATTCATGATAAAGTGGTACTAACTTCCCCTGCAGTAGAGGACTACTTAGAGTGACTTTGAGAGCGCTATTTCTCACCAGAATGTTATTTATAAGCTCATAATAGGAAGCTGTTTGTGCTTGCAACTCCTCACACCTGCTCACAATCTATAAAGGCTTTTCAGTGAGAAGAAGACCCATCTCAATGAAGAATGTTGGCATATGGTTCCTTTGCACACTCTGCAAGTCTGCAGGTACCACCAGACCTGGGGGAACAGTCAATACACTGCTGGACAAGGCTGCTATTTGGAGTCACCCAGACAGGCTGGAGAAGTGGGCTGAGAGAAACCTCAGGGAGTACAACAAAGTCAAATGAAATGCCTCACGTTTGGGATGGAACAAGCCCATACAGCAGGACAAGCTGGGCAAAAATTTGTCACATATGAGCTGGCTTTGTAGAAAAAGTCCTGAGGGTCCCAATGCACAACTCCAACATGAGTATGTGAGTGCATCAGCAGTGCATCCCTGATCAACCCAATGCTGGGCTCTATTAGTAAGAGTCTAGCCAGCAGGACGGGGCAAATGATTCTTGCCTTCTCCTTGTGTTTGTGAGACCATGCCTGGATGATCATGTCCTGTTTTGGGCTTCTAGTACAAGACAGACAAGGACACACTGAAGTGAATCCAATTCAGGGCCACCAAGATGGTCAGGGGACCAGAGCACAGCACACACGAGGAGAGGCTGAGAGAACTGCGTTTGTTCACCCTTATGAAGGGAAGACTTGGGGGGATCTTATTGTGGTGTACAATAAGAAAAGCAAGTTGCAATGTCAAATTCCTACTCAATATGAGGAAAAAAAATTTTACCATGGGGATGGCTGGACACTGGAACCAGGGAAGCTGTGGAGTCTCCATCCTTGAAGGTGTCCAAATCCAGCCTGGACAAGGCCCTGAGCAACCTGCTCTAATGGGATCTGCTTGATTCAGGAAGTCAGACTGGAGACCTTTGGGGATCCCTCCCAACCTCAGTCGGTCTGTGATTCCCCAAGCACAGCCTTATACCCACTGAAGTCAATGCCTAACTAGCCACAAAGTTCCTCAACCCAGTGACGCCCCTTCTCAGGTTTATTTTCAAACTCTACTTTTTCTATTTCCCATTTCCTGTTTTAATTTCCCTTCCTACTTCTCTTCCAAGATGGGATTCTGCTCTTTTGTACATACTGACCAGAGAACAGATATTGCCTAGACAGGTGTAGCAAATCTTCCAGAGGCATCTTCTTTGGAAACCTATAGTTCTGCTGGCTGATGTACAGTAGACCTTTACACGTCACACAGCTGTGTGACTGCTCTTGCTAAAACTTCCTGTGTCCATCTGGGATGGCGAGACCTCCGTACATCTGCACATACAATGCAAAGAAGCAGCTCTGTGAGAAGAGGAATGAATAAAGCGCACTCACTGCAGTTTTGTGTCTTGTGTCCTGTGTCTCTTAATATGTGGGTTTAGGTCACGCCTTTTGCCATGGCTGAGACAGCTGTGGCTGAGACATGCTGTGTAGGCTCTGTAATGAAATGCAGCTTTTTTTTAGCAGTGACACAAATTTGGGTCACCCGTTCCACAAAATTTTTAAGATCTTACTATTTTTTTGGTATTATCACTGTAACTTTGCCAACCTGCCCGTAACTGTTGAATGGGATTAAACCATACAGGGAGTAAGACTCTTGATGATGATAAGCCTTGGGAACCCCTCATGTCCAGTAGTTCCTATATGCTCACTCAGCATATTCAGCAGTTTTATCTTGAAAATTTTTTCCATTCTTCTCAGTCACAGCTTTCTGAAATAATTTCTTTTGTAAAACAGATTCTTAGGAGGTAGAAGGGCCTTTTGCTGTGGGTGACCATATTGTGTTTCAATTGCTATGGGCAAGCAATCGTATTTCAGACCATGGTATAATTCCAGTTTTTGTACATCTAAAGTTTCATTAGAAGCTGTAGGCCTGGTTGTGAACCTGCAAGGCTCTGCCAGTATACACTTCATATGAAATCTGGCCCAATCCATTTGATCATCCTGGGTCTTAATGAGAGATGCTGTTCTTTCAGAAACGTATGGATGGTCATGGATAATAAGTACAAAATTATCTTCCCTGGAAATAGGAAAAGGTACTTTCGCTTTGGAAACAGAAAAGCAATATACCGTTTGTGGCCTTAGGAAAAATGATGGTCCATTTCAAACAAGGAAATTGGGAGTATTAAACAAACAACATAGAGCATAAAATATTAGGATTCTCAAGCTACTTGAGACCGAAGTCTGTGGGAGTTTTGCTACTGATTTCAGTGGGGACAGGAATTCTACCTGACAGGTCACCACCCTGTTATTACCAGAGCGTAGAAGCCGACGAAGAACTGAGCGAATGAACAGTGTGAATCCCACTGAGGAAAAGTATTTCAAAGAGACTGGTGACCAGTTCCTTGGAACATGCTAGGAAATGTCACTGTAATTCTATGGAGTATTTCAAATCTTCCCCTCCTGGGGAAAGGTGAATTTAAAGTTTATTCTATAAGGAGGCAGTTTCAAAACAGCCAAGCAAACACCACCTCCACCCCTACACCGGCAGCTGGGATTCTGCTTGGAAATGTGAGGGAAGGGCACAGGGCGGGAGAGAGAAACATTAACTTCACATGGATATTCCTAATTTTTCTAGAATTTTTGATCCATACAAATTACTAAAAAAATATATAAATAAATCTAGAATGGTTCTATATGGGTCACTTTTTTGGTGCCTTAGCTGTTTCTAGGAAAGCTCCCGTAAGTACTGGTGACAAATCATGTCTTTAATTATGATGAGAAACCTGCTTCTGCCATGGATTAAATCAGAAGATTCTTTACGCCTCATTCTCCAAACTACCAATGCTACTTCATCAAACCTTTAACGTTTCTTTATACAGTACAATATTTGTTTCATATAGATTCTTATATCACCCTAAATTACATTTAGTGCTTAATGAGATACCTAACGTAATTTGTATGACACTCACGTTTTACCAGTATTTCTCACCAAAGTTACTTTGAGGGCTTTATCTTCTTAAGAAAATGTTTCTGAATCTGCCAGGGACCAAACTGTGCTGTAGTTAACTGCATAAGCCTGAAAGGATGGGATGTCTGTCACCTACATCAGTTCATTAAAAGTTAGGAGTCTAGTGTGAGCCAGGCACACAGCTTCCTCTGCAGCCCAGGGAGAGAGATAATGGGGAATGTTTTGTTCCTAAAAGAGGAGGGAAGAAGTGTGCTCCCGAGGGTCTCCTCTTTCTCCATCTGCAGTAGAAGCCTAGACTGACACTACTGTACCTGAAACTTGGTGAGCAGAATCCTACAGTTGATGTCAAATTCAGCGTCAGTGTAGGTCAGACAGGAGTCTGATTTAGCTATTCTAGTAAATAATTGCCTACTAGAATATACTAATAGCTCTTGAACTATTGGCTCTTATCCAGCACTCAGGAATATAAGCTAAAGGTAAGTATTTATGATCCATGTCCGATTGATTTATTGACTAATCATCTTCACGTAAACACAGTGAGAAAATAAGTTATATGGTAACAATTACTGAGTTCATATAATCACACTTCAACAGCTGATCGAAAACCAGTGTACAAAAAAAAAGAAGTTATAAATGGGGGAACTAAAGTTCAGAGGGAGAAAAACAAGTCCAGAGCAAGCCGGCAGACTGATGCCAGAGCTAAAATTACTACCCAAGCTCCTTGGCCTCAACATATAAACACCTGCCTGTCAAGCAGCAGATATGCCACGGCAACCGTGCTGGATGAATAGGATGCCTCCTAAAAGCTGCGTGTGCGTGCCTACAGCCACCGATACATATGCATACACACACACACACACATTTATACATATGTGTGCAAAGTCAGTGCATACGTACAGGCACCAAAGAGACAGAGATGAACTTTCCCTTGAGAAATGACAGCAATTTGGGGTGACTACCTTGAGATTCATCAAAGTGTCCTGAGTTTCAGCTCGTGCAGAGTACCCAGCCCAGGTAATGCCTTCCAAAGGGCGTATCTCCTGGTGACAGTATCTCAAGCAGGACAGTGTCATGTTTGGGCTCCAACAGCGTCATTTTGGAAAACACCAGAAAAATTTGAAATGTACATGCTGATTTCAGATAGCACGAAAATAAATCGTGAGTTGATTTATGTCTATGATTCTGTTTAGTACGCCATTTCTAATAAAGCAGATAAAATAACAAGAGGTGAACCTCACCAACAAGCACTGGAAGACCGCTCAGTATCAATAAAGTATATTTCTAGCCAACCACCCAAGGCAATGGATGGGGGGATGCTTTCTTTCAGGCTGAAATGCGGCATATAATATTATTTGCACATCTCATTCGCATGAATGGGGTGAGTTTTGCCCTTAATGAACACTTGGTGAGCTGTGGGCCCATCACAGAGCAGAAAGCTATTTGTGCAGTTTTTTGCACCATCTGCGGTGAGGGCAAAGCAGCACCAGCAGAACAAAAGTGGCAGCTGGTGGCAGCAGAGAATTCTGTCAGCGAAGGCATTTGCAGGGGTCTTGATGGTGCGAATGACTAAACAACGATATAAAATAGGCCGTAGGAGAAAGCTATTTCCTCATCAATTATCTGGTGTGCCTTTTGAACAACAAGAGAAAGAAATTAGTCATGTTAAGAAAACAAGAGGTGTAACAAACCTTGGTATAAAGATTAACCTTCGATCTGTAAACATAATATGTGAAATTCCATCATTTTTCTAAGTGCGAGGCTAGTTTAATAATTACTGTGGCCCAGGAAATCAAAACAAAACGGCTAGCTATTCCAAGACCATATAAAAGCACAGGCCTTGCTCTATTACCATGGGGCATGCAGCTTCTATTATCAGTGCTAAAGGGCGAATGGAACACTAACCTCACAGGAGCTCTGAGATAAAGCCACGTCCAGAAGGAAAACCCTTTTAAGAAATAATATAAGAATATATACTTTCACCCCAAAGCATCTGACAAAACAGGCCACATCTTAAAGCCTGCAATTCATTCAGGCAGTGCTTTGATTGCATACATCTACCTGCTTTCTATGAACATGGACAAGGTGAAACCAGCAGGACTGGACTCTACAAACAAAAAAGCCTGCTAGAAAAAGATTGAAAGAAAAGAAATACAGCCTTCCATGGTGGGGAAGCCCATCCGTCATGAGACAAAGAAGGATCCTGGCAACAGCAAACAACATCTGCGCTGATAAAGTTTTCTAGACCAGCAGCAGTTGTCTTTCTCCCATCCATGAAGAGGCATAACACAACTCAACTCTCTCTCTTTGCCTTGTTCTGAGGATAGAGTTGCCGATACTTGCACAAGATCATGAAGATGCTTGCACAGCAGACCCCAGGAACACGTTCCATGAAGATGTTCCGAACAATGTGTTTGCATGGAGCACGCGGGGCATCAGCATTTTTCAAAGGCTGGCAGAAAAGCCTTAGTCAGTTTTGGGAAACATGATGTAACGTGTCTACCTCAGGGAACAAGCAGCTGCCTTTGATAACCTGAGAGTCTGGTTTGTGTTCTGGGATTATGTAGGATTAGCCTCACTGACCTGGGAGATCTCATGTTCCTAGGTGGTGCTTCAGTAGGCACTGTCTGATGCTAACAGCCCTAATTTAGTAAGGCACTGCAGTCCAAGCCCTTACTGAGATAGATCTCACGCTAACCAATGTGGTAGTGTATGAGGAAACCTTCAATTTACGGTCTTTCTGATGGAGATGTCAGCGTTATGAATCTTACACAGGTCCATCTACCATTTTTTGGGCAGCTGTGCCAATGGGCATTTCTCATTTGCTTTTTGTGAGCAGATAGGTAACTAATTTAGATTCAATTCCACACCAAACCTCCCAGCCTTCCCCCAAAAAACCAAACCAAAAACCGGTTCTGTCCCTCTGCTTGTCCCTCCGCCTGTGATGCTGAAGCAGCAGCACTGAGGAGGGCGTGTGCCTTCTGCAACCTCAGTTCATTACAGCTGTGGACTGATGAGGGGATTCTGTTTGACAGAAGTGGGAAAATTCAGCTATGGAGATTGTTTTTGGGGACACACAGTGCCCAGGGGCTGGGGGAAATGGACCTCTGTCCTTTCCGTTGATTTTGTGGGCTAGTGAGAAACTCTCAGCTGTTACTACAAACACACTAAGAGGAGATCCATCTTGTGTTGTGTATTTGCACACAGAGCTTTGTTCCATGACTAGAGCTCTTAGGTACCACAGTAATGCAAACAAACAAAACAAGAACTATAATAGCAATAGGCAGGACAGTCAATCCTCATAATACCCTGACAGCGTTCGTGGAAACTAGAAAGAACAGAACAAACATTGGCTAGGTTGGCATTTTACGGCTTGGATTAAATTACTGACAAGGTGATTCTTAAAGCTACTTTGTTGCATTCTATATTTTAATAAGTAAAAAATAAAAGAAAAAGATGGGGAAGGAGAAGGGCATTATCTTCGAGATGGGGGAAAATTATTTCTGTGCCTGCTTCACAGTCTTTCAAGGGGCAATTAAGCAGGCACAAAAAAGTGGCCATTAAGAAAAATCCCTGATGCTAAAACTGTATTATCTATACTGATTAAAATGGCATTTTTCTCCATTATTTTATTCCGTCTATATTTGAGCTGTTAAGTGTGTCAAGTCTAAATTTTCGTTCTTTTTCTTGTAAAAAATTCTATATATAGCATCACAAAGTAATCACCAACATGTCTGAAAGTCACCACTGAAGCTGGATGTAAGTCCGCTGTAACCAGTCCTTCCAGTGCCGCAAGGCACCTACTGATCCTGCGGAAACCATTGGGAGGTAAGAGTTCCTCAGAGCATCTAAAATTAAGCTGTGAGTACTGTAAGTTTAGCACCTAAAAATCAAGGCACTCATAGGGTTTTGTCCAAACCTGAACATGTGACTGCAGGTACATTTTTCTAATTCACTGCTGCTGAAACTATGAGAAACATATCATTGAGCAAATGGTATCAGGGAAGGAAAAGCTCTGCTCAGTCATCATATCTTTCTTCCATCAATGCAGGTTATACATTCTACATAGTACATGTGCGGCTCTTCCCCAGCCATGTTTAAAATCTGCTACCAGAACCTCATAAAAATCTCAATACCAGGAATTTCTTTTGGGATTCCCTTATTAGGATTTATTTTCAAAAATATATTTTATCCTCTTATTTCCAGTCACAAGCACTTGTATCATTCAAAATAACGACACTCAATTGCACTCGTATTTATTCTCTCCAGGTGTTTATGAGAATGTCTGAGGAAAGGTAGACACAGTCTCCTCAGCATCCTAAAACTTGGTTATTTTTCTGCAAATTCCCCCTCTGCTCAGTCTTCAACATCACTCACACGCGTGGTGCCTGCTACTGTGCACAGAACCACAGGTGTGATTTTGCCAGAAGAACAGTAAGGTAATTACCGTCTCTGCCCCACCACGCACCAATGCTATACATCCAAAATTGCATATGCTTTTGCTGCAATAGTTTGTCTTTCCAACCCAGCATATCCCGAATGTGCCTCTCTCTAGACGCTGCCACATCTGATGCCTTTCAGCCTTTTATGCTTTCCAGATTTCCTTCTCTCACTGAACATCTATCTTCTAAATTACCTTCTCCAGTTAATTGCCTCAACTCTCCAATTTACACCTCTCAGTATTTGGCAAGAGTCCTACATCCCTGCCAGTTTTCCCTTCCCTCCTCCATCCTACCTGCAAATTATTTCCTTGTTCTTCCTAATCATCTGACTTTATTAAGCTATTTTGTTTTCTATTTCTGAACTCCTTCCCCTTTCTCTAAAAGACTCCTCAGACTTGAATATATCAATATATTCTACTTTGGTTTCTTGCTGACTTCACTGCACCCAATACGGTTTAATCGATGGACACCTTCACCCAGTTCCTTTGGAAATGATGCATTTTTTTCTTCTTCAGGCTTGTACTGGTGGAAGGAAGCAGACAAGCTTGCGCCACCAGTATCAGATGGAGACCAAAGTGGATTTGTGACCCTGCTGCCCTTTCCATGCTGGCACATTTGAACGTTTTCTCCTGTTCCACCTCACAGACCCAACTTTTAAATCTCCATTAAGCTGCTATCCTGAAATTTAACATTTTTCTACACGCACAGTCTCTTTACCATCCACATCTAAAATTAACCTTTAATGGTGAGTCTCTAGGGTCTTAATCAGCCTGTTAACACTGGCTGTGTACAAATCCAAACCAGTCCAAAATAATGTAATCATTGTCCACTATAGTCAAAGTAGCTGCTTTTTCAAGAGTTATTTATTTCTGGGCATGACCTGACCAGGACAAGAACAAGAACACTGCAGATGTCAAGTACTAAGGTATGCTGGCAGATACCTATGGGAAAGGTTATGATTTTTCACAATCTTCCAACCTCATTACCTGTGGCAGTAAGCAAGAAAAAAAAAAACAGCCACAAGTCATGGGAATAAAAAATTCAGCAAAAGGTGAGCAAGGAATGGTAAGAGAGAAACATCACGCTCCATCAAAGACCCTATAACATGCAGATAGCCAAAAGAAGTTTGATGTTGACAAAAATTAAAAAAGGATGAAAAAGTGAAATGCGCATTTCTTTTGGAGCCTGAGCTCTGCCTCTCCGTACAGAGGGCTCTGATCGCTGGGTACTGTTTGCCCATGAATGCACACACACTCAATTTGTGTTCCTTAAGCCCTTCAAAAATGTGGATCTGATCTGGGTAAACGCTGCCACTTTTGCTTTCACTGGAAGTAGAAATCTTGCAATCCCTGCAGTATTCTACTCCTGCCCAGAAATTATACTTTTAAAGTAGACAAAGGTAATAAAATATCTGTATTCATTCACGCCCTGCACAGTGATGTTACTTATTTTACTTCAAGAAACAGCAGGAATTAGATGCAAAACACAGAAGCAGGGCAATGTAAACAGCCCCAGCCCATATTCCCTGTTTTTCTCTACTGAAATGCATGAAACAGCTTTATTGCTTAATGTGGTGCATCTTTCTCCTTAATAAAAGATGAAAATGCATCTCTGCATTATTTAATATAGTCTACATATCCAACTCATGCACATGCTCAAAAAGTCCCTTCCGTTCCTGCCCTCTCCAGAGCAGCATTCAGGTAGCTCAGTCAAAAAGGCCCCGGGCAGCAGAGGCTGCATTGCCACGGCAGCTTTACAGGACGTATTTATTTTTGTCTAACTTGTCCTTAAAAACCTCCAGTGATGAATGCTGCAGCATGCCCGGGCAGCTTCCTCCCCTCCTCACAGATCTGCATAAGAAGTTTTTCCTAATTTTGCTTTTAAAATTCCCTGCAAACAGAGACAGTTGCTTCTCTGTGGATGTGAAGAACATCTGAGCACGGCCCTTGCAGGGTACTCCCTAACACCTGCCCTCTAATTCATCGCAAGGAAGTATGTGAAATGCCCTGTGTTGCTCCTGGTTTCTCTCTCTTCAGGGCTGCCACGCTATCATAACTTTTTTACTGATGTAACACAGCGCAAGATGAAAATTAAGCCTTTCGTTTTACACAATCACACACGCCTCTGAAGTCCTGGCTCAGGAGGACACCGTTCAGATCAGGCCCTGGCAACATTTACCCTGAGGTTAACCTCTTATAGCTCACAGCCGTTAGCCTTTTTCCTGCTTCCACAGATAAAAAAGTTGTTGCCCTCCCTTAATATCATATTTTCTGCCCTGAGAGAATCAAGGCTGTGCCTTGCCTCGTTGCCAGCCAGCTGCTCCCAAATCTTGCCACGCTGCGGAGGAGCGCCTGAGATGGTCCTCCAAGTGGCCATCCCAGACTCTTCGACAAGGAGGCTCTTCGGAAGGGCTGAGCTCCCTGCAGGAGCTCAGCTGGACCTATAGCCTCTCTTTTCCCAAAGCAAGATAAAGCAAAGGAGCTGATAAGAGGTGTCCTACCTGCAGGGAGGCACTGGTCCTGGGTTCCTGTGGAGCTCAGGACCATTTCCATCTGTTTTCTTTTCACCAGGCACTAATATTGGCTTTGGGTTTTTGCTACTTGTTTTGTTTGTTGTTGTTAAAGATGCTCTTTTATTCCTTACCCTCTCGCAGAGGTCTGCCCATTCGTACATATCCTGATTTTTCTGTCTGCAGGCACAGAATTTAGCTTAATTGCATAATGAAGATGTCCATCCTTGACTTAAAGCCCCTATACAAATCACATGAAAAGTATACACTGAAAATTTCCTAAGTCTGCAGGACTTACAGCCAAGACAACTAAGCATGGTAGCACAAGTTATGGACTTTCAATCAAAATGAACGTAAATATCACAAAGCACATAGACCTTCTCTAGGCAAAGGTTCACTGGAAATAAAGGTTTAGAGACAGAGTTAAGGTTAGTGGGGATAGACCATGAAACATATTAATAACTAACTAACTAAATTTAAAATAATCTTACTCTAAAATTATCTGAATCCAGTTTCCTGCTGTTATTTTTAAAAACAACCTTTTAATTCCACTCTTTCAAGTTATGACCAGTTATTTACAGCCCAAGCTCTGCTTCAGTTAATTGTTTTGTCTAGAAATACTAATTAGAGATCAGCAATTTTCACTGATGTCATTACCACAACAAATCTTAAGGAAGAGCCTAGAAACATGTTTCTTCTTCTTTTTCAGAGGCACGCGCAGCTTTCAGAGTGACCTTCTCACACTGAGTTTGTATTGACTCAGACATCCTTCATTCCTCTATATTAGCATTTCTAATTCACAGAAGCGACATCAAAGAAACTGTAAGGGTCTGACTTTTATCACCAAAATAAATTCTGATTTAATGTACTCTTTGCAATACTTAGGCACAATAGGATACATGATTAGAGCATAGTAGAGTTAACTGTATACCCATTGTGCCTTGTTAACTGAGGATGCATGGTATACTCACACTTAAAATTTGAACTTTGTAGCTTTTATGGGTTTAATTTAGACCCTTGGGGCTATATATGCATTGAAGATTGGACATATAACATCTGTTACTATTAAAAGTGGTTGCACACACAGTCATCGATGTTTAACACAGAAAATCAGCTTTCTCTAATTTCATTTCTGATTGTTTACCTTTTGTTTCAAAAAAACACCAGCCCACAGTTTAACTGAAATGTCCTAAAAATGATAAATACTTGATTTTTGCTTTAATGGCATGATTCTGAAAGAAGGACAGCAAAGCACAGCTAAACACATGGGAATTTGTTGGAAACCAGTAGGGCTACTTACACCCACCAGGAAAAGGATGTGTTCAAACGCTGTTCTGGATTGGGACCAGACCCAGTAGAATCAATCCCTAAAACCTAATTTTCAGTGCAGACATGTGCACAGATTTTAGGTGGGTTTGGTAAGAGAGACTGTTATTAAATTTGTTTGACAGATCCCTATTTAAGATGCACATATTACATACCAGATGCCTGCCTGAAGCTGAATATTTCAGGGGGGAAAAAAATCAAACAAAATAGTTGGATCGTTTCTGAGAAAATACATAATTTGATCTAGCATAATGCAACTTTTGAGTTTTTTAATTTGCAAACTTCAACTGCACCCCCTCATACTTCTTAGCAGCCTCACCAGTAAAATACAGAGAGATACTTTAGTCTCCTACTTGTGCTACGGGTAAATCATATGGGTGTTCATGCCATAGGTTGAAAGCATGCACTGTTTTAAAATGTAAATGCATTTTTAGCTATTAAATTAAATTTAAGGAGTAAAAATACTTTTTAGATTTATATATACAAATTTGATCTCCAGAATTATATATATATATATTCACTGCCCGTTGCTAAGAAAGAGCCAAACCCATCTCCTTTATATAACACTCATTCATTAAGCCTAAAAATGCCTGGTGTTGCCTGATGAAGATAATACAAACCAACCTATGAAATGTGTTTTTTAATTTAAAGCCCATTTTGTGATCTGGCAACGTGAAATAAATGGCTATCAGACTGTTAAGTCTGACAATACTGAATTGGCACTTTGTCTATGGCACAGATTTCACACTTATCTGCACGCTTAAGTGCTGTGCTGGCCAGAAATGAAATGACAGTCAACCTTCCAAAACAAACCCACAGGGGACCCGGATGAATGCTTGGTATATCAGGGGGCTCGCTCTAATAAGATGCTACATCGGACTAATGAAGAACCATCCCATTTGCGTTCAACAGAAATAGACAGGAATTCTGTGGCAATTATTTCACACACGTTAATGTTCTGGTATCTTAAAAAATAAAACCCAGCAAAATCCAGCAAGTGATGAGAAAGGCAAGCCGTATGCAGGTCAGCCTTACTCAAGGGCCTGCCGAATTTGGCTAATGATCAATGAAAGAACTCTTTTTTGGCCTCCAGATCTGCCCAAAAGGGATTCATTACAAGCAGGGTTTGTGCCAATGAACTCGGGCCGCAGTGCAAACTTAAGTATGATGCCTTGAAAGGCAGGGGGTGATTTTTCGGTGGTGGTAATGGTGCTTTTGACTCAAGTCGGAGGAGTGTGACTCAATGCCACAGTCAGGCTCCGACGGTAACTGCACACACTCGCGCGATACACAGGCAACTGCTGGGGCAACCGAAAATGCTTCACCTTGCCATGCATGAGAAGGCGTATGGTAAGTGTGACATTGAGACCTCCTTCAGTCACTTTTGTGTCCTTCGTGTTCATCCTGGCCTTGTATCTTCAATACTTGAAAGCAGCTTCGTTTTCCTTTCTTTTTTTTTTTTTTTTTCTATTCACTTAATCAACCTACGAAGACAGAGAGACAAAAAAAGAAAAAGTACCATTGAGTGGCTGAAGCTACTCTGAACCGAGAATATCACGTTGTACAAACCAATTAACATTCCTCCCTTTGATTTTCTGGACTACAGTTTAGTGCTGAAAAGGCTCCTTTGATTATTATCCCTCCCCAACCAACCCTTTAGCCCTTCACCAATTACAAATAAACTCCCTTTTGAAACCTTAAAAATTCTTTTAACTTCCTGTAACTTCAAAGCTGAAAGTACAGAACACTAGAGAGTGAAATACAATGTTTTCTTCTAAACAGCACTTTCTCTCTGTTAAGCCTTGCAGTATGTATATACTATATATATATATATATATGCATTTTTACACATGCCTGGTGCTGTTTTCATTTCTCTCCCTGTTACTACCTCTTTCTCTTTTTTTTTCACTCTTGCAGAAGAGATATTTTTGTTTTCTCTCCAGCAAGAGAGAAATTAATTCTGAGCCTAAACACTGATCCCTGCCAGCAGCAGCGGATGACACGTTATCAAAGACATCTGAGTAACTAAGAGCCACTTGCTGCTGTAAATCTGGGCACTGTCTGACTTTGGTTTTGTCTACCAGGCCCAGAGGTGGCTCAGTCCCTCAAAGGCCAAAGCTGTGCTTCAGCCCTAAGTAGAAGGAAGATTTTTCTTAATTCCTAATGACAAATTGCAGATTTTCAGTCATTTACAAAGCCATAAATATCCTAAAATATTCATGAAAGCTGCAAGGGCTGGCTTTGAAGGGATAAACAAGATGCATTATAAGTTTATTAATGCAAGGATATTTATCAGTACAAACAAAACTGGGGGCAGGAAGGAGTATTACCAAAGGCAGGCAAATTCCACAGTAGAAAAGGCTTAGAGACTCCGTATTTGATTTTGTCATTTTCAGGCCTATCTTACAGAGCATAGAAACCTTAAACAGACATCAAACCTCTCAGTAACCGTCTCTTATTAATGACAACGATATTAGCTTTGCATCTTGGAGCTTCCCAAAACTTGGGCTAGCTTGGGCACTGGCTAATGATCACCTCCACTGACAACCATTTTGTGGCTCAGGGTGTACAGCAGTGTCCCACCAGGCTGGCAGGCTGTTGTCCCCTTGTGGAGACTGCTCAGGCATGGGTCTGAACTACTGGAGGGACCTACGAGATCACTCCCCTGAAAACGTAGGCAGTAGCATCATGCAGACTGTTTTATCAACTGGTTAACCTCCATCTTAAGAGCCACTAAGCGTTGACGTACTAGACCGAAGTAAACCCCATCGTAGCTGAGCATGTTACCTGTCAGAGAAGTCAACAGCAATGCTTAAAGAAAGAGCAAAAGACACACGCATGGAGCCGTCCCTGATAGACTAGCTGAGCTGCTGGCAATCAGTGATTCAGGGTCTTCTGAGACTGCATCCAGACCAGTATTTTCCATAGCCATTGGTGGATCAACCCTCCATTAATTGGTCTAATCCCTTCTTGAATCCATATTTCCAGTGTTCAAAAGTCTCACAGATTTCATTATTAGTGTGGGGGAAAATGCTCCACTTTATCTGTTTTAAATCTACTGATTGTCATGTTCCCTTGTGAGACATTTTTTCCTCTGTGTATTATGTGAAGACCACCCCAGAAAGGCACTCCTCTGATGGCTGATGCTTCTCACTTCAGCCTGAGCCTGCGAGCGGCCAAGCCACCCCTGATGTTTTTGCCGCTTGGAAACACACTGGAAGATGAGAGTTTTCTCTCTAGTCTCTGCAGGAGCACTTAGCACCACAGAGAGCTTCCGTGCCTCTGAAGACTGCAAGAACAGGAGGCAGACATGCTTGAGGAGTAGAGGAGAAAAGAAAGAGGGAGAAAGAGTAAGTTAAACTCCTCCGTCCTAAAATTCATGAGTCGTGACCACAGAGCAGCTCCCATCTACCCGCTCCATTGCCAGGGCTAACCTTTCCTAACCCAGCATGGACTTAGCGTATTTCATACCCTATGCTTTATCACCCAGACCATAGCCACTGAAATAAATCCCATATATTCCACATCCCTAGGCTTACCACTCATCTTACACACCACCTATCGGCATGGAAAAAAGCAAAAGAGAAGTAAGGTGCCTGGGTGAGAAGGCAAAGAACAGAAGCAGCCTGGCCATGCCTCTGATGCACCGTGCCTGCAAGAGGGTGAGAGGAAAATGTCCCAAGGCAGACAGTAGGAAATAAAAGAGGAATATATTGGGCTGTATTCTGCTTCTTTAAGGTTAGATCAGGATTCTGGTCTCTCCTGACAAGTGCAGAGGGAGGAGCACAGGAAGAGACTGTGGTTGTTCCCAGACTAAGGAAGGGAATGGTCCCATGGTGCCCACCTGCTCCTTGCTGCTTGCTGAGGGAAATGCTCTGGCTCTGAAAGCTGAAGCACTTTCTGCTCAGCTTTGTCAAAAAAAATCCCCAAAAACCAAATGCCAAACAGGAGCACTTTGGTACACAAACAGTAAAATACATCTTGGCATTCTGAACTTTAGGGGAACAATACTGGCCATCGGAGATCTCCATAAACCCATGGTAGCTTAGGCTTGGAAGATTTCACATAACGGATACACTTCAAGTAGAAGCAAGGTATTTAAGACCTTCTGTAGACCAAAATTTAATGATGAAGGTACAGCTATGTTTCTAATGAAAGGTATTCCCATATGGGAAAAATAATCCCAGACTAGATAGAGGTTTACAGTTGCCATGGCCTTTTACTGTTGTTATGCTACAGCAATATGCTCACTTTGGGAAAAATTTTGGAGGAAAGCCTTTTCCCAGATAACAAACCAACCCCCACCCAAGCCTGACCTTTTCCAGATAAAACCTGAAAAAAATCTGTATTTTTAGCTAACGCCTTTTGAGTTCTTTTTAAAAACAGAGGTTAAAAATAAGGTTCCACTGCAGATATTGTTAAAAATATCACTGCCATCTAATTTTTTTTGCAGGACTTTGTCTTTGCCCCTCCTCCCATCAAGCTCAAACTCTGGCACTTGGTACTGAGAAGCAGAACAGATGTCTGGGGGAGGGCTGAGAGCGTCTGTGCCTGCAAGGAGTTAGGCAGCTGTGTGAAATACAAAGGGAGCAAATTAAAAAAGGCAACCTCACATGATAAGGAAGAATACTTGAACACTATACATATGCCATGAAGACAGAAGAGTTTTTACTATGCCAGGTCATTTACGACTGCCCCAGTTGTCCTGAGAGTCCAAATATTCTGGTAAAACATCTATGGCTACTAACTACAGGACTATTAACTACCTGAGTATTTCAGTTTTAAAGACAGAATTAAAGACAGATTAAAATAAAATGCATTGCTGTACTTTATTATTTTTTAATAATTATAGCAATTTTTTCCTCCGGCATCATCACAAACATGCTGGGGTAGATCTCTGTGTGCATGGAGATGTCAGATCATGGCACAAAAAAGAGAATGTTTTCCTCTACAAAGCCTCCTACCAGCTAGCAATACATACATCTATTTATAAACCTACTGCTGTAATATATGAGCACCTCATGAATATTTAATCAGAAAAATAATTTGCCTCTCCTTTGCAAAATCAGCATTTTGAACAACTTATGTTCCCAGCTTATGGGTGCCTCTCTGAGCAAACAGAAGGCTCAATACATAAGGCTTTCCTTTCCCAAGCTCTGTGTGACAAGGTCCCATGGCTAATATGGGGGCTGGGGGAGCTGACTCTCAGAATACGGAAAAAAAAATCCATGTGCCACACTTTTCCTGATGCGAGAGGAATGCAGTCAATGGCATGGCGGAATGTTAAGGTTTTATGCATCTTAGTCTGCCTTCAACAGAGAACTGGCAGCGACAGGAGGACAGCTGGACAACATCTTCCCTCTGACCTCGGGACTCAGGACCAGAATGCACAAAATCCAACATCCAGGGCTCTGCAGCTCCAGGTAATGAGAAAAAAAGTCATGCCCAGGGAACAAAGGAAAGTAGATCACATCAGATAGGTCCCGGCAAACATCAGATCTTTGCCTCCTGTGGGGCTGAATGTGAACTTTTGAAGACATTTCCACTGCTGTTTATCATGTAAAAAGTGAAAATTTCTCTTGAGGTAGAAAGATGCATCCAAAGGCATTAAAAAAAAAGCCTTTCGAAAACTCCATTAAATAGGCACATAGTCTTAAGCAGATGCCTTTTATCTGCAAGCGTGTTTCTATACATTTTCAATATTAGCTATCCCAAGTTGGCATAAAATGGCACGTCCTATATGCTCACTATTCACTACATAAGAACCATCAATTTTCTAACATGCGTTTTCAATAATTGTTGGTAGATTAAGCGACCCAAACAACAAGCAGCTACGACACGTGTTCACCAGACTGCTGCAAAGAACAGCACAGTTCCTCAAGGATTAAACTGAATTAATATAAGCCACAAGATGAACTATACAGCCAAAGGGCAGTGACACCACCCATGGAGGTTAGGATTCCACGTGGCCGAGGCGGTAATGTGAGATGGCTGCCTGATGCCTTAGACATGAAAAGTCAACATGATCCCCTTTCTTCCTACCCCTCTAGCCTACCAATCCCCTCCTAAGAAAAGTAGACTAGTGCAGAGAATATATCTACACAGTGCTGAAATACACACACACACACACACACACACGTATGTTTTAAATCTCTAAGGTGACCACTTCAGGCATGCAGGATAAGAAAGCCTTTGCCATCCCTGCTTGCTGTGGAGTCAAAGATGAATAAAACCAACATAGTACCAAGGCAGACATCAGGCAATTGATCTCTGAGTGTAAAGCCACAATAAATTATTTGACATCCGTGAATCTGCCGAGAAAGCTACTCATCTGGAAAATCCAGAGGAATGAGAGGGGGGCGGGAGAGAAACGGAGTGCGCATGGGGTGAAATGGGACAAAACTGCATAGTCGCAGAGGTGTGCTGGAAGCGAAGGAGATGCAGAGAGGAGAGAAGGAGATAGTCAGGGAGAAAGACCATGCCTCAGATGACCGATACCAAGAATAATGTGAGAAGAATCAATGTGGAAGTAAGGACCATCTGAAAACATTTCAGGAGGAAGCCTGCTCTGGTATGTGA
This sequence comes from Dromas ardeola, assembly GCA_013398915.1. Taxonomy (NCBI): domain Eukaryota; kingdom Metazoa; phylum Chordata; class Aves; order Charadriiformes; family Dromadidae; genus Dromas; species Dromas ardeola. Next base: position 361,475 of record VYZM01012213.1, on the reverse strand, counting down.
AATCTTGATCGTATGGTTGTTAAATCTGAGCCTGTCAGGAAAGATGAAACTGGTCAGAGTGCCCAGTACAGCATTCCCTATGCTTGAGCCTCAAAAGGGTCTCTTGAACCTAATAATAGCGCTTCATCACCATCAACAGAAAGATGTAATTACGAAGACAGCAAGGAAGAATCTACAGATAAAATTCAAAAGAACAAATTCCAGTTGTTCCACTGGAAGATTTTTTTTTACTATAATAAAGAAAAAAGAATGGGTGAAATTATAGTGACATTCAGCAGAAGCCACATCTAATTTAAATGAGGACACTTAAACTCAGTCATCTAGTTCCCATGTATCTGTAGGTTTAGAAAAAGAAAACTTCAATAAGGGAAACATAAGAACATCCAGTCTCTCACAGTAAATCTGTCATTTCCATAAGATATGGAAACATCCCAAAGGAGGGGTAGCTAAGGAGATGATCAAGCTATAGGGATGGGGGCAGGAAAAGACAGGGACTGAACAAGAAGACTAAGTCATGAGCAGAGTAACCTGAAGACAAACAAAGAGAATTATCATGAGTTATGAAGAACTGGAAGCTGGACAGTGACACACTGATGTTATGAAGAAATAGTTCACAGTTTGGTTATTTAGTAAGAACTTTAAGAAAAAAAAATAGTGTTATTACCAAAAAAAAAAAAAGAAAAAAAGATAGTAAGAGTGAACAAAAAAGAACGGAGAAAACTGAAACATGGGAAGCCATGAAACAGCTGTAGCTAAGTTCTCTTGATCAGAAGCCGCCGGCTTGAGGGTGACCTCCTGGGAATTGGAAGAAGCATACTGCCAGGGATCATGATGAGAAGAAAGGACCTGTGCTTTCAGCAGAGCTGAGTTCTTCGGGGACAGATTTATGCTACTTATGTGATTTTAGTCTTTCATGTAAACTGGACGGAATATAGGAAAGGAGAAGGAGACTGAAAGGAATGTAAGAAAATTACTACAGGACAAGACCTGATGACATTATCAATAGAAATTGACACATTCAGCCATATATGTAAGGTTTAAAATTAAAAATAAGCTGTCTGCCACAGAAAGGTTCGTGCTATCAAATGAAGAAATAACTACTTTGCTTTCAAGTTCTTTGATAAGCTAAGCAGTTATTATCTATGCCTTTTCACTTGAAAGTAACATCTCTGGATGTCAAAGGACTGAACAGTGTAATTATACAGGAAAACACTGACAGAAGTTAAAAAAAACCCCACACAACCCAAAGTGAAATCAAAAGCAAAATCACTTCCAGTTGTATTATTTTGTTTCAAGGAACTTCTTTTCAGAAATGGTGAAAAGTGATAGTAATCAGCAGCTATTTATGGTCTCAGCTGAAGCAAAAGAAGACAACTGGACATTTGCTAAAGATACACTTCTTCAGTTCATGTGTCACTTGAACCATATCATTGTGAGGTTACTAAGAACAAAAAGCTCAGAGGATGCCCACAATAACATAATAGTAATAACAATGACAACTCTTCAAAGGATTTCTCTCCCAATAATAAGTATTTGGAAAAGCAGAAATCACGCTTTGAAGCACTCCAGTTTTATACAGAAGCGTCATCAGGAGAATCTGAGTAATGAACAATAGCTAAGGAAGCAGGTGCAGTATTAACCTTTCTACTTTACCAGTTCCATCTCCCAAATTACAACAGAAGATTGTACACAAAGGAATGAGATTATACATTTTATTCACATCCTTATAATTTACATCCCAAAAAAGATTTAATGTTAATCTCTAACACTTTAATGAAGTGAAAACAACCTGCAGAACCTGGCTCCATTAAATCGTCGTATCATGGCCTATTGCAAGTAAGTTGATAGCTGGGATGGATTCAAAAATGCAGAAATGAAAAAGTTAATTCTTTGTGTTATCAGGACAAAGTGGGGGTGGTGGTGCCAGTTGGTAAAATGGGTTGCCACTAAAAAGATAAAACAAGATAAAGGAATAGCTCAAGAATGAAATTTAAACAAACACTAGAAAGAACAAGGTTCCAGGAAATTCATAATTCACGAGCTCAGAGAGATCTAAATAACAATTAACTAATAGGAAAGTAGCTGAATATGGGTCACTGAAAGAGCAGCAATTGAGTGTATAGATATATAAAATACCTGTTTTACAAAAAAAGGGCTAAAATATTATCTCAAAAGTCAAAGGGGATTAAAGAGCAGCATGTTATTCCACCAGTTAACAGCTACCAACAAAAGACAGTTACACACTTTAGCAAGCCATGTGCTCCTTTTAATAATTACTGTAAAAATCTCTGTATCTCTGATATGCTAAGCTCTGTAGTTACTGCAGATAACGGGAAGTAGCAGGTTTGCCAGAGACATGAAACTGATAAGGAAATAACAGATTGAAAAAATAGCAGAACAACTTTTAAAGGCAACGGCAAGTATAAAAACTGGCAGGACTCCAGGAGTGCTGCCTTTCAAATGTAATTTTATGAAGTATGTAAAGTGGTACTAGGTTTTCCTTGAGGGATATGGTTAATGCTATTTTGTCAGAGGAAGAGCCCATCCTGTCTGTAGAAGCAGCTGTCTTTGGGTTCTCCCTAAAACGAGAAATGCCCATACCCATACAACTAACGTAGTTATGTCTCATTTGCTGAAGATCACTAGATGTCAAATAATCTTTGAAGAGAACAGCAAAAGATTAGAGACATTTTCTCTATTCTCAACTGATAGATGTTTAGCTGCTGAACTTCACGTATATGAGCCCCATTCTTTCAACAGACCACTTTTCCTTGTTGGTCAAAAAGCACATGCTTCAGTCAATGGCACTGGTTGTTCCCTTTTTGAGTTATTAAAGGAAATAAACAGCAATGTATTTATTGACTCTTCTACTTATGACAGTCTCTGTAAAGCCTTTTGAGTAAACAATACGGCACTGTGAATTTATTACGGGGAGAAAACTCGCAGAAACACAATAAATATTATCTCAATGTTCACAAAACTATTTCCTAATATCAACATTCAATGATGAATTACTTATCTAAATGAATACATACCAAAATATTAAGCTGTGTGCGAATAGACAGGTACACACTTGGCCAAAAGTTACACCTTCAGAAAACATCACATATCAAACAGGTAATAAATGCTACCAAATGCCTGGAAATCAAGTCTCAGAATAGCTGTATAATGGCCTTCAGCAAATGCCAAACAGATCTGGGATCCTGAGGGAAGTAAGTAATTTCCAGGCTATGGAAAACACAGTGATTCTTTTGCCAATGATATCTTCCATCTTTCTAATTCTTTTTTTTTTTTTTCCCTTTCTGTAATTATTCCAGAAAGAATTACCTTGGCAGGAATGCAGAGAGTATCTTTACAGTTTGCCGTGAACTGAAAAAAAAGCACCAGAGTGTGCATGTCAATACTTTGTACAGATCCACTTGCCAACTAGCTCTTACACCTATGTGAAAAAGCCAGGCAGCTAAAAGCTCTTGTAGATGGAAGCTCCTAATGAAACATAAACCCCTCCACAAATAAGAAAGTGGCAGCCCACCATAAATTATTATGTACAAATATTCGCTAGGAGGATTCAAAGATGAGTTCAAGATGGACCAGAAGGTGTTTTCTTTCCTTTCCTAATGGCACGTAATGCAATTAACTGTAGGCTTTATCATGGACCTGGCAGTTTGCAAGATCAGGGAGGACATCTGGTAGACCAGCTATTTACCAAAGAACACTTTCTAATCATAGCTTTGAGCACAAAATCAGCTTTACCTGCCACTTTATCCTGCGGCTCCAAAACCTTCAAGTTAAGCACTGTGTTTCTCAAATCTTTGTTTTTATGTTGCGCAATTTTTAAATAATAATTTTGCTTTACTTGCTTAGGTTTAACTAAGAAACAGACACTGCAACTAACTTGCATTAATCATTCCATATGGTCTGAGATAATAAATCTAATAACAAAATGTACATATAAATCACGGTGAAGGCAAGGAAAAAATTGAACAGACCACCAACAGTAGGAGCGTGGTCTCTCCAGCACAGAGATGCTAAGAACCGCTTACCATATAATGAAAGATTTTCAGGCCATACCTGTTCCTGAAAAAACCTTAGATTCCAGTGACCTAAACATTGTGAGTGCATCTTATATTTGTTAAATTATCTCTGCCCTCCAAAGTCAAATGCATGACTTTGACATTTCATCAATGAAATCTTTTTATTTTGAAATAATGTTCACTTGTAACTTTACCTCAATTTAATCCAAAGCAAATAAAACAACTAAAAATGTTCTGGGGCAAATAAACTTTGCTTGTTGATGTAACAATAAATGAACTTGCACCAAACAAAAGAGAGTCTAACAAACAAAACAAAGCCTAAACAGATGTTCTTTTTTTCATTTTTTAGAATTTCTGAGAGAATAGAGAAATCATTCACATGCTCTATTTCCAAGATATTTTAAGTGAGCAAGATTTATATACATATATAAAAAGGTATATTTTAATATGGTATGCATATATGCATAGAATATGGTCAAATACTGAAAGTAAGCAAGGTACATTTTTTACAAGATAGATCTGGACAAGTGATAAAAGATTACTGGGGCATGATCTAATATGCAAATGTTAAGAATAGCATTTTTTTTAAAGACATTTTTATCTTTATTAAAGATAGTCTTACTTATGTAAAGAAGAATTATCATTTTCTTTGCCAGTACATACAAGAGTACAGATAGCTTCTTGTTGATCAAGAGAAAAAATGTCCCAAACCAGTAGACCAGAAATGTGGGAGCATTTTTAACAGGAAATATTAACCCCTCAAGTGTGTTCCCACTGGGCACAAAATAAACAGATATTTAAATATATTCCTGTTGAAATGACATCTGCCTTAGAATATGTATTTGTCCAACCTATTTGTAGATTAAGTATTTTGTAGGCATATCCAGTTCAATAAACATGAGTCAGCTGTTTCACTCAATCCAGTATAAAACACGGTTGTTGGTTAGGGAAAAGAGGCTAACGATAATAATACATTTCACTTTATTAAACAGAAAAATAATATATATTGATATAATTGAATCTCTGACATAATCAAGCAAAAATATCACTTTTGTAATCACCTTAATTATGTCATTTACGAGGCTGTGAGTTGAAAATCCGTTCAAGCTCCCTAGATGCATAAAATAAATACTCATTAAAAAAAAAAAAAAGGAAATTCATACAGCATCTAAGGGAGGGAAGAGGATGAGCTCCCATCCTTCTCTCACAAGGGGACTGGTACCAGTCTCTGAAACGTGAGTCACAGGCACCTTTCCGGGACACCACGCTCATGCTCGCTTGAGGCCAGGATGGACTGGGAATTGCCTGAGAAAGAGAAACTGTTCCAACAGGAGCACAGCTGTAACTGCTGCAAATATGGCCGAGTGCTGCGAAGACTTCCATCATTCATGGGGATAACAGGAAAACCAAAAAGCAGGGTTGCAACATCCTGCCAAGTCGCTGAAATTGTTGCCTTCGAAAATCATGCTCACAAGATGATTATTTAAGTTCTCTACCACTGGTGGTTTGTCTAAACACATAGCATTATAAGAATTTCACTGTGAAACCCAGGACTATGCAGTGGGTATAAAAACCCAGTAAGTTCCCAGAGCTTCATTTGAAACTAGATCTAACAAAAAAAAAAAAACAAAAAAAACCCCCAAAACCCCAACAAACAGTCCACAATAAATGACCCTTTTATGGGCAGTCAATAATCAGGGTAAAGAGCCAAACACATGCCAAGATTTAAGCCACTTAAATCAATATTTTTGTCACTGATTTAAACCAGGAGAATCTTTAAAACTCAAAAGCAAGTCTAATTGATGAAGTATTCAAAAGCAAAGAAAAACCAAATAGTTTATTTATTAATGACTTCAAAGTGCCAGCTATAAAGTGAATCACTATATCTTGCTTCAGCACTGGGAAAAACCAGCACTAAGGCTATCCATTTGCTCCTTCTGTGCAACTTTTACAAAGAAAAGAGCTTATTTTTGCATAAACAACTTATTTGCTTTACAGTGCTGCTCAGCTGAAACAGAGCTTCATGCAGTATCTGTCGTTTTGCTTATCCTTCAGTCCCTCTCTTACAAATAAATGCATACATACTTATCGCTCTCTACAACTACCTGAAAGGAGGTTGTAGCGAGGTGGGGGTCGGTCTCTTCTCCCAAGCAACAAGCGATAGGACAAGAGGAAATGACCTCAAGTTGCGCCAGGGGAGGTTTAGATTGGATATTAGGAAAAATTTCTTCACCAAAAGGGTTGTCAAGCATTGGAAGAGGCTGCCCAGGGAAGTGGTTGAATCACCGTCCCTGGAGGTATTTAAAAGACGGGCAGACGTGGTGCTTAGGGACGTGGTTTAGTGGTGGACTTGGCAGTGTTAGGTTGATGGTTGGACTTGATGATCTTAAAGGTCCCTTCCAACCTAGACGATTCTATACCTCTCTCTCTCTCTATAAAAATATATATATATAAATATGTACATATAAACTCCCTGACCAGTTTCAACATTTTGAAGAGATATAGGGAGGTCCGATGTTTCAAGTTCACACAAGTTTCATGGAGCCACAGCCTAATTAGAGGGGCAAGGCTGTGGTTCCACCGTAGGAAAAACTTTGGGGTGAACCCAGCAGTGAACGATTCCCAGTGGGGCTGGCAGCAGACACACACTGGTCACTCAGCAGCCCCCAGCCAGCTTCCCCACAGGCTCTCCTCGAGAGACCAAAGTGAGAGGAGGGAGCTCTGGAAGTGTGCTAATGCAATCACTAAAAAAGCCCCCATATCCAGAGGAACTCCCTACAAAAGGTGCATTAAGAAGATACACACAGTTTTTTTCCAGCCATTCCAGTAGCTCTGTTGCTCACACGCAACCCCACTGCCTTTAACAGAGTTTCACACACATAACTGGATGTGGAATTTGGTCCTGTGTTCTTTAGAGAAACAAGACAGGACCCATGCTAAGGTGAAGGATTTGATACTGCCCTTACCTTCCCACCTTTGGTTTGGGACCACAAAGCGGTCCATTTGCTCATTTGAAGGAAAATAGTAAAGATCTAGAGAAGGTAATGCTGACATTGCAGAGCCTCCACAGGTGTACTGAGGAACAGGTTACTATTAAAAAAAAAAAAAAAAATCACTGAAGTTTTGGTAATATTTACACAAAGAACTGGAAGAAGGCATTAGCAGCACATTAATGACAGCCACAGATGACACTCAATTAGAAGGACTGCAGGCATTATAAAGGAGAAGAGCTCAAATATGAGCAGGAAGATGACAACCTGAAAAGAAACACAGAGAAGAAATGTATGACGACACAACTAGGGAAAGCCAGTTCTTAATAGTGAGTCAAATAGTGAAGGCACTAATGATACAAAAGACTTGGGGATGACAAAAGGCTGCAAATTAGGGCTTGAAAATTTATACTTCAGAGCAGGTGAAGAGAAAGCAGCCATGTTCACATCACCATATCCTGTTTCATATTTGGATCTGGACATTCCATAACCACAGGAAAAAAAAAAAAAGAAAAAGCTGCAGTTCATTGAGAGGAGAGCGGAAAAAACTACTAACAGAGAAAATTATACAACGACAGAGGTGGAGCTTAGCTGGTAACAAATGAGGCAGTATTTGAAAAAGGCTGCTGTTATTGGAGGGAAATAGGAAAAAGGAGAGAAACTAGGATGCCGCAAGTGTGGCTGGCTGATGCAAGGGTGACTTAACTACATAAAAAGGGAAGCAATTAAAGCTAAATTTCTGTCCCAAAAACCTGTTTGGGTTATCTCTCAGGCTGCACAACATTCTCCAGAAGTGGCAGTGGCTCTGACATTTCCATGTAGAAAGATTGCATAAAGCTTCCTGGAAGCTGTCTAAGAAACACACTGAAGTCAGCCGAGACACTCGACACTAGCAATGCCAGATCAGGTCTTAAAGAGAATTTAGACACAGAGTACCTATTTTATAGGAAATTCCACCTTGCAAAGTTTGCTTTCATTCCAAACTGAACCAAAACATCAAATTTTGAAACAATTTAGTGTGTGTGTGTGTATTTGTGTATATTTTAATAATTTTTTGTTGATCCAAAAAAGTTATTTTTCTACCACTAAAGTTTTGTATGCATTTCAACTTCTGGGTTTTTATTCTATTATGTGCAATATATCTCAAAGTAAAAATACCTCTTGGTAAAGGAAAAACCAAAATGGCACAAGTTCACAATCTTGTGAAGGCGGTATGAACAGTCCTTATCAAAGTCTTTAATTTTTTAACAAGGAAATCAACACATTCCCACAGAACATTTAGATATTGACAATCAGGAAAAAAAAAATTGAAAAATTTCTATCTGCTCTTCTATAGACTCACTTTGTAACGGAAAGAAAACAGAGTTGAATGAACTAATGAGGTCTTTTTAATCTCCAGTTTTGAAGACTTTGTACATTTTCTGTCTCTTTTCCATTTTTACAAGAGCCCTGGCATTATCTTTACTGAAGTTAGGGAGAGGAGGGATGCTTTAGAGATTTTTTTACTATTATTTAGTCAAGGAGTAAGTTAACTTGGTAAGAGAAAAAGGAGGTCATACAGTATTCAAAAAGATACAATACTTGTTTTCTTTTTTTCCCCTCCAGTGCTCTGTATTGAAATCTGAAAAGCCCTGTTTCAGATCCTGCACTTTGCTATTGCACACGTAATAATAGGACACACTGGCCTTTGATACAATTCTCTTCAGGGAACAAAAGCTTCCTTTGGCACAACTACAGCCACCGCTTGTTGTAGGTTACACATGTCTTTCCAGTCAAGCATGATTAATAACTGTTAAAAAAAAATGCTCATGACCCATGGCAAGTATTCTTTCAACTATAATACCAGCATTATGGGCTCTGAATCTCGGTAATTTTAAAATGTGCTTCTACAATGGAACTATAATTTAATTACTTTTTCTGCAGCCTGTTCCATTTTGTTTCATCACTTTGATTGCACCATGCGCTTGGCAGCTTATGGAAGACTGCATCTGCCTCCAGGATTATTTCACTGGGCTCTTTCGACATCTGTTTCTGAAAATGACTTTATTTGCAGTGGCATAAAGAATAATCAGAGACTTGTTTAATCCAGATAAATTGGAAAAGAGAGAGACACAGAGGCAGAATTGAAGGGAGGGAAGAGATGGGGAAAAAAAGAGAAAGCAAATCTATGCTGCATGCTGCAGAAGACATAAAAATAATCTGTCCTGTTCCTGTGCGCCTGAAAATGCTGTTATCTGATGGATGATACGATACATGAATAGATGAGTCACTAAGTCAGTTCCTTTTCATGTTTGAGTGGAGTTCATAGATGCAATACATAAGACGTTCTAGTTAAAGCTTCATGTTGTGCTTGATCAGTTTAATATAATTTTCATGAACTACATTTGCAACCTCACCCCTTGAGAATCACAGAGCAGTCTGAAATGATCTGTAGCAGTTGACAAAAGCCCCCTATAATAAACGAGCTAAACACAGGCTCCAGCATGACCTGACATCCTTCCAAAGGCGGCTACGGCCAGCACCTGTTGTAGAGTGCCATGGCACGGACTGCCGAGCACACAGTTCCATGGCGTGGACTGCTGAGCATACAGCTTAGCAGTCACCCTCATGGATTACTTCCCACATATTAGCAGACGTGGACTGGGTCACCTGTGTATCAGACGAGCAAGTGCGAGGCATCTATAACATGCCCGTGCCTGTATCAGTTTGTATTCACCACAATGCAAATCACCGTTGGCAACTGCCGTTTATTTTTGTGTTACGGGTGGGTTTGTTAACCCACAAACCATCATAAGCATTTAAAGAAGGTCTCTCTAACAGATCACAGGTGCTGGTCAGGTTTTGTTTTGTTCTTTGTTCTTTTTGTTTACTTTTTGCAGGGGGTGAACAGCTACTTGCCAAGAAGCATCCACTGCCTCCATGAGGAAGTGCTGTGGGAAGGCACCTCCACCAACAGAAGAAGAATAACAACTGAACAACGTGGCTTTAGGGACCAGGGTCACTAAAATTCAAAGCACCAGCGTGGGCAGACCACAGCGATAACGAGCAAAACAATCCCCAACATGCTCTCACTTTTGAGAATTTAAAATCTTGCCTGTCTTGTTGCTCTTGTTGCACAGATTTTTTTTGTGTTACTTGGTGGTCTTCTGGGTTCTACTGCTGTAGCAAGCATGTCAGGAAGAGTCACACTGAACAGATTATCCAGATGGCTTGGACACACGTATTTTACTAGGAATTACTTAAAGACAATCCAAAAGGAGCCCATACAGTTCTCAGAATAATAATGAAGAAAAACCATTGCCCCGGAAAAGTAATAGGTATCATGCAAACACACAACAGCTGGACCTAAACAACTTGGTGATAGCCTGATGATTCCCATAGTCGCGTAGCCTTTATTAGCTGTTACATGCATTTGGGCTTTGTTTTCCCATATGGACAGACTGACTCTTGTCCCAGTCAAAAGCAGTCCCAGATTCCTTCTGGGACTTCATCCATCCAAAGACACGCTTTTAGGGGTGCCCGTGCACCGTGCTGCTAGCCCTGTGGGAAGGCCACAAAAAGGAAAGAAAAAAAATAAATTCCTCCTCTTCTGTATTTCACCACCTCACCTTTTCTGAGCAAAACACAGCAGGTGAGCTGAGGACATTGAAAAGCTCAAAGCTTCCACATTGCTGATCTACTTACAGGCAATACAAGAAGGAAACTCCTCTGGCAACCTGCACATCTAGTAACTTGGCAAGCTTGACAGACTGCATTTGGAAGCCTGGTTATTTTCATAAAAGTCATAATCCCAAAAGAAAACATCTCAAACTTTTGGAAGGAAACACAGAGAAAACAAAAATACACAACAAACAAAAAGGAATAGAGTCATCTGTAGAGAGTATTTTGCTGAAGAACTAGCTGAAACCTAGGAGAACATGGTTCTCTCCCTTCCTTCCTAACCACCCCCCCCCAACATCTCTTTGATGTCTGAAGAAGAGGTGAAGATTTGATAGAAGATATCACCTATTAAAAGAAGGTTTCTATTTGGTTAAAACAGGCGGGGAAGTTGCCCTGAAGAGAGATATGTTCCAGTGGCAGGGCATGCCTGTGAAAATCCTATTAACAGAGATTATTAACAATTATTTTCCTTTCTNTTTTTTTTTTTTAAATTTAGATAGATTCACTTCCTCCCCTCATTTTCTACCTCACAAACGTGGGCTGTAACACAGCCATTGCACAGGGCCAATGGCCACGCAAATAAGTTACTCATTGCTTTTCTAGAGTTTCAAATTAAACTGTATGCAGCATAAAACATGCAGAGGGTTATTACAATTTGACAAGGCTTTGTTGTCTTGCCAGTATTACCAAAGAACAAAAGCCGTCATGCTTAATTAGAAATTCTCCCTGAAGAATTTATAAGAATATATTGCTCAACAGCCAAGGTGAAACAGCTTGCTTCTGAAGTACCAATAAGTGACCACTATTGGACAATAAGTAGATGTCTGTGCTTTACTGCTGGTCAGGTGTGGCTTGGTAGCACCTCTATCCCCAGGATAATTCATAAAAAGCATCCTTAAAAGCAGGATAAGTGTTTGAACATTTACCTTAGCTTAGTCTCATGAACTTGGGATGAAGCTTTCAGACTGCAGGTAGCAACTGAAGGGACAGAAGACAACATAACCCCCTAAGCACTGATAATAAAATTGGTTTGTAAGGTCAGGGTCAAGTCAGGGCAGGGCAGCATGGGGGAAGTGGCTCTTTACTCAGTTTACTTAAGAGAACAACACAGTTGTTAGCTTTTTGCCTGTGCCCATGCCAGTTTGGATGCTGGTGCTAGCACCTCCTCAGATGTTCAGAGGTTGGGCATGTGCTTCGGTAAGCTTCTGAGCTAGTGTTGGATGGAACCTCCTGCCAGCAGGACACAGGGAGGGAAGGGTGAATGAGGAAAGAGCGGGAGCTGCACCCCAACACCAAAGGAGCAGAAGGTCATGTAGAACTGACTTATTTTCCTACCAGAGACGACTGGAAAAGCCAGAGCAGAAGAGTGAAGAGGTGACACTGAGTCAGAGAAGGGTACTCTTGCCCTCACTTGAGGAGGAGTCTTCTGCCACTGTAAGACCACTGCTTTGCACAGGACTGTATTTAAAACAGAAGTTCCCCCAGGGTGGTAACAGAGCCACCCGTGTCTATTTATTTTCAACTATCTGCAACAGAGTTAAATTCACTGTTTTGGCTTCAGCTGCTGGTAAATGGTTTTACATAATTTTTCTGCCCAATTTGTGGGTCAGACTGGGCCACAGAGAATTTTTTTCAGCAGAATTGTTAGACTGTGATTATCAAAGTGCTAATGTGGGTCATTTGCATCTCTATTTTCTGCCTTCATTTAAGAAAAGACAAGAATGAAAAGTAAGAGGAGGTGACCACTCTACTGTAGTATTTCAGGTTCAGACTTTCCTCCAAAAAAGATAGAGAATGAAAAGCCTTCCCCAGTGAGGACTGCTGACCGTGTGATGAGACCCAGAGCAAAGCTCTCCCTCTCCTGTCACCGCAGGCTCACCCACAAGAACGTGAGACCCATCTCAGGCTGCGGCAGGAAGAACAGTTCATACTCTAAGACATTTCCACTGAACTCCACCAGTAAGAGAAATTCAGTTTATGCAAAAGCATAACCTGCCTTTTACCCCCCACCCTACCTTAGGCAGAGCGCAGAAACCTTTTTTGAGGACATTTTAAAGGCTACAGTTGGTAACAGGGAGTAGCTCCTCCAAAAGTCATAATGATATATCTCAATAGAAACCGCAGAGATGCCTGCTAAATGTCGAGATGTTGTCATGTCCTCACATATTTAAGTGCAGCTGACTATATAACTGGATGATTTAGGCCCCTTAATCCAAGCATGTGGAGGATCCCAGAACCTGCCCAGTGTGGGCACAGCTGCAGCCGAAGCGCCATGCCACCAAATCTTGCTGCCATGAAACAAATGATGTCTGCAGTCATGCTATTGCCCAGCAGCTACCCACAGAGACTGTCCAAGATCGCCTGGAGTCAACTAGTTACACCCAACGATGCATCTGAATAGCTAACCTGCTCAACGGAGTTGCTCTTAGGTCAGCAAAGAAGGAGGACCACACTATAGTGTATTAGCTGTTCCTCTTGCCTTTCCCCTTGACACGCTCCGTAGAAATTAACCATTCTTCTTGCAGCATTTAAGGAAATCTACTTACAAATTGCTTTCTGATGCTCCATTTCTCAACTATGTAATTGATTTTCATCTACAACTTATATATACATCCTTGAAGTGAAATCAACTAAGAGTGGCTGAAATGAAAATGGACGCTGTTTGTAATGGGCAGATCTAGTTCCCGTCTGTAGCTATTCGCCACCTCAACAGGGGAAGTGATAAGATGCAGAAGGAAAATAATTTGTGTGGGAGGCTTCACTGTGCTCTGCTTAACTAACAGCTGTTCAATATGTGGAACACACAGCAGTGCGCACCTCCATATCCACACATATACTTACATATAAACCCAATGTACACTGGTAACAGGGTTGATATATCTTCTATAAACTGAGCTATGACACCAAAACATTGCCAAGAGGAACTAGTCTGCATTAATTTATAAAACAAATTGAGATTTTTCCAGACTGCAACAGCTCTGAGCCTGTTTAATACTGAGTTCACGAGCGGGAACTTTTTCTTCAGAATCTAAATCTTCAATTGCTATCATAAAGATGAAGCTCTGTCTTTGCCACAGCATTCAGTCAAGCTATCTAGAGTCTTCTCAACCTGTACTGTAATATATAATCAAGATAACTGAGAGATCAGCCATGCAATACGCATATACATATATATATTCATTCTGATGTTCTAATGGAGTCCTACATGCATAAAACTGCCTGTGTTAGCCCCAATGCGCCCTCAGCGCTCAGAGACAATATTCTGATCACATAAAATGCGGCAGCATCCACTGTTTTATCACACAGTCGTTCTATACACAAATGTCAGATTATGTATTGTTCTTGCCAATGCAAATGTCAGTTCGGATCGTTCATAGGCTGCAGACGTGCCCCAGGTTACCCTGGGTCCCCCGTGGAGCTGAGGCATGAATTCTCAGCACCTCGCAGGATCAGAAACCTTTGCTGCAGTGATAGGCAAGGGTACGCTGGTCCTGCCTTTCTGGCCTGAAGGAGGCCCAAATAAAATGTTAAGTCCGTGCATTTCTGACCCCAAAAATGCGGTGTCAAACAAAAGCAGGGCAGGACAACTTCTGCAGAAATGTAAAATTAATGATCCACCTTCTCTGCTCTGTGAGCACGGGTGAACGGGGAGCGGGAAGTCACAGGTGGGGCTCTTCTGGGAACAAACTGGACCTTTACGGAGGGAGGTCGGGCATCCGAAAACCAGGGAAAGGAGAGTAGCACAGCACTTGGTGGGTAACTTCTACAGATAACCAGTCCTTTACTGTTTCTACAGCAACTTGTTGATTGTAAAAGGCTGCTGGTGGATGTCTGTAGCAGAAGACGGTGAAAACGAGGGCATTTTAGGGAAAGGAAGTATCAGACATACATGGCATGTCAAATGTTTCCCTCTGTTTCCCTTGACTTCCCTGTGCTCTAAATAGAAAACGTGGTGAACCAGTCTGAAGGATTTCCTATTTACTGATAGCCTCCGAATGGCTCTACTTCACAATTTCTCATTACGACAGATTTGGTTAATGGCAAAATTGAGGAAAAAAGATGTAGGCAGCCTGAAAATGTTGAACCCAATCATTTTGTGGTTTTTTTTTTGTGTGTGTTAAAGTCTGAGAAACGTAAATCCTGTTGAAGTATTAGCACCTTGGAGAAGAATTACACAGGTAGTTTGTTATGGATAGCTGAATAAAAACCCCCCAAAACCTCCAACAACACACCACTGCTTCCCAGAGTATTTCTTCAAAGATGAAGTTTCAAATGCCACATAAAGCCTAAGGCATCATGTTTTATATGCGATGTGTACGTGTTGATGGAGGGACATCCATGGTGATATCCCCAAGCCCTAGGCAAACTAACAGCGCATCTCCTCCCTCCGAGCCACGCTGCGTGCTTCCTTCCCTGCATCAGGTCTCTGCCAGCCAGTTCGAGACTCAAACCCAAATATTCTGAACTTCTGAAAGCTATTTAGTTAAGAATTCCTGAATGAGAAACTAGTCAAAAACTCCTTTTTCTGTTAACTGAACATCTATCAAATATTGGCCATTCCCAGACATTTGTGCAAGTAAAAACCAGTGGACGCCAGCTCTTCTGGGAGTACAGGTAACTGAGATAACCACAGTACTGAAATGTTACTGTGCTCTAATAGTGCTTAAGAAGAGTAGTAAAAATAATAGCAAAACAACGAAAGAGTTGTAAGTATGAAATGCAAAGATGACTAAATACTTAAGCAGTACCTTTCAGGTCATGCGAATACATAATGCAAGTCATTCCCTTTCTATTCCATGAATCACAGAAGCTGGTATAGGGGAATAGTTACAGCTACACGTTCTCTTCCCCCCCACCTCCCTTCCCCCCACCAGTTGCTGACATCCCAGCACTTCTGAAAATGGCTGTTTTGCCACCCAGCTTTTGGAAATATATAATGCAAAACTCAGTGGGTCTTACCTCCTCCTTACTGATGGACTATTAACACAACCTGGCTTGACTTTACATGCCGACTGAATACACTAACAGCTGCGCTCTTTCATAAAATGAGATACAGAGTTATTAATTTTGCCACCAAAGTCATCAGACCAGAGTTTCTTACGCGTGGCCATGAAATTCCTTTCAGATGACATACTCAAAAAATAAAATAAAATTAAGAATCCATGGAGGGGAGGATAAAATGACTCATATATTTTAGCAAAACATAGGCTTGCAACTCTGAGACATGTAGGTTTGGCAGGAAGCAAATTTGTACACAGCTTATTACAAAAGGCATCTTGTTGGTCTCTCCCACAAATGCATAAGTAACTGACAGGCTACTTGAAAACCTTTCATGAAAACAGCTTTTTCATGGAAAACTGAGTTGTTCTGTTGAGTTTTTATTTTTTTTTAAATTTTAAACAGAGTGTCTTATTTTTTACATGAAGGATATTCCAAATTCCACTTTCCAACTTAAATCACAAAATACATTGGCAGCACGTATTAGAACAACAACGACTTTTCACAGGGAGAAGCCTTTTCTGGATGAACTGGCAGCCAGCAGATATTACGTAGCTGCTAGAATACCCAAGGGTGAACCCACTGGCCAGGCTCTCTCCCTTTCCCCTTTTCAGACCTTGCCCAAAGCGGTTGCCATCTGAGCTTTGAGAGAAAACTCCCTTTCCTCATCCCGTGCTCCCTTGCTCGAACGCGAATGCACTTTGCTGGACTGTGACCAGGAATAAGGACTTCTATCTTGGTGAGGAAGAGGGACACTCAGCTGTCCCCTGTCCACGCGCTCCACAGAGGAGCAGCTCAGCACAAGCAACGAAACACAAGTATGGAGGGATGGCTGGAGGAAAAAGGCTGGCAATAACCCAGAATAGGTGTAAAGCCCTACACTGACAGCACACGTGATACAGAAAATGGCAGAGTTACCCTGAAGTCCAGGTTCAGATGGATGAAAGTCCCCATGACCAGTTATTTCCTATTGGGTAGGTGCTTCTGGTGGGTGCAGCCAGAATACACAGAGAAACTGAGTACAAGGTCTCGGGTGTAGTTGAAACCACCTGAATCCAACCACCTATGCCATTTCCTACCAGCCAGCTCCTGCAGGAACTCTGGCCAAGCACAGCCTTGCTATTTAGACCTATACAACCTGCGACTGAAGCCTCAAGACTCAACAAACTTACAGCCCTACTCTCACTGTCAAAAGTGGTGCTACAAATTCTGCAGAGATTTAAGTCAGTAACATCCCATGGACTACCTGTGGACTTACCTAGCTCAGAGCAAGGGGGCAAGAGCCCTCCCTGCTCATTGCAGGTAGGTAATAACTGTAACAACCACGCAGGACCAAAGTGAATGGAAACAGCACCTAGGTCTATTTGTAGGCTTAACTGGGAGAGCATCAGTCTGCACAACAGGCTTTCCCTTAGTAAGGGAACCACTGCACAACCCTTAGTAAGGGTTGACTAGATCTATGCTTCAAGTTTCTGCCAGCGTGGGCTATCAAGGGACA
This sequence comes from Dromas ardeola, assembly GCA_013398915.1. Classification (NCBI taxonomy): domain Eukaryota; kingdom Metazoa; phylum Chordata; class Aves; order Charadriiformes; family Dromadidae; genus Dromas; species Dromas ardeola. The sequence goes on along the minus strand of VYZM01012213.1, from coordinate 344,295 downwards.
AGAAGCTGTAATTTTGGGGTGCTAAAGCTCTGCTGATACAACCTTCCAGGCCAATGTATGGTCAAAACCATGTACCTACCAGAAGTACTTTACTGTGCTAGGAGATTGTGTACAAGCCATAACGTGTTCACTTGCTAGGGCAAGTTGTAAACACGTTAGGGGTGCCCTGGTGGTACAGTACTGCGGGTTTACACAGTCATGCTTGTGTTTGCACCACCTGAGCACGTGCCCTTAATTTCACTGGGACTGCCTAAGCGATTGCAGGTATACAGTATTGGGACTTATCCTTGTGCTGGTAACATTACCTTGAACTCTGCAAGGTGAACGGTCATTTACATCTTTAGCAGATTAAAAGTGCTGGCTTCATTTGAGTTTGCTTTTCAAACAAATTTAATTTGGAGGATTTTGTGTCTCTTTTGTTCCTGATACATAAAAAGCTAATCCACTTATTTTGGTACACGTCCCTGCTTTAAGATGCTTTATGACTGCACACTTTTTGTGACAGATATACAATTTATCATATGCTGGCACTGAAGGAGATTAAATCCAAAATCTTGCAACACTGTGGCAGTTAAGTGATCGCTATGAACACCAGAGCTAGTTCAACCACCCTTGCCCGCAGTTTGATAAATACAATGTTTTTATCCTGCTGGTAAATTGCCTGTAAAGAAAATAAAGTTTTTATAAGTGTGTTTGCCATTCTCGGGTGTACTGGGATTGATTTATCTGGCTACAGGTTTATCCTGAACTGTTCACAGTGAATAACAAATTGATGGGACAACATACTGCATTTTGTATTCCAGGATAGTTGTGTGTGCAACAAACTTCGTTTATTCCATCATAGGGCAATCTGGCTCAAATTAATATCACAAAATAAAATATATTACTCAATTTAATACAACCTGATTTATAAGTACCTTGAAAAGTTACTGATAGAGCCACATAACAACAATTTCTAATTTAACAGTTTATTTAGAGGTCATTAGTTTCTGACTCTTTGGTTTCATGCAAATGTAACTAGCCCTTCTAAACACTGATGGCTCTTCAAATGTGTGCATGAAGCTGAAATAAAATTTTTGTGGACACGGAATGAAAAAATAATTTCAAATTAATCACACATTCTCCCTCTGTCTATGTGCGTATGCATTTGAGAACTGTAAGCGACCCTGAGCCAGTTCAGCTCCGACTCCCACGCTGCTGGTACCACAGCAGGCAAGTCTATGTGCACATTGCACATCTTTATCTCCAGTATACATGCTATTACATCCACACCCTTAGCAGCCCCCCAGGTAACCTGACAGATAAAGAGGAACATTTCATTAGAAGTTGTTGAAACTATTTTGTTTGCACAAAATATTTGGGCAGCGGCAGATAATGCTATTTCTGACAATTCTCCCTTCTCTTTGTTTCATTACGAAGCTCCCAAGAAAGTGCTGCCACATCAGAACAGTGGCACTGCACACCCCCACCCTGTAAAAATGAAAGCAGAGTTATAGAAACATTTTATGTGATGACTAATGCAGCCTAAGAAGTCTCCATCCTTTTTTTTCTTTATATTTGCTTCTTTCCTGCATTCCTCTAACCCCTCCGACATGCTGATGCAACTGTAAACTGAACAAAACTGTACTGA
>VYZM01012213.1:311111-342613 GCA_013398915.1 Dromas ardeola | reverse complement strand
CTTTTGCAGTGAAAAACAAACCAAACAAAAAAAAAAAAAAAAACCAAACCCCAAAATATGGATTTGGTTTATAGCACTACCCTGCAAATAATAATCTGGCACAACACGCAAGTGGGTGAACAACAGTGCAGGAATGGTGACTTATTAAACTGGCTTTGCTCTCTGGGAAAACGTTTGTGTAACCATACCCGACTATACAAAATGGTCAGTACTGAAGAATCAGATGTTACATTTTTTTTCCCTACCAGTTTTGCCCATTTCTAGTTGGCCAGTGTTAAAATTTTCTGCTGTTTCTCAGGGAGCACAAGACCACTTGGCATTTGTCTGTAATTCCTTGCTGTTTCTCAGTCATGCTGTCTCAGTTCCATGAAGGCACGTGTTTGTGGAGATGAATTTGTCAACTATGTGCAGCGTTAGCGTGTTAGCAAAACAAGAGGAGGGGTCATTTCTTACTATTGCAGCCTTCATCAGTCCTAGAGCTGCAGTGCTGGTAGTTAACCAAACTGGAACGATGTGTCAAATCGGGAAGCTAAACTAACCTGCAAATTTTCTTCAACAATTTACACATCAAATCGCAGGTGTGATCTTTTTCTTTTGAAAAGAGCAGCATACATTGTTTTTCAGTTAGCTGTGACAACTAAATGCTCAATACAGACTGAAAAGTAAAAAAAAAAAAAAAAAAAAAGAAGAGAAGTATTTATTGTGCTTTCTTATATATTAATTGTAACTTTTTAAGAAAATGAAAGCTTTGCCGCAAACACATTTTGATCACTGAATGAAAATGTTCTTTCACATTTCTGAAATGTTTTGAGATCCCCAGAGAGAAGATAATGTGTAAGCCTTACTGTTAAAATTACCACATCCTCATCCTTAGAGAAACAGTACGCAAAATGCTTACGGTGATTTTTAATGCAGCAGAAATGCAGACACTATTTCTCCATGACAATTTATCTTTTTTTTTTCCCCATTTTAGAAAGGTACTTGGGCCCAGATGTTACCAGGTAAAATTCAACAGCAGATGTCCTATCAAAGGCGTGCCAAGCAAGCTGAATTTATTTTAGTGATCTGCTGGCACTCCAGTGTAAATGGTTCAGTGTTATTAACTGAATTCTCTCTGCTCACCTGAAGTGGATTTAAACTCATTTTTGTCTTGCAGGAAGAACCACACAAGAGTAACCTCATTAGTTTAGAAGCTGATGGAATGATTAAAGAAGATGCTTAAACTGAAGTCTGTGGCAAGGAACAACAACTAGTACCAGCAGGTTTCTTGCTTTTCCCATCAAAGACCCAGACGCAAACCATGCCATTTTTATGCCAGTGTCCTGGCATGTCTTTGTATAACCACCTTGTTCTGACAATTTTGCTAATGTGATTTTTGGATTCTTGAAACCAAGACCTGAGCTAAGAATACCACACTCAGAAATGGCACTTCTTCCTAACTCTACCCACAAGTAAAAGTGTTTCCACCAAGCCCCAACAGACAGATCTAAGCTTCAAAACTGGGCCTTATCTTTCTTTTCTTTTTTATCCCCTCCCTTAAAAAATATAGTTCCCTCTATTATATTTTAATAATCTGCATTGCCTTGCTCCATGAAAATAAGGCTCTGCAACATATATGCGGTTCCTCATTAAGCCTCTCCAGATCAGGAATGGATTGTTGCTCTGGTTAGCTGGGGAGCACATGCCAGCGACCACAAAATCGCAAAGAACTGAGCAGCTGAGGATTGCGAGCTCCTAACATCTCCCCAGAGGTCCTGCTGTGCTCAGTGACTCACTGGTTCAAGCTCATGACCCACATGCTGCCCACTAATACAAAACCTGCATTGACGCTTGCGCCTGGCTCTCGCCTCCGAACTCTCCTTTGCTGTCTTTTGCAGGCCTGGTGGCCTGGTGGCCTCCTGGCAACACCGTCTTTGGACGAACTTGAATTTTTCTAAGTCTTCAAACCTGGACAGACACCACCTGCACAACAAACCACAGAGAGTGACCATTTCTCACCATTGGCTTGCACCCTCCAGACTTAGGATGACAACATCTGCAAAGCTCAGGCTGTCCCACAGCTGGGCCCCCCTGCAACCATCACAGCTGCTCACACTGTGTTGGGAACCTTGGGGAGAAGATCAGCCTGGCTTGCCCATGGCCAGCGGCCAAGAGGAAAGGACAAGCCTGACTGGACTTCTCCCTTCTCACACTGCCCAGAGCCAGTTCCTAATCCCAGTGCCTTCCTTCTCCCTGCCACCCTGGGGCAGTGCCAGCAGGGAAGTCTCCTGCCTCAAGTTCATCTGATCTAAACACAAGACCGTCATTTCCTTTCCTGAAGTCATCCTCCCTCTTCATCACACAATCATCAATTCCTAGATTAACTTCTTCGACAAGATCCTCATTCATTACACCAAACTGATTCATGCCCTGAACACTGCTCATCTCATGCCCAAAGGGAATGCAGCTCCTCTGGAAAAACGGCTGCAATGATGTCATTCGTTACTGTAACACAATATGTATGTATAATAAGGCCAAATTGAAGGCACAGAAGAAACCTCACATCTGGCTTTTCCTAACTTCCAAGAGCTTGTTTCTGCCACTTTAAAGTTCTTTTTGGGTTGTTTTTCAGTGCAACGCTGCATACTCTTTGTTAAGCACTGACAGTGGGGTTAGTGCCACAGTGGAAACAGATATAAAGAGAGTCTCTGTCTTGAGAGGAATAACCTTTCAAGCAAAAAAGATGCGTAAAGAAAAGAGCCTGAACCCCTTTGGCCTCGCCAGAACTTCACGATCTTCACCTCCCACTGTCAGCGAAGTGAAACCTACAGGCACCACAGCCCTGCACCACTACTGGGGGACACATGGGAATTTCTTCAGATGGAAATAAAGCTAAACACCACCTAAGTCTATATTGTTACCCGTCTACAGTGTGGCAGCACTTACAGCACAGATATTCATTCATAACCACAGTCTGGGTGGTTTTTTTTTGAGCAAACAACTTGCACTTTGAGCCTCTCCAGTATGGAGGCTATGCCTTAACAATTGCTTCATTAAGTTTCGTGGTTCTAATCAATAGCACGTCCGCTTTTGTTTTGCTTTACAATTAGCATCACATAATGCACAAGTCATCACACACCGTGATTTTTTTTTTTTTAAATGAGAGTCAGAGCTGTACTGCATGCAAGCGACCAACACCAAGAAAAAGCAACACTACCTTCGGTTCTGCCCTCTCCTCCCTCCAAGCCAGAGTCCTCTCCCTGCTGTGCTCAGTCTGTTTCCATTTCTAAAAAGTGCAAAATTTTAATACACCAAGAATTTTAGGCACTCCAGCAATTTGTAGACACGTTTGAGCTTCTGAATATAAAGGGTCACACTATGCTAAATTAAAAAGGGCTGAATAATCATTTATTTTAAACAAAGACTCTTTTGTTCCCTTAAGTTGTTGCTATGCACATTGATGCGGGAATATAACTTGATCACAGGGAACAAGAAATCTTTGTAGTTTTGCATTTTTTGGCTTACAAAAGCAGTCCTGTTCACAGTGGTCACAAAGACATCACTTGATTTTTCACCAGTATTAGTAATGAAACAACCTTTTCTTGCTAACGTTTAGTGCTGCACAATTAATACACAACTGTAATACAACAGACTTGTCTTTATGGGGTTTGGGGCTGGAAAGCCTGTTTTTTTTGCACAGTGTTTCTTAGTGTTTCAGACACTGAATGGCACCAGTGATGGGCAATGGGTGACGACTTACAGTCAGTCCAGCCGTGCCCCTTCATAGACAGTTCCCATGGTGCAAGCCAGATCCTAGACCTGCTCACATTGCCCTCTGCGTCCTTTTGCTTTCTGTTTTGGACATACCATGAGGTTCTCCACAGCATAAGGCAAGGCTGCCTCAGGGAAACAATCCTCTTGGGGCAGATGTGTGCCAGGAGTGATAAAGTAGGAGACAGAGGAGACCTACCCAAACCCTGGAAGCCATCACAGTTTGCTGCTGCTGTGCTGCGTGGTTGTGAGCGTGGACAGGAGGTCAAAGAAGCTCTCTGGCCTCAGACCAGACCTGGGGCAGCTCTGGGCATTTCAACAGCATGGGTGTTTTCATTTGCAGTCATGTAGGTTTAAGTGCTCACTTGCACATGGGCCTTTAGCTAAGGAAAATTAGCTTACAAAGCATATTTCATTTAAGAATTAATGAAACAGTCATGGATACGTCAAATAACTTTGGGAGCCAAGGCAAAAAACCCCCAACCCCAAACGTTTCTTGCTGTTGAGTGGGTCTTCAGTAAGACACTCAAAGTCTGGGAGCAATATTCTCCCTTTTATGACCGTCACAAACTGTATCTTCACTAACCCTAGCACGAGAGAAAATCAGCTATCACTGCTCTTCTCCAGTTACAGCTGAATCACTCTTGGCTCGGCAAGGATGGGAACTTGAGGCTGGAGAGGAAGGAAAATTTCCTCGATCCCCTTCCCTAAGAAAGAGCTGTGCCAGGAGTCTGCCTGAAGACTGACAGGATGTGAAGGTATTGTCTTGCTCTCTGTTGGAGCATGAGCATGTATGATGTGAGGCACCAAGCGGCTTAGCAACTCAGGAATAGCATGCAATGCAAATCATTTCATAAAGCAGCACGTAAGGAGATAGTCTTTTCGCCACTGCACAGTATCAATGACAATTTGGACAGAGCACTTTTCATCTGTCACTGATCTGTAATTCACTTGATTTTGTCACGCCAAGTTATCATACGATCTTACACTGAAAGCAACTTCATTCATCACTTACCCTCATCTGACAAGGGGAAACTGTAATATTAGTGCATTTTACATGAAAGAAAATAGGGTATCAATTAAAAAATTGGAATGAACTGCATATCTTAAGGACTTTTCTAATAAAATGTTAGATGTTTTTTTCTGGCATTGCTAGTGTTAATTTTCACTGAGTAAACGTACTTAGTGATGTTCCATTATCAGGAGATGTCAGAATGCACCTAATTTGCTCACAACACAATTCTGCAAAACCATTAAAACAGACAAACTGCAATGACCATTGTTGGTTCAGCGGCAAAATTGCATCCACTCACTTTAACCCGAAGCACGTTTCCAAGCGTGTCACGGACACGGCGTTAGGGGAGCATTCACACACAGGTTGGCTTAGGCAGAGGGATTAGTGCAGGGCAAAAGAGAACACTCCGTTGCCCTAACATGATGCCTTTACCCTAGGGAGCCTCTCTTTCCTTCTTATGTCCTCTGCAAAGGAAATTTAGCTGTCAAGCGTCAGTCTGAACTCAGACTAAAACGTTGTTAATATTTCAACAACATAAAACTGCCTTCTTCATTTCTGAGCTTTGCAACACTAGAAATAATCTCAGAAAAATAGAATTACCTACTTATAACATATAGAAGCTTGAATAAAAATCAACATTTCATGATCTTCTGCCCCCTACCCTAATGTACAGGGACTAGAATAACCTATAAAGTCAAATTCTCAGTATGTAAAAACCCATCACCAACAACAGAGCTCTTGCTTGCCTGTTTTTTTGGCTCTTCGGTTTGGTTCTGCTCTGTTAAGCTAGGATGAAATCACAGCAAACACTACACTAACTCTTCTGTTAATTAACAACCTGCTTTGCAACCGCACTTTTCATTCCCACAAAAAGTGCTGCATTTTCACAAAGTATCACTTGTAGTAAGGCATTCAAACATGCTAATCGCAGCTTTCCCTCCCAGGGAGATGTATGGGCTTAGTCTGCATTAGTTAAAGGCTCCTGAGTTTATTTCCTTCTATTACTATTGTTACAACTACTTGAAAAAAAAAATAGAATTAGTTTTATTTTTGCAAACTTGAACAAACCCAGCTCAAGAACAGATAAAATGACACTCCGATATGCTTTACGAAGATACACATAACCCAGCTGGGTTTTCGAGTGTCACAGAAATGCAGACAGAAGGGGACTGGGAAGAAAATTTCTTCAGACATCCCTGGTTTTTTCCACATCGCAGAAATGGAAGATAGGCCGCTCTGCATTGGCTATGATGGGAACGGGACAGAGAAACGACCGCGGACTGTGCAAAGCAGATGTGATTGTAAATCGCAACATATGCAAATTGTTCAGTGTAGCTTCCTATAAACATTGCATATTCATTTTTTTTAACGATCTTCCCTTGTATTGCTATTGAGTATTTCAGGCTTCATTCCTCTGCTTTATTTTTGTCTGGTTGCTGGGTAGTAATAACAAAGGTTGAAAAGTTTAGTCACAAGACAACAGGATCCAGCACTTGCTTATTGCAAATTCCTGTTTACTGCAAACACTGACGTATGCAAATAAAGAATCTGGGTCAAAAAAGCACAACAGAGGATGCTACCTGTCTTTGTACTGAATAGCAGGCAGCTGGGAAATTGGCAAGCTTTAGCACAAAAACAGTAGGAAACTGCTTCAATGAGATGATTTACTTTTTTATAAGGGCATATTTAGATGTTCAGCCAAAGTGAGAAAAGTTGGTGTTTCCTGTTGAATTAATGCTTCACTTTCCAACAGATCTAGCCAACTGTGGCTCCTATTTCTGTGTCTATGCAGCAATGAAATTGATCTTGCTAGGCACCTCTGCGCTGATTGTATTGCTAAACAAATTAGCTGTGAGTCTGGGAAGAAGCACTCTTCAGAGTAGTTGTCCACTGCTAGATAGGGAAAGAGAGAAGCGAAGAGATGCCTCAGAGAACATGTTATTAGGAAACTGCCTGGGAAGAGAAGCCCCAGGGATCTTACTCTATTTTGAAAGCAGCTGCTATACAGATAACATATGATAATCTGCCTGGGAGATTTTAGGGTAATGTTATAACTAGAATAAAACTGATGATGCAATTTTTGACCACGTGTAAGTGGTGAGAGATTGTACAATATTAAGAAAAAGACAAAAACCAGGCCACTGCATGAAAAGAATGTCTGGAGTGCATCAGGAGTAAGTTAACAGGGCATACAGAAACGAACACAATAGGGCCAGAGAGCCCCAGACCAATTTACAATGAGTCCTGATGCTCCAAAATAACAAATCAACAAAGATGACATATCCAGTCCTCATGCAAACAATGTGGCAATTTCTGAAGCAGGTCTTGAAAAAAGTAATTTGTTCCTTGAAACTGAGCATTAGGATGAGCCTTTTTTTCAATGAAATGTGCAATCAATACTTTTTAAAAAAAATAAAATTCAATGTCATGCATCAAGAATTGAAGGCTCTTCAGAAGTCCACGCACACAGAGCACATTATGCATTGTTAGTATTTGTGCGTAAATTTGGTCAAAGCTAGCAGATATTTTTTTTTAAATCCTTTTTCTGAAAATATATATGCAAATCACATACACAAAACCTTTACTACCTCCATCTCCCCAGATGTTTTCAAATCGAGTAATAAACGTCTAGAGTAAATTAATTTATTGTATTGGCATTACTGCGTAGGGAAGGGCAAGGCAGATTAGGCTCCAGTCTACAATGCTAAGAATAGTCAGATACACTTGCTGTAGGAGTTTTAAAAATAGGACCTTATTTTAAAAGAAAAGAAATAATTAAAAAAAAAGTTCCTCTAAATCCATACTCACTTGCAAAAGTTAAGTTCCTGAAAACTAAAATTAAAAGCCCAGGACTCCTCTTGTGGAAACCACCATGAGCTCTGCCATGAGAATAAATGTCAGCCACATCAATGGCTGCACAAATGGTAGATAAATTAATTTTCTACAAGTACACCTTTATTTAAAAAAAACAACCCATAGGCATAAGATTAATTTATTGCAATGTTAGGTGTTACAGAGTCAATTAGTGAAATGAAAAGTTAGGGTAAATCCATCACTGCCAATTAAGATATATTAAAGATAATATTTTCTCTTTGGTGTTCCTACAAATTTAAAGGCATTTACCCTTAGGCTATTGTTATTCAGCTCCTGTATGTGAGCATTAGCCTGTGTTTTAATGATGTTCGATAATACATACACTTTAATGGGTTGTTTCCTTCATTTAAAGGTGAACTGCCAAGCAAAAAGACTATGTCCCTACTCTTGCTTTACGATGTAATAAAGAACTGCAGTAGCAGGACTGAGCATTTTTGCTAAAACATTATGTGCTAACATCTTTTGTCTTGTTTTCTCTTCCAGGCCCTTCTTCAGAGAGGGGCTCTGAGCAACGCAGCATCTTGCTTTGTTAAAGTTTCATCATTTTGTTAAAGTTTCATTCACTTGCTTCATTTGAAATGCACAAGCTGCTTTAGCTTTGAGAAGATTTTGAACTTGCAAGCTGTCTGGATCCGGGCATTTCTTCCACCTCCAAAAAAGGGGCAGTTGGTTTTGGGAACTTAGAATCATAGAATGGTTTGGGTTGGAAGGGACCTTAAAGGTCATCTAGTTCCAACCACCCCTGCCACAGGCACGGACGCCTCCCACTAGACCAGGTTGCTCAAAGGCCCATCCAGCCTGGCCTTGAACACCTCCAGGGATGGGGCATCCACAACTTCCCTGGGCAACCTGTGCCTTGCCCCCCTCAGAGTGAAGAATTTCTTCCTGATATCTAATCTAAATCTACCCTCTTCCAGTCTGAAGCCATTACCCCTCATCCTATCACTACGTGTCCCTTTTAAAAAGTCCTTCTCCAGCCTTCTTCTAGGCCCCCTGTAGGTACTGGAAGGCAGCTATAAGGTCTCCCTGGAGCCTTCTCTTCTCCAGGCTGAACAACCCCAACTCTTTCAGCCTGTCCTCATAGGAGAGGTGATCCAGCCCTCTCATCATCTTTGTGGCCCTCCTCTGGACCCATTCCAACAGGTCCATGGTCTTCTTGTGCTGAGGGCTCCAACTTGCACAAAGCCTGGATGCCTGTTGGCTTCCACTCCCACACACCCTCGAAGAGGGGAAGAGTAAGCCCAGATGCTCAGTGAACAACCACGCTGCTGCACTTGAAGGCAGATACACTGCCAGTTTGTGAGGAAGAGGGAAAGCCTGCGGCCACCCTGCAAACTCAAGGCTTGTGTGCTCCTGTTTCCACAAAGGGGTTGCACCGAGGCGAGTCAGCTCAGAAGGGGCAATGCTGGCAGCCCAGCGTAAAGTGGGACCCTGACCTGCTGTTGGGTTTGATACACTTCCGAAAGTCCCTAAAACTTCTTTGGATGTCTTTGTTCATTTATTGTTCTCAAGAATCCCACTGCTATTGCTGAACCAACAGGCAGACTGTTCCCAGTGCATGATTAAATAGATACAGCAGCAGAAAGTAAAGAAGAGGAACCCATGTTTTCCCTTAGGAAACCACGACCTGCTACCAGTACTAGCGGTGATGCAGATGGACGCTTTACTGAATGGTTAAAATGTTTGAGATGAATGACAGGGCCCAGTTTTCCAAGCAGACACCCCACAAAAAGCGTCAGCTCCTTGACTGGGCACTTTGTTCAGAGAAAGAAAACCTTTGAACTAAGCTCTTCCTTGGTACGCTGCATGAAGGCTTTACATTGCTCTACATTTACACAGACTGCCAGCCCTGCCTGGGCTGGGTGAAAGGCAAGAGTAAAGGTGTCATTTGCCTCTCTCTGTAATGAAATGAGGAGTGATACTCACCCTGCAGAGAGCGGGCTTTGTCCTTTGCGGACAAGGCAGAAGGGCTGTCCTAGGCATTAGCATTGTAGGAGGCAGGTGAAAAAGACAGTTGTCAATCTCTCATGCCTTGCCTGTTGTATAAAATGCACCATGTTAGAACTAAATTGCACTGCTAATGAAATCATATTGTTAAATGAAGCCATTTAACATGGACAAGCATTAATCAAAATTAATTCATTTTCAAACACTCTCCATGTTAAAAATAGAAGATCACTGAACTCTTTCTTTGTTGAGAAAACACAATTAACACAAGACAGTACTCCCACTCTCATTACTGGCCTCACCAAGCTTACATGGGGGAAGACAACTGATGCTGTGGAGAAAAAGATACTTGTCTCTAAATGCCACCAAATGCCACCCTGCTGTCCTCTCCCATCCCTGCCCACCATCTTTGAAGAGGGCAAGATACAGCTCTCCGTTGATTCACCGGGCACAGTTTCAGCCATCTCAATGAATGAATCTGAAGGCAGAAACAAAAGAATCGTAACATTTTGTTCTACACACTGAACCTCAAAGGTCTTGATCTTGAAATGTCACTGGTCAGAGATGTCCAAATAAATATGCTTCAGCCAGAATTGTGACCTTTAATAAAAAGGTACAAGTACTTTCTAAGGATATATGTCTTCAGCACAGATGCAATGTATACAAATAAAAACACCACAGCTGGTCTTTAATGACATTTAATTTACATAACAAAACCAGAATTGAGTGTTTATGGAACTGGCAAAGGATTGAGAAGAGGGTTTTGCCTTCAAACTTCTACTAAAAAATGCCTCCATTTCCACAGATGTTTCCCAATGCACTACTTTTTCAGTAAAGACTGCTAGGAGATCTAATCAGAGACAGGTGCTTACTGAACTACAAATCCACAGCAGTTGCTCCTTCAGACAGAAAAATTCACCTCAGAATAATTTCCCTTTCTGCAGAGGACCAGAAACCTTTAAGTCCCTCTTGAACTTTCAAAATAGAGTTTAAATAGGACTTAGGAGAGGTAGAGTTATTGCGCTGACCACCTGCCTGAATGCTTAACTTAGGTGTGAAGTAGATCATACAGCGCACAAGTCAACAAGCCTCATGGTCAATGGTGTCGAAGGCTGACAATACGCCTAATAGAAATCAGCACAGGCAGATCCATATTCATCATCCCTTGCTAGGAGTCAATTATCCACCATCTATGCAAGTGCATTTGAAGTCCTCCTTGTGCATGAGGTCAGGTCAGTTTTAAAAGGCTGGATTTCTTGTTGGCTGAAGTCCACATCTCTTTCCTTGCTGTACTTCAATGCCAGCTGCAAACTTCTAGTAAAGCTGCAGTATCCTACCTATTAATTTATTTATTAAAATCAAGCCTCATATTAAAACTGACAAATAATCCAAGTTAGCATTCACAGAGCTCAAAACTCCTTGGGACCAGTCAGTTTTATTTAGGTTTGGCATCAATGACTATCCAGCCTTTCTCCTCTCCAGCAAAAAGAAAGCCCCCAACCATATTTTCACCCCATCAACTCAGGCTCAAGCTTTTGAGAGCAACTGCTCCTCAAGTGCTCTGCTACAGCCCTTGTTTTTGGACTGTTGAGGTTTGCCATCCATCTCAGTGAGATGGGAAGTACGGGACTCCCAACACCTGAGCTCCAGAACAGGGAGCACTGAGTGAGCTGCTCTAGAAGCGCTTTCAGCGGGCTGTCATCCAGCTTTCTTCTCATCTCCCTCTTCAGTTTCAACATCCTCATTTTGATATAAACTCCATGTTATTTCTCTGCTTTTCTCTTTCTATCCATTTAGATCATAAAACTGGGTTTTCCTTTCAACTGCTTATAAGTTGATCTGCTACATCACTGTCAGAAATTAATACCCCACATAGCAAATTGCCACAATTAAATTACTAACAAGTTTTAAAATTTCTATGAAAAAACCCACATGAGAGAAGAACCACTTTGCTAAGACAAAACGGACACTACTATTTACAGGTGTATCTGTGCAAAGAGCAATTTTCTGACACCCTATTTTATTCAGTGAGCTGAAAAGAATCTCCCTGCCCAAGACACGCTTAAGAAAATGCATGTAATAATTTAATTAGCTATTGCAATTTTGTATAGTTGATGTAAGATTTTCTGTAGAAATACCCCAGTTCATGGGATTTCCCTGGAAGGACTTAATGAGCTCTTTTTATGCTGCACAAGAATGTTTTCACCCCCCACTATTAGGTGAAAAAATGTCCCCTCCTGACAACATTCCGTTGCAGCACGGTTTGTGCTTAGCATGGGAGGCAATAGTGACACCAATATTTGTTGCAAATAACTGTATGTGGAGACAGTGGTGTGGATTCAATCTGCCATCCTGGATTCTGACTGAACTCCTCTAAACCAGGACCTCTTACACAAACTTCATATCAGCTCACATGTAGTGTCTGCTACCAGGTAAGGCTATAAAACTTCTATTTAGCACAATAACAAAAATAAAATTATCACTACACACAGAAGTTAAAAACATCTACCTGTTTAGACTACCCTGGAAATATCTTAACGCAAGTAATCACACCAGGAGTGGAGAATGATGTCCATCAAATAAAGAAACTACGTAGCTGAGTAGTGGTATTCTATCAATGAACATGGAGGTATGAGGCCAATCCATGTAACGTGTTGAAGAAAATGTGGTATCAGAAAGGGGCAGGAGGGCCAGCTGAAGAGAAACGGGTGCAATTTCCTACTCTGCCACAGATCTGCTGGGTGATCTTGGGTGACCACGCTCAGTGTCCCCTCCTGTAAGCACAGCTAACAGCCCTGACACTTTTCTGTCCAAGAGACTAAGAAGTCTCTTGGGGGCATATAATAAGAGATGAGTTAGGGTATAGATAGAGCTGAAAGCTCTATCTAGAGCTAGAAAGAACTGAAATGCTCAGAAACCTCTAAGCACTACCTTGCTCTGCTGTATGGATAAGGCCATTTTGCTGTGAGTAACTGAGAAGCAGTGGCGTCAATACCTTCAAAATTCAGTAATAAACTCTGGTTTGATCACCTCTTCTCCATTCCTTCTTGGGAGGCAAAATTCCAAACCAAGGATAAAGCTTTAAGGTAGCTTACGTCCTTCCCCCTTGTCCCCCAAGAAAGTTTAGGACTGAGTCTTAGATGGGTGGATGGTGGTTCAGCCATTAAGACATTTGTATTGAAAAACAAAGCAAAACCTACATTTATAGTTAGGAAAGTTATTCCAGAAAGCTGTGAGAAAGTAAAACAATAAGACATCATTGGGGAGCTCATTTTAGAGAAAGCACAGCAGGATGCGCAGCCACAGAAAAACAATATTTAAAAAATCTGACCTAGATATCAGTATTTCCCAGCGACTAGAATTCATTAAATACAACAGATTAAAGATGTACTGCACAGGATTCTTTGAAGCCTGAGTGTCACATTCAGTTTAAATAACCCAACCCAACTTAGCTAAAAATAAAAGCAACTTTTTTTTCCCCGTTACTAAAAAACAACAACATAGCAAGCTGAGAGTTCTGCTATTAAGAGGCAGCTAATAATAAGTCAGTATGAAACAGAGCTCTGACTTTGTAGGGTTTTATATGAGTGAATGCTTTCTTTGGCTATGAGCAAACCTGATAAGCTCAGACCTGAGTGTTGAGTTCAAAGTGATTCCAAATGCAAATGCAAAACTCAGCAGAAAGTCTCAAAGTTTCCATACTGTAAAACTAAAGCATTTTCACATAATTTTAGTGGAAAATTATGATGATTAAATTATGCTGTGTCATGGTAGCAGCGTGCTAGCACACTCCTTCCAGCCTTTCCTACTTCCCTGCTTCTCCCTGAGTGCTACAGTGAAAATCCTTCTTACAAAAGGAGGCTCAGTTGTGTCCCTCACAGAGACGAAGAAGGGAAAAATCAAACCTTTCCCTCCTTGAGAAACCTTTCGAGTTGTGCTGAATACAGCCCCAACTTACCTCTCCATTTCAAGTAGCTACTCACATGCTTCTATACGCAATGTTAAGCACGTGCTTAAGCACTATACTAATGTCAAAGTGCCTTTCTACATCAAACCTATATTCACCTTACAAGTACATATGACTTACTTCGAAAGCTTTACTGTTGTGTAAGCATGAATAAAGGGGTGTGATTCATGGACCTGTCCATCTTTTTCTGTAAAAATAACATCACGCATCACAAAATATTTCCTAGCGTAAATTCAAAATTTTAGATGCTTGCAGAAGGCCCTCTGGACATCTCCATGTCTGAAAAAAACACTCTCCCCACCCAACAAAAACCATAATCTAATCTCTAGTTTAAAATTTCCTAAAAGAGAAGAATCACAGAACTGCAACCAACTTAAACACACCTTCATGCCTACCACATTCAGTGAGTTTGACAGTTTCTTAAAGATTACTCAGGAAACGGCTTTGAATTGTTCAACTGCTTTATACCTCCTGACTGCATGGTTAACCATTTGTCACTTGACAGTATTTACTTTTGCCCTGAAATGGTTACAGGAGCCAAACTAAGCTCTTATCTCACAGAAAGCACTAAAATAACGTGGTAGATGAGTGTGGTCCATTCTAGTTGTTATTTACTTACTACCCATATTTGATATTCACTTCCTAGCCATCAAGTCTTTTCCAAGCAAACTCATTAAAGATGGTCAATTAGAAGATGACTGCAGTTACTTGCTAATACAGCGCCCACTCATCCCCTGAAGACAGCAAAGTACTGGTCAGCCATGTTGCAGGAAAGAAAAGGTTTGTTGCAACTTCTGCAGCCTGGGCAGTAAGCAGTCCCCAGAACAATCCCTACTGGATTTAACAGCAGTGACTGAAGAGGTGGCCGGTCCCCCCATCCTCTTCCCACACCATCCCATCGCTGCAGTTAAATCGGATGAGTTAGTGACTCCAAGTCCCCAGACGCCGCAGTTCACGCACTGCCTCAACAACAAACAAAACCTGAAGGTGGATTACACTGCCCTCGGGCTGGGAGCTGCAGTGGCTGGGGAGCAGGCACACCAGTTTTTGCTGCTCAACGATACGGAATTTCAGCAGAGGCAGGGCAAAGTAATCAATGGTAACTTCTTAAACTGCCTCGGCCTGAATCAACGGAGCTCTTTGATCACACAGCCCATGGGGCAAAACCCAGCCTTGCTCCCCATGCGCTCCATATAAGTTACACACAAAAGGGTTTGCTAAAGTCTATTGCAGTTGGCTTTCTTTTGTTGCCCCAATCACTAACAAATCTCTGGACTGAAATTTGTTATAACTCATTTCACCAAGCAGATGAAATGTCATCTTAGACAGGCAGTTCTGCCTAGTAAGGCAGCTACCTGCGTGGCTTTGGATCTTGGGCAAATTTGCAGACTTACCAAAAAGAAATCTGAGCAAAACAGCCTCGTGTGCTTTAACTGATTGTACTCGTATTTTAGAGTTACTGTTTTTAGGCCTCGCAAGCTGACATTCCTCCTTGCAGGGCCAGTAATCAGAAGTTAAACTTGTTATCATGGAGTCAGTGCTCTTCCACCTGGGATTTTTGCAGACCATCTCAGAAGTCCTAATACAACTGACGCCTGTCCACATGTCTCTGGTGATGGTGACTGCTTGGCAGTCATCTGCGAGACCTGCCTAGCATTTTCTTTCTTACTCAGGAACAACACATTACTTCACCGTATTCCAACTTTAAGCCTACCTATAGTGCAGAACCGCTACAAGGTCCTCCTGCTGCTTCAAAGACCTTTGGCAGCAACCTTTTGCTGGGTGGTCATTTACTCCATTTGGTATCTAGGGCTTCTGCAGCAGTTTCCGTCATCTCAAAGTTCAAAACATCGTTACAGGCTGAATGGCTAACACAGGCCATGCAGCTCTCCTACTGCCAAAGTGCATGCTGCCTTCATCCCTCTGCCCAAGAACCGAAAGGTAAGGTTGCTCCCCATTTTCACCTGATCCCTTCCTACTTCAGAAGCTTTGAAAAAAACTCTTCCAAACTATTTTGCCGTTTTACTGTTCAATCAGAATCATGATGCTTTTTTCCTGTAACTGGATGGATGATGGATATCTGTCCTTTGGAGGATGTCGTTTCCATTGAACAGCATGCAGTCAAATAGTCCTCTCTCCTGCCTGATGTTCCGACTGAATGATTTGGGACCCTACATTAACCTTGGCAGATAAAATTGTCTAAACTGTTTAACGCTTAATAAGGGAGTTTCTTCTTGTATGCATGAATCTGAGGTTTCCACTTTCAGCCGCTCGCATTCCAGAAAAGGGAACAGCTTGCTGTTCCTTTTTATTTACTTACTTCACTTTACTTGAGCCCCTTCTCATGAGGAACATTTCAGTATGATTTTGGATCTTAAGAATTAAATTCTAAGAAAAGCTGACAAGAACAGCAGGACACGGACAACTGCAATGTGCCACCACACTCATAAAGTAAATGGCTGCTTAAGCTCCGGAACAGGAGCTCATTCTGTGGGGACACGTATCTGATCTCTGTTACACTAGGGGTAAGTCAGGGGCAACTTCATGACGCTGACTGGATTTACATCAGTGATAGAGGAGAAGGAAGTAACTGGTTTTATGGAATGTACTTCAAAAAGTTGAAGACTTCAAAAAGTTGAAGACAAACAGCCTGTAGGTCCATCATCCCCACCACCCCTGAGTCTATACAAACTCACAGGATGAAATTCGGGGGGCGGGGCGGGGGGGGAACCACCAAAAACTAAAACACTCACGCAAACCTTTTTGTTTTCCCCCACAAGATATTGCTTTGGTCCCAACAAATATTGCATTTTTACAGTAAGGTCGGCAAACAGTTACCCAAGCATCTGGTGTATTTCTTTGAATTCTCCTTTATTTTCTCCATAGGAAAATACTGGAAAGTCTGTCCTTAGGGAAGGCTGTCCAAAATCTGTACTTTGGCTGTGAATAAGCATTGCTTTGGATCGCTCAAGTCCCAAATTCAGTAAAACAGTTAAATTTATGCTGAGGTTTATTTCTACTGAGCAAAAGGCTTACCTACGTGCATAAGTCTCACCGAAATCAAAAGGATTTAAAACATATACTTACATTTACACAAGGGAGATAGATGCAAGCATAATGTTCAGCTGCTCTATGGAGACGGGACTTAAGCAAGTCAAGCCCAGTAACAGGTTAAATTTAAAAGTACTGTTCTGTGCTCCTGTAATAACACAGTAATTAAGATGTGACTGCAGAAGTGGTAAATCACACTCTGTACCCTTAGTGTACATTGCAAAGAATCTACTTATAAATAAATGCAATCAGGGTATTTTAAACATATTTGTTGTACCACACTCTTGCCCCCCTCTTTGGGGATTATTTTACTGTCTAGTTGACTTCACCAGGAATAGGAGATTCCTGGTTTCCAGGTGAAGACTTGCTCCCACCATTGGGAGATAACATATATTAAAGTTCAGAGAAAGTAAAATTAATGTGCCAAAATGCAGGTAAATCACCCAAGTATGAGCCCCCCCAGACTCATGTCATAAATTATTATTATTATTATTATTTCAGCTTCTACTCCAGAGACATTGGAAGAGGCTGTGGCTTAAGCCATTGTCTGAAACACAATTTTGGTGACTGGAAAATCCAGTCACGTCCACAAGTACAAATCCAAATTATCCAAAGTGACTGATAGTTATACTCTTCTCCAAAGTCTTAATATGTCTCAGAAAAGTTGATGTATGTAGAACTTACAATCAGAAATAGCTTATTTAAAAAAAAATAAAAATCCAATTGCAGATGGATACAAGAAAATGACTTTTACATGATCTTAGAAAAGCTCTTTTGCATTTACAAAAGCAATGAATTTTAAGTCCCACATCTCAGGCTTGAAAGCCTAGAAGTAGCTGTTTAGCAAGGTAGAGTAGCAAGTGGAGAGCTAGTAAGCGACTGACACATTTATAATATAGTAATACACATTTATAACATAATTCTGCGACGATCATAACCTGATGATCTCCACATACATGTATATACATACATGAATTTTTAACTGTATAGTGTATATATTTTATAGGGGCATTAAAAATACAAACATAGATTATGTGTAACAATATTAAAATTGCAGCAGGTTGTATACTAAATTAATGGACTTTCCAATTATACAAATATTAGTACTTCTTCCAAAAAAAGTAGCAAAAAGGAATTACCTCTTCCTTTCACTCTTAGAATTTAAATTAAAAAAGATACTGAAATTTATATCAATCAAAACACTAGAATGCACCAGTTTCACCGGGGATTTTATAAAAAGATTATTCTCTGCTTTGCTTGTGGTTGTGCTCCTCAGACTTATTATTGCAATTCTCTTGCAGTTCGGTTAAATGTCAATGCACCAATTACTTTAATAGTCAAACTGTGCGCTATTTTCACCACACAGTCATTCAGGCTTGTCATGTTTGACAAATCCAGTAATTGAGATGAACTCGTGGAGAATACTGACATGTAACCAGCCATTTCCTACTGCAGAGCGTTGACCTCCGCAGCATAAACCACAGAGGTTTTATTCAGCAGCTTGAAAAAACAAACAGGCTTGTTAAGTTTAAGATCATCGTTTCACACTTCTCCACTCGTTTCCTTGTTTATTCACTTTATGTTCCGTTGAGGTGGGAATTAAAACATTAGGAGCACTTTGAATAAGCGCGGAAAAAAAAGACTAGAGCAAGTATTCTGAAAAACTATCGTAAATTAAGAACTGCCTAGCAGATACTAGAGGCTGAGCGTAGTGTCAAACAGCTTCAACCCCCGCCTCAATCCTCCCCTGCCCCCAAGCAGCTGCACTCCACCTTCAGCTCATTAACAGAAGAAGGTATTATACAAATTGCATAAAGCATTTATGGAACAGTGCTTGTTTCAGTCGGTCATTACAGTATAGTAATCCTCGCTGGAGCTTTTTTCTTTGTTACCATTCCCTCACCAGGACAGGTAGGCAACGCACTGAAACCTCAGGACTATCCCCATCTACCTGGGATTTCACTGAGCCAAGCGCAAGCGCCGCAAAACCTACCCAGCGTGTACTTGCTGGGCTGGCAGGTCCTCGGGTGATGCCCTTCGGACAACCATCAGTATTTAACAGGTCTGGACAGCCACAAGCCCATCACATTTGTATTGAAAAACAAATAAACATTCTGCAATGCCAGCTCATTACAAAGAGAAAATGCAACAAAGGTTTGGGATGAGGATGTAACCTATTTCAAATGTAATTCTGAAGCTCCCCTGTGCTTTACATCAACTGGGGACCTGATGCTACTTTGGTTATAGTTATGAAAACTACTGTGGACTTTTCTACAAAATTTAGCCCTTCTTTGGATGAAATGCTGCCATTTTATATAAAGGATAATGAAAAAAATGAGTTGTGTTCAAAAGCAAATAGGGGGTAAAATTATAAAGAAGAAATAATCCACACAGACAATACCAGCTTCCAAGAAGTGACCTTTGCAGTTGCCAAAATTAAACATCCCTTTGAATGTTTCTGACTGCCTTTATCAGAGACAGGGCACATGTTACCAAACTGGGCTATAAGAGACCTTGCTTCACGACCCCTCTCCCAAAGGTTTTTTGCTTGATCTTGGGCAAGTGAATTCATTTATCTGTATTACAGGCTGATTGATTGCTCCTCCCTGGAGTCTTTGAAAGACATGTGTTAACTATTACAGGTCACTTAGATTCTGCAGGGGATAAGGACCTCTTAAGTACTGAAGACAGTCTGTCCATGTAATTTTTTTAATACATACTAATTCACAACCAAGTGTACGGCAACCAAAGCTGAAAGGGCAACAGGAATCATCTGAGAAGGCAGAACTAAGAGCAAAAGACTTCTGTAGGAAATGAAGAGCTGGAAATTACTTGTGTAAAATTCTACTTCCAGGAAAAAGAAACAGTTCAAATGCCCAATAGAAGGGGAAAGTGAATAACTAAACAGCTGCACTCTGACTAAACTACTATACTTTTGTTCTCATACTGTTCCCTTCCAGTATCACATTTTCAATTAGCCAGGCATCGCCCACCTAAGAGACAGAGACCAGAAACTTATGAGTCTACTTAGAGCATCTGGTAGTGTACAAAGCCTAGGAGCTGGTGGGTGGGAACAACAACGCACTCTCACTGCTGAGAGTCACTTAATCCTTGTCAAGGAGGAAGACAGTAACTGTCCCTTCAGCTGGAGGCTCCAGATTTCTCCCTTTTCCACAGGACTGCACAAGTTCTTCATGAAAGCCAGTGGTCAGTTACTCACACATCATGCATTCAAAGAGAAATTAGCCTGTGGTACAGAGCGCAGCTGACTGAAGCAGTTCACTGCGTTTGCCTTGAGGAGTCTGACTCACAGAGAAATAGAGGACCGACTCTAAATCACAGGCCTTTTCACGGTCCCGCAATCCTTAGTATCTCCACTGGTCACATGCACTGTGTGTCCACCCTTACAAAGCAGTGCATTTCCAGAGACCATGAATTAGCTTTCTGCCTTTTCACATGACGCAAACCCAGTTGAGTCTTGTGATGAGGAACAAGCAGTAGCAAGAAGGTCATAGGGGAGACCAGGCACCCTCCCAAGGTACTGCAAACTGAAAAAAGGGTGTTCCCTGAAAGCAGGGTGGCTTCTTGCACCATCTGAATGCAACTGCTGGTGAAGGAGTTTCCATAAGTGTCAAAACACTACACAGTCCTAATCTGCAGAGTGTCTTTAGGCATCACCACAATGCAGAGAGGACAACCCCTTGGCTTTAGCTATGACCACCCATGGCTAAGGTGCATTAGGAGGGAGGAGGGTTGCTACCTCTCCGAGGCAGAGCCACAGAGCCTGACGAACTGCACACGTGCAACACAGTGGTCAGTGCTCTGCCCTCCTCCCCACTGTACAGCAGGCCCCTGCTACAAGAGTCCCCACCAGTCTTCCTGACTGAGTGAACGCAGGTTATGTCCCACCTGCCACTGTGTACTGGACCGACTTTTTTCCTTCCTCCTTCCCCACCCACCTGCTGGTAGATGATCACATTATATCTGTAGTCCAGACAACTTCACAGCACATGCACCTGAGCAGGAGATGAACATTTTTCATCCAGAGAGACCAGCCTTGCTCCTCACCCTCCACAGCTTCACCACCTCCTGTAACAGTAGGGCTCTGGCAGAAAGCCTTCGTCTTTCCATTAATGAGGAGCAGAGCAACATGCTAACTGAGCATAACTAGTGCTTTGAGGTCTGCAAAGGGCTGCCTACTGCTCAGAAGGTAGAGTTTCAGCTGTTGGTTATCATACGTAAAGCTGTAAACAGGCATCAGTCAACTGCTTGGCCCAGCTCTGGGAAACGGGGGAAAAAACATTTTCCTGTCTCAAGACACAGTAAATCCAAATCTGTGAACCCACAAAACATCATCCCCTTCCTTCCTCAGTAAACCCAAGCCTGGTCTGATGTATCCAAGAGACTGTCCCCCCTCCCTGCACCTTCTTGCCACAGCTGCAGAGCGGATTCTCACTGTTGTACAACTCCAGTACTCTTCATAAGGGCAGCAAACTGCAGACCACAGCAGGGAGCAAGTTCTTCAAACAAACTGGAACACGATGACCTTCAGGGTATGATTAAGGAAAGCTGATCCTTATGGCAGCAGGTCTGCACTGGATGACCTTTTGAGGTGCCTTCCAGCACTTTTTCCAATGACTCTGCTTGCAAAGCCCCATTTATTAGGCAGCATTTGTGGCAAAGGCAGAGCTCGTGTTCCCAGCTGGTACATGCAATATATTGGTCTGCTAACTTAATTTGTTACCTAGATAACTTTATCTGTGTTATCTGGTCACTAACACGCAATTCAGATTAGTTCCCAACAGTATTTAAAGTTTTATTCACAGGGTCAGCATTGATAAATCACACAAAAAAATGACGCTATTATTAGCCAGTGGCTAATAACTAAGGAAGTATCTGAGAAACTGCTTTCCAACATTTCCCTTTTGCTGCCAAAGCAACCTACAGTACAAGAGATGGTTGCTAATGATTACATAAGAAATAAACATGCTACGGAAAACTCCAGATTTACATGATTATTTTTTTCTGCATAAAAATCCAGGGAAAAATGTGTTCACAATATATATGTTCCTGATAGTTGGAGGGGGAGCTGTCTCACGAAATTCATCTTTTCTTTTAATAATCAGTCATAAGTATTTCTCAGGGAACATTTTCAGGCCCCAGAGGCTGTTAAAGCCACTTTTGCTGACTGTGTCAAAGTCAGCCATATCTCTTTTGACAGTCTGAAAACAGATTATCACAACCTGTATTTTTTATTTTTTTCAGGCCACATCCTCCTTCTCTACAATCAAAGTCCCAGCCAGCCAGATGTCTGAATATCTGAAAAAAGACTCTGCGCTTGCAGAAAGAGGCAACAAGGAGGGAGGAGCAGAGGGCATTATTTATGGCTTTAAGTTGGGAACACGGGTGACTGAGAAGGGCAAAAAAGCATGAGGATCAGCTAGGAGGATTGTGGCTTATTGCCTTCCAAAGATGCTACTTTGCAGAGTGGCCTGCAAGCCAGGCAGGTGGGTGTCTTGGCTTCTACGAGACTCTAGGATGGAAGGGGAAGAAGAAATGATAAGGGGCACTTGTGATACGTGTTTAAGGATATATGTTTAAAGCTGTAACTCTTCAGCGATTAAATACAGGACAGACCTCTTGCTGCTTGGTGGAAGAACAGGGATTTTATTAGAGTATTTGCCCAGAGCTGTAACAATTTAAGGAAGTGTCAACAGCCTTTCACCAAAAATTAGATTGACAAGGGGCAGAGAAAGACAAGTCTGTTTACAAACCTGAAAATATATGTGTGTTTGTGGGCTACTGATCATGCTCAAACATTTAACCGCAGTGGATTTAAACAGTGATTTGCTCTGAGTTACAAAATTAACAAACATTCCTTTCCTTAAAAATATATTTGTTTTTCCCTCACAATGTTATTTGAGGTTGCTTCTTAGATTTTTTTACTCACAGATAATGCACTTTATACTAGCCTATTAAAAATAAATAAATAAATAAATCAGAGCCAAACTATCTTCTAGATGTTAAAATGTCACTGCATAACCACCACAACGATCTCCATCCACGTCTCCAACCTCCTGAATTACTTAAATCTGTCTGTAAAGCACCAAACATACTCAGTGGAATGGTTAACAGCTATGAAGAATGTCATAAATTAAAGGACTTATTAAGACATCTGGAATGGAGGAGTCAAAGGGCCTGATGTCCCATAAAGAACCACATACTCTTTTGAAATCACAGTAACCATTTCAATCTTGGAAACAATAATTTTTTGGTTATGTACTGAATATATCACTTATGTTAATATGAATGATAATTAACATTCCTTACATTTACATTGCCAACAAGTGTACTAGGTTTTTTACAGAAGAAAAGATGTAATCCTTGCCTTGGCAGGCTTACGGTCTTCAGAGATGAGAAAAGCGGGAGTGGAAAGACAGCAGGAAAGAAACAGGCAATTCTGTGTTTCCTAAGCTATAGATTAGTAATAGTATGGACAATGTTTAGTAAAGATATTCGTGTGCAATGCAATTGCTAGAGAGTATTTTTTGAAGTGCCACTCACAGTCTTACACGTAGAAAGGTCCGTTCACATCAGTGCTGCCTCCCACAAGTTACAGGAAAAAGGGAAGATCCTAATAGGATACAAATGGCTCTGTGAGTAACTCTCTCCTCCCATAACCATGGAAAACTGAGATAAAACACACTCATTTAGCCATAACGCTGCTTTCATAAAATTACTGATGTAGACGAGACCCCCCCCCAAAAAAAAGACAGACAATAAAAGAACAGAAATCAGTCAGGGCTTTTCTTGATGTGAAATGAGGACTCCTTTTAATCATGTTTGCTTCCTATGGCTCTGGGGGCTGTGACGCTTTTGGCAAAATCTTCTTTGAGTTGCTAAAGCATAATGTCACATCGTAGACTGAGCTTTTTAATTTATTTTGAGAATTTAAACCATTTTGGCCATTCTAAGGCAATGCATTTTATGGCATCTGTATTTTCTGTCATAAATTCTGTGCATATTTATACAGAATCTTTACATGTAAACATCTATAGATAGATATAATACGCAGTCTCTTTTATATATATATATACTTGCCTATAACATATAGCATGCAACATATTTTATGTGTATGTATTATTATGTATAGCCTATTGTGCTATACCCATTTCTCTTACTACACTGCAAAACTCATTGTACTACCTAAATAACAAGTAACGATAGAGGATGTTCATTATGCTTCTTGAGCTTGATACATAACCACAGTTTTCCTCTTTTACGCCTATGTAATTAAATTGTAATGAAATAAGAGTGCAACACAATTCTAAAACTGGAAAACCTGAATAATGTGCCAGCTATACTGTAGCATGATTTTCTAACACCTAACCCCAATATCTTAAAGGCACTTTACAGGCTCAATCTGCATATTTATCGTTTTCGCTTTGAATCTGGAAAAGTGGAGTAGCTGTTGAAAATTTTCTGTTAACTGCCCTCAAACATCTGTTGAATAACTCTGAGAAAATATGAAATCAAAAGGGTATCTTTAATAGATGTTTTTTCTTTATGTCTCTTTCATATACAAGTTCATAAGTGTACACTAATATATCACCCCCTAAAAACCAACAGAAAGCTTCAAATTACTTTGAGTGGAAACTTAATTTTATTCCTAAAGGCACAAACCTGCAGATGCCCAACTCTACTGCTTACACGGAAAATGAAGCCAAAATAAAAGTTTCCAAATGAGAAGGAAAAAAGAAAAAAACTCTTCATGCAATAAAAATAAATAGTAAGACGCAAGAACATGCACACAGAGAGGAAGCCTGTCTTGGTGCTACAGTAAGGAATCGTTATTTGAACTCATGTTTTTTGTTGGTTTTCATCCCACCAGAACCATATCAACAAAATGATAACCATATATTACAGACTGCCTACTTACTGTTAACACACACTTAATCCTGCCAACGTTGCTTCTACAGAAAACGTTATCAGTGTGCAACCATAAATGAACAAAATTACCATCTGCACACTGAAGAACAGAGTTGCAAACATAATTATATCTCTTACATGTTGTAAGTACAGTTGTTTTAAATTTGGACTTATAACCTGTTTTTCAAATAACAGCTTCAGTCTGCTTCCAAGTCACCAAGGTAATGGCTGTAATAAGTAGCTATACCTCCTAATCAGCGAATGTCACAATAAGCATAGTGCATCTATCCATCTAATCTTTTTTGGCCACGTTATTGTGGTTTATGAGCAGTTTTACCACCCATATGTTATGCTGTCATGTTCTTCTAAAAGCTGGTTATTAGGATTAACTGGAGAAAGTGAAATATGAATGCCTGTATAAATTGCAGAGCTGAATGCTGCTAAAAGCAAAGTGTCCTAGGTCAGAGGAAGACATGTCACGCATTGCAGGGCACGCCACTTATTTTGGAAGGAAACCCACAGAATTTGCTTTGGCCTCTGTGAGGCTTTCTGACTCGTTGCACAGTTGGCTTCATATGGAAAACAACAGCTGACCCTCATTTATTTCTACTCTACTAATATGTACCATAGATATCCGTACTAAACAGTAGAATCAATCCTCCTTCTCACCAACTTTAAAGCCAGATGCTGTAATGACAGTGGTAGTCATCACATTAAGACCACGGTACCTTATGAAGAATTATTGATATTCCCTTCTGACCTTAACAATACACCAAA
Source organism: Dromas ardeola (assembly GCA_013398915.1). Lineage (NCBI taxonomy): Eukaryota > Metazoa > Chordata > Aves > Charadriiformes > Dromadidae > Dromas > Dromas ardeola. Next base: position 317,303 of record VYZM01012213.1, on the reverse strand, counting down.
ATTCAGAGGACTACTTTCATTAGGAAAAAAACTTAATGATTAAGTCAGACATACATAGATGCAGACACCTTCATTTTTGGTACAAAATATGAGAGGTACACCATGGGGGTATAACAACAAACAAAATGAAATCCCCCAAAACCAAAACCCACAAAACCCCCTCGGGGATCTATGACCCACAACAAATTACGACTTGCATAAGAACCAATACTGTAAGGCTGTTTGGGGCAGGGGGAACACGCAAATCTCGTTCTGTGACATATTAGCAGAAGTCCTATATGGAAAGGACAGGAGACAATTATTGTCCCCGGCTCAGCACTGAGGATGCCCCAGCTGGTGTTTGGGGCACTGCGTGGAGAAATTGGAGAGAATCTAGAATAAAGCAACATATTTAAGAGAGGTCCTAAAGCTCTGACCAGGAAGGAGAGACTGAAAGGTGGAGTTTCCTACTCTTGGTAAAAGAGGAGAGTTTTCCAAGAAGAAAATGTTCTTGTAAATGAGGGCAGTGCTGTTTTTCTTCATGTCTGGACAAAAATTTACTGGTTTAGCATGCAATTTAAAAAGAAAAAAAAAAAAAGAAAAAGAATGAATCTGTGATTTTCATTAATAAGAGGAAAAACCTCCTAACTAAAAGGATCATTAAACACAGAAGACGACTACTGCATGCAATCCACTTTGCTGGAGATTTTTCAGAAAATATCCTGCAAGAGATAGCGTAACTATAAATAATTCTCCATCCCAGTGGAAATCAGTGACCTTTAGAGATACCTTCTAGCAGAAGCAGTGTAAGAACTTGGTTGTCTACACAGCAGAGAGGAAGAGATGAGCCCCTTCCCTCCTCAGCTGAACAAGAGGGGCTGGCAGGGCTTGGCGCTCCCAGCCAACGTCCCGGAGGAGTCACCCTCACAGCTTCTCAGTCGTACAGTCTGGTGTTTCCGAGACTGAGAAACCAGGGCTGAACGACAAAACTTCCATCTCCTGCATGCAGGAGTCAAGCAATACAGTTTCTTCACGAGTCCTCTTGTCAGCACATCGTCCAAAAGCCCTCTGCTGTTTCTTAGAGCCACCTTCCTGGTGTTTCTGTAGCTACCTCTGGCCATTCCTGCTGCCGGTTCCCCTCACCCTCTGCCCTGGCCTTCCAAGCCTTCTCAAACCTTTGCATGGCCAACAGCTCCCCATGGACTGTGGGGAGCAGTCTGCTGCTCTTGTAGGAACCTGGCTACATAAAGAAGCTAAATGACCTCTTGACACCTATCCTGACAGCAAGGCTGAGATCTACCCACAGGACACTATGATGTATTTATCAGTAAAGCACTAGCGAAGACATTTCTGTGACACCTCCTGCTACATTATTAGAATGGCAATTTCAGTATTGGAAGTTCACACCCTTCTCCAGGGTGGACTCTTCTCCGTTCCCAAGTTTCAGTATCCTTTCTTTCTGACATAGACATCTTTAAATGTCTCTCCTGTCACTGCAGAAGGATTCCTTCAAAAGAACATGAAGCTTATAAACTGGCTGAGATGAAACCTGCCTCTGAGATTCAGTAAAAAGTCTTTGGCCATGTCCGGTTCCAGGGAGTTTCATTCTGCACTTGATCAGCACCACTGTACCAGAGACATGAAGCTAGCGTGGCGATCTGTAGACAGAACAGCATCCATCCCAGTACTTTGATGACCTTATACATTGAGTGAGCCCACAGTCGGCTGTCAGAGCAAACGGGACGCCAGCTGATGATGCACAGCATTGGCGCTGTGTGTTCGCAGCGCTATCCCTACTAATGAGGCAGGCTGCTGCGCTCCGCAATAGCTGAAGTTTCTATGGAGCTTTTATCTTCAGCTTCAGTGAGTTACAATAATCCAGCCTGGTTGTGCAGAACATGTTCATCACTACTGCTAGATCCCTGCCAAAGAAAAGGATGCATAGCTTCTTGGACAGCCAGAAGTAGAATAATTAATTTCTGACTATTTCTAGCATCTTGGTATTGAAACACCAGCTAGAGTAGAATGCTGCACAGAACTACAATGCTTTGAAAAATGAAGGTCAAGTACCTTTCCAGAGAAAAGGGGTCACTGCCTCTTCTAGTTCCCTCAAATTACTCACACTAGATACATTTCTATGCTGTGGCATGGATACAACCTGAGCCAGTCTCTCTTGCTGTGTAATTTAATGGTATCTTGTGATCTACATGTCAAAAACAGTAGGAAGATCAAGTATGGATGTTAACATGATTTAAAAGGTACTTTGCAGCAGCAACAGCTAGAGACACAATTAGATCTCCATCTTTGCTAGTCATGGAAATAGAATGAAAGATTAGTATAAGTAATTACATTACAGTGGTCAAAATAAAAGAGCAAAGCACTGCATTCTCCTTGGTGTCTGTGCTCATTTGCAAGTTTGAAGTAGCAGTTCCTTAATGCCTTAGCTGTGATAACGTACTGAGAAAAACAGTACTTTACAATATATGTTGGAATAAACACTTGTCTGAATCACAACAGCTAAACATTATGGTGTAGATGTATAAGAACATGGGCAATGTTTAGTACTTTGCATTAGAAGCTGCTAGTAAAGTAGCACCTCATAGGTGAGGTGACAGCTTAAAATGTTCAAATAAACCATCTTGGTGGTGGGAAAAATCCCAGCCCAGCAAATTAATCCTTATGGTGGTCAAAACCCCGCAATGTTCCAACAGTGTTCCCCTGAAACAGCCTACCTTGTTAGTTAATACTAATGCTTTTGAGCAAAGGGAGGTTTGGCAGCAGCCAGAGGCAGCTGCTGGCTTTTTACCCCAACAAGTTGAAGAGAGGGAAGAACTGGCTTTTCTCAGTGACAGAATCTAGAACGTGAGCTGAAGAGTCTCGAGGGCATCTGCTCACGGTGTTAATGACAAAAAGGGATTACCAGGATGTTTCCCCCTCTGAGGTAATGCAATGAAACAGATAGAGTTGCACGTTAAGTGAGATCAACATCTGACCCTCCATCGAGGTCCCAAGACCCGCAATACTTTCTGCAACAAGTAATACCTTGTAATGCAAAGACCTTGAGTCAGTGAAGGCGCCTGATGGGCACCCACACAGCCAGACATTATCAGAGCGTGAGAACTTTCAGCCTGAGCCCCATGCCAAAGGGTGCCTCTGCCTTGTTCATTCATGCCTTGCTGGGATAAAAAAGACTTGCCTCACAATGCAGTTTTGCGTTTGGAGAAGACACATGACCTTTTGATTTCTCCATCTACTGTAGCCTGTTGCTTGCGATTACCAGCCGTAACTGCACAGCTGGTAGGAAGCTACAAGCAGGTCAGCAAGGTACTGCCCTGAAGAACATGACTGGACAAAGGTGAGCAGGTACAGCATCCATTCCGTTCCCACTCCACTGGAACAGCAACCGTGACTTGTAGCCACCTGCAGGCACAGTCATGGGCACAGAAGCCCCAAAGGAGCAATCTCATTTTAGAGATCCCAGGCATGTCAGGAGAGCACACCTTCTTCTACGCCCCTTGGCGTTGCAACACGCAGTGGTGGGATGCACACCTAGTCCTTAGCAATACCCTCCTCCCCATTAGGGGCTTGCAAATGAGCTCAGCGTAATCCAGTCCTACTGGTGATGGTCCACTGGGCATCACTTTCTCCCATCCCACCAAAGATTGAAAGAGTGCAGGTTGCTTCCTCAGCCCATGAATCTCATGTAGTATCACCAAGCTAGCACTCAGTAAATCCTCAGCTGCTGCTGTAACATGAAATGAAATGACCAAGCAGCACTATTTTTAACCACAAAACACGTTACTCATTATGCAATGTATGCTTCTGTCATTCTCTGAGGGAAAAATGCCTAATTGCTTACATTATATTTCACTGGAAATATAACAAAGAAAACAAGACAGGCTATTGGAGGATGAAAATAACCATCATGGCAACATGTGGTACAGGGGCTGACCCTAAGGGAGAGGTATTTATTCTGAAGACATGTAAAATATAACAGAAGTTTTGAGAAAAGCACTTCCAATCAAGGAAATCATCTGACTTACATCAAGGAAGTCACATTTACCTAAATACTATTTGGTCAAGCTTAACCCATATTGTTCTATGGGGTGGAGAACAGTAGCATACAAGATTGATGGAATCCTTTTTTTTTTTTTACCCCCTATAATATCCTTTCTGCAGCTCTTCGGGACTCTAACAGCGTAATACAGAAAGGTAGTTTTCTGAAAAATTATAGTGGCTGTCACTTACCTTTGAACATATGGTCAGTTTGACAAAATCTCTAGCAGCCTTATGGCTTAATACCTGCATGGGTATACACCTTGTTTTCGCCTCAACAAGCAATGGTACAAAACCGTATCTTTTTTCCTTTCTGCTGACTGCCCATCACTTGCACACATTTACACAGAGAAGCATAAAGGGAAATAATAATAATAATAATAATAATAATAATAATAATAATAATAATAATAATAATGTGACATTACATTTCTGCAAACGCGATAGGCAGTCATTTCTCAAGATGTATGTCTGTCCTCTGCAGGCAAAACTTGTGGACCTCCAGAACAGCTGCTACTTATTAGTGGTCTATAAATCTGCACACTCATAAACACGTTGGATGTGCTTGGTTATCTATCAGATATGCAGAAAGGTAATGGTGTGGCACGCATTAGAATTCATGAATTCACTTTTTGTAGTTGCCTTTTTTTTTTTTCCCCCAGAGGTACGTTCAGGCCAAATCAATGGCCTCTAGAAAGTGGCGATGATGCAGTGCACAGCTTGGAAATCCATTCATGAGGAAGGGTGACATGAAAGATTAATTAGATATTTGTACTTTCTGGGGCTACAGTTGTCACTTTTGTAGAAAGGCACCTGTTACATGCAAGTATTTACCAGGTTTGACAAAACGGGGCACAACTGGACACGAAGCTTTAAAAATTCATACTTGCAATCGAAAGAGTAAATGTTTAAAGGACACCACAGCCATCATTCTACACACGCAGTGCGCCACGTGGAAGAATGGCGATGCACCAACATTACTGTTAAAAGGTTCGTAGTAATGACTACCTGCTAAATACAATATAATTAGAGAATACTTCCCTATGAATTAAATGCAAATACTTTGATATGTGACCGAGTGAGCACATTTAGTTACTATTAGCATATTAAATACAGTTTAAACCCCATTCTCAAGCGCCCGAACTTTTTTCCTGAAACGGCAGTCAGGCAGAATACAGTATTTCCATACCAGGAGCAGGAGGAAGGCAGGGGGGAACGACTGGCAAGCTTGGTGAGGCATGAAAAATTGAATTTCAGCGAGGCAACGGAAAGGACATTGTTGGGCAATTACAGCGCTCCCGCGTTCGCAGTCCGCCAAGGCTGCAATCATCTGCGGCGACAGCGTGGTGTACGACTCCCTCAGGGCACCGCACTCCAGTTAAATCAATTTGTCAGAAGCGGGACTGCCCCCCCTCCCTTCCGCAGGGGAGGCCCACCGGAGCGGGGGACAGCTGGGGCGCACAGCTGTCTCTCCGCCGCAGATCAATTAGAACATCAAAATTCATCTGCTAATTAGCAAGCGTGTACAGAGGGGGAAGAAACCTCCCTTAAATGAATCATTTCCACGTATTAATGAATTCAGTGACATCCCGAATTTAGAGCCTAGCCCAACGAGATGAGACGCAGCCACGTGAGGCACCGGCTAACATGAGGAGACAATTTCATTATCGCAAAAAGTGGAATCTGCCGCTGAGGCGAAAATAAAACTCACTAGAACTAAAAATTTGCACTCCCAGTATCAGTGAAAGAAGACCCACATCCAGTAGAGCTACTAATGTCTGGTCACAGTGTAAACAGTGATCACCGTAGCGTGGCATTGAGTAAATACGAGTGGGACTGGGAAAAATAGTAATCCCGGTCAGCCTGACATACACTGCTTGCTTCAAAATACACTGAAAAGTCCCTTGACTTCTGTGATTAAGGACTGGGCCTCAGGTCAACAATTTTTATCCTTGCTTTTATTTATTTTTATGTTTGACCTTTGCGTTGTTATTAGAATGACACTTATTGTTTATTCACATGTTGCAATGGTGCCGAGGGGTGTTTTTACAAGAGAACTTGGCCAAAGTCAGCTGCTGATCCAATGCCGTTTCAAGGCTTAGCAGGACAAGGTCACTAATTTTTTTTTTTTTTGACCATTTTAGTGTGCTTCCAAGG
>VYZM01012213.1:297824-311057 GCA_013398915.1 Dromas ardeola | reverse complement strand
GAAAAAAGATTCATACTACTTTTTGCATCAAAGCTCGGAGCGTAGCTGTTAATTCTTGCATGCGCAGCTCCCAGCCCCAAAGAGGAGCCAAGCACATTGATTGGTAACACACAGAAAATTAAGAGCTTCAGCTGGGAAGCGCATGACCAGTCTCCCTAGTTACTTCTAGTGCCTCAGCCACCACAGCCTCATCACAACAGCCTTCAGCAGCTCTTCCGCGCGTACCAAGCACCAACCCTTTGTTCTTGGAAGTTTGTCTGAGAACGCTTCGTACGACGGGTATCTTGTCAGAAATGATTAAGGAAAAGAGAACATCGGTATGGAGAGGACTAAGACAAAATGACCTCCCAGAAACAGTAGCATAGTAAGGGAAAATAAAACTGGCGTTAGCAATGATCCTACTGCCCATTTGAAGCAGTTGATTCACTATAATTCAATCCATTTTCCCAAGATGTTTTATTTTTTAAGGCTCTGTTTTCTTACAGCTGTATGGAGATGCCATTTTTAGGCCATTTGGCATCAAATAAGCAACTGCAAATCACTATTTTTAATGCATCACTATAGCCTGCAGCGTGGAGAAGTCACAGCACACAATATCTACTTGGAAACTGTATTCTTTAACCTGATATACAGGTGCTGACCGCCTACCTTGTTCTTAGTTCTGTAGTTGCCTCACCAAGATTTTTCCTCTTTCGTTCTCATTAAAAGCAAAACTGCATTAGATGGCTGAAAACACAAAACCTCACAGCAATGCCAGTACACGAGGAGCTGAATTCTCTAAGGGAAGGCCATGAAACGTTATTGCTAGCTCTGCCACAGTAAAACAAACCGCCACAGAGAGCCACGTCCATTCTCATCTATTGAAGGAGATGAGCTGAAAATAAGTCACAGAGGAGGTCAGCCAAGATAGTGCAGTGCCCCACTTGCCTTGCCAATAATGAAGAGTGCATATGAAAAATGTTTAATAATACGAGGAAGTTTTATCACCACCCTCACTTCTTTTCAAATCCTGCCTTGGAATTCCATCTTGCACCGATTTCCACTACACCCGATGAAGCTCATGCATAAGCAGGAAGAGTGTGACCCACCAAGGTTTACAGCTCTAAGCTGCCATTTAGTTCTAAATTTCTTTCTTAAGTGAGGACTGCTGAATACGGCAAGTGCTGAGCTGTAATATATACTCCATTAAAAGCAGCCCACAGAATGTGACATTCTTCTTATCATATTACCTCAGTTACTGGCAGAATAATATAATTATGATTCACATTGAAGTGGCCTACAGAATGAATTTAATCGAATTTTAATATAAAATACAGCCACTTAGAACGTATTCCATTCAATAGCTTGTTCAGTCAAGATGCTGTTAGGGAGAGGAAGTGCACAGTTGCGATTCTCAGGAACAAAACAACAATCCCTTTTAAGTCAAATACGGCATCAGGATGTTTAAGCAGACATTAGAGGATGCATTGGTGTCACTGCTATTGTCCATCCATTTGGGATGGATGACTGCCGTGTCACTTTCAGTCCCTTATGCTTACAATACAAAGACATAGAGAAACTTAGTATTTGAGTGCTCCTAGCAAGGAATAAGTAATTCATTCACTGAGAAAAACTCCTCTCTCTTACCTATGGTCATGCAGACCAAATGACTGGATTCTGTGCTGAAGGACACCGGTGCAAATTCAGAGCGTAGCCACTGAAAGCACACCAGTTGCTGCAATTCTACACTGTTCTGACTGAGCTGATATATACTGATTTGATTATAACTACATGATTTGAAAGTCGAGTGTGTCCCAATGATTAGATCTTAGGTAACTCCAAATGCAAGGAGATACTGAGTAAGTCTGTAAAATTCTCACCACGTAGAGAGGTTTTCAGAGAATCCACTTGGGAACTATAGTTGCAAGCATTCAGATATGAAACTAAATGCAGAAAAGACACAAAAGATACTACATATGAGAGGAACTAGCTACAAAAGGCATTTGTGTAGGAATTTAAATTCATTACTGTGCCCATCTGCAGCATATAAACTTGGGTTTGCTGCTTTTCAGTTTTAAGGCTCTCGCAAGGCCCTCACACTCCAGTAACAGAGGGCTGTAACGGGTTAAAAATTCAGTGGAGAGCTACAGTTTAGTTTACAGCATCCCAGGATCCAGCCATGCAGTTTACAAATATTAACAACATTTTAGCCATTTGACTGTGATTTCCTCACCATTCATGAGATTTTTCTTGAAGGTGGATTAAAGCCCATTAATTTCTTGGATGTAATTCAGGAGTTTTGTTGCTGCTGTTTTATTTTGTTAGGGTTTTTTTTGTTTGTTGGTTTGTTTTTGTTTGTTTGTTTTGGGTTTTTTGTTGTTCTCATTTGCTTTTTACGAAACTCAGTCCATCTGCTATTCTCCTAAGGCTCTCACCGCATCCCTTACTGCCTCATGCATCTATCTCCTTTATACTTTCCCTACACTATCTCCATTTGCTCTTTTCCCTTCGCTTTCTTTTGTTATTTTAACTTCTTCTGGGCTCCTATATTCTACTTCTGACTATCTTTGTTTAGTCTGTCTTCATTTCCGCCTCTCAGTAACCCTACGAACGCACATCCCCACTGTTCCGTCTCTGGTGACATCCTAGAAGTAACCTTCCTGCCATGTCCACCTCCTACTTCCCACCTCAGTTTTGGCACTACCTCAAGGTCTTTAGCAACATTATTCATACCTGCACATCTGATCTTTCAGCCTCTTGCTTCCCCTCTGTCTCTGCTTTTATTTTCTCTGAAACTCTGTATTTAAAATGACCATAACCAGCCATGGCTTCCTTACAATTCCCCTTTCCACCATTCCTTCAGAGATCAAGATGCTTTCTTCTGAAATTACTCTTTTAGCTATACTTTCGGAGTGATTTCTCCTTCTCCCTACCTCTGCTCAGATGGCCATGGGAATATTGGACTTTCCTAGCTACCTTTCCCAAGTGTTCTCTAGTCTGGAGTTTTGCTCAATTATTTTATTTTAGGTTTATTTAGCGTCACACACAGTTCTACTTGCATCTCCGCTCCACATTGCTGTCATCTACAATCAATCAACTCCTTCCTTCCCTTCTTCAAAAGTACCTGAACTAATTTTTGATGACTTGGTCTTCCACTCCTTCAGTTAGACACTTCATCACCCTCCTATCTTCATTCAGTCAAGAGCATTGATTCAATTCTTCCACCCTGCCAGACTAACCTTTCATTTTACTTTGTTCCAACTAAGCAATAACATGTTCCCTCTTACTGCCACAACAGCCTTCTGCTATCTTCTTCTGGTCTCAGCCAAACCAAAGTGTCAACCCCTCCTCCTCTCACCCTGTCACTGGAAGTCCCTGTGATTTCCAGGTCATGAACGCTGATGACTTTTTGCCGCTTCTCAGTTTACTCTTGCATCCATTTGCTTTCTTTGCCCCTATGCATGTGGCTGCAGATCGTCTCCCTTTTCCACTTTTTTCATCCTCGACTCACTCACTACTTCATTACAAAGCAAGGCAACTGTTTGGATATCTCACTTGCCACAAGCATTTTTACAAATACAGTTTTAAACTCGCCATTTCCATTTTTGACCTGCTGCAGTGTGGCTTCTACATCTTGTACAAATTCCCACCTTCACTGAAGGCTTTAGAGTATTCTTTTTGGTCAGGTCTTTTATTCAGTACCCTGGCCATCCAAATGTCTTCTGCAAAGTCAGTCAGAAGCTTTTCCTCCAAGAAGTCTAATGCTTTTTTTCCCTACCCTTCCAATAATTACTTAAGAGAACAATGCTCACCTTCCCCTATGATTTTCAGAAAAGAACTGACACAGGCATGTCTTGTGTTCTTTTACCTTCTGCGTCTTATTCCCTGGGTAACCACATCAAGAAATTGGACTACTATGCTGATATTGTTGATTTACCTCTCCCATGCATAGCCTTCTCTTTTTTTCCAGTCTGTCGTTTGATCTTTCATTCTGACATCTCCTGTTATGATCCGCAAGTTCAGGAAGAACAGGGACAAGGCACACTAGACCTTCCTGCTATCTCTTTCTTTGAACACCACAAGGGCTCTACCATCTTGCCAATTGCCCAATCCTTGAAGGGGATGCCATCTTCTACTTTACCCTCAGTGTGACTTTTGTTCTCTAGCTGTGTCCTAATCTTGCAAATGTGCCTGGGATACGACCTTTTCTATTCATCCTCATTGCCAAAACATGAATGTTGTGGTCTTTTTGTCAGTTTTTAAAGCTCTTACTGTTTCTCAGTTCATGCAAGAATTCAAGAATTGTGATCTTCTTGTGGTCATGGTAGACAATATTAGATGCATTTACTGTCAGAAAACCCTTGTTGGGATCTTTCAGGTTTTACTCCTTATTCCTATCTAAGGGGTGAAAAAGGCAAGCAGATGAACAGGAAGAGCCAGATTCATACACACCTAGAGTGTGGGACAAAGTCCTATACCAATCTAGGGAAGTGAAACATGGAGGGAAAAAATAGAAAGCCAAAAATAAGGAAGATGTGGAAATAAAGAAAAGGACAAAGAATCAAAGATATGGAAGCAAAGTTAGAAAGACAAGAACAAATGAAACAAAGCGTCTGCAATAAAGTGAGAAACAGTGAAAAGAAATAGTAAATATAGGGGGAAACATAGCACACTGGGGGAAAGTCTTTGAAAGGACATTTAAAAGAAATTTAAGTAGGTAAGCTCAATTACAATTTTAGGAAAAGAAATACAACCAGATAATATATAACATACAACCAGATCCAGAGTGGTGATTCTCCCCCTCTGCTCTCGTGAGACCCCACCTGGAGTACTGTGTCTATCACTGGAGCCCTCAGCACAAGAAGGACATGGACCTGTTGGAGCAGGTCCAGAGGAGGGCCACGAAGATGATCAAAGGGCTGGAGCACCTCTCCTATGAGGACAGGTTGAGAGAGTTGGGGTTGTTCATCCTGGAGAAGAGAAGGCTCCGGGGAGACCTTACAGCGGCCTTCCAGTACCTGAAGGGGGCCTACAGGAAAGCTGGGGAGGGGCTGTTTGCAGGGGCATGTAGCAATAGGATGAGGGGCAATGGTTTTAAACTAGAGCAGGGTAGGTTTAGATCAGACATTAGGAAGAAGTTCTTTACACTGAGGGTGGTGAGGCACTGGAACAGGTTGCCCAGAGAGGTGGTGGAGGCCCCATCCCTGGAGACATTCAAGGCCAGGCTTGATGAGGCTCTGAGTAATCTGAACTAGTTGAAGATGTCCCTGCTTACTGCAGGGGGGTTGGACTAGAGGGCCTTTAGAGGTCCCTCCCAACCCAACACATTCTATGATTCTATGATTCCAGAATCAGATGTTAACCACAATCACCCTGTCTTAGCAGGAAGTATATAAAATCTAAAATATTTCCAAAGTTTTCATTAACCTTGAACTTATTCCTGAAATCAGGGAAGGAATGAGCTTTGTTGGAGAAGATCTTCCAAGTTAACACTGCAGCTCCACAGCCATGGCAACAAAGCGTTGACTTCCTGCTGCTGGGGTCTGACATGGGAGCCGCAAACACAGTGCAGCGCTGCGATGGGGATCAATACCCACAGAAGCGCTGTGGTTTCACTGCTCTGCAATAGCACTGCTACTTCATGTGGCTGTTACAGTGCACGCAAGTCACAGTTGGTCCTTACTTGTTTTAGGATTATTTTTCAATGAATTTGAACTCATAACAGCTTTTAAACATATCAGCATCTTAAATTAAAAATAAACGTTTTCACCTCAGAGCTAGGCAAATAGCTTAGGAAAACCTGTTTTGTTTAAAAACACGTATCTTACCTCTAAAGAGAAGATTTTTTTTTTCCAGGTTATTCAAAACAAACAAGAAATCCACCACACCACTGTAACAGTGGTTTCAAAAAGAAATTAAAAATTACTATAGTTTACGCTAAACAAAATATTACCCGTTTGAACTGATTTCTACACTAATTCTAATTGGATAAAATTCTGCTGAATTGTGAATATATAAACATACTACTTATAATGAAGACAGATCATTAAATAATGTGATTGTTGTCAGAAACATTGAAACAATAGAAATGTATTGTACAAAATTAAAATATTAGATGTTCGGAATAACGTCTTCGGAGTTAACGCAGGATATTCCATTCTCAAGATCACTCTTTCCTCAGGGAGAAGATTCATTTTTGTTTGCTTCCCAATCTACACATTTTAAAATAATCGATGGTGTAACTATGGTACTTCCATCTGTTCCCCAAACATGACCTTTCACTACTACCTTTTCATTTATTAAGACCACGATAAATATAAAATCAAAAGTATCGTAAATTATCACAATCAAGCCCCTGAATATATTAGAAGTTGAGTAAAGAAAGACGCTGAAATAATTTGTCTTGCCAAGTGAAATGATGGAAAAGGTAGCAGTGCAGGGGGCAGTGCTATGCATGGAAGAAAAATAAATGGAAGTGTCTCTGTTTCACTGACTGCTCAGTATATTTTTCTGTCCAGTTCTCTCTAGTAGGTTAATAGCTGGGCTATCTTAACCACGACAGCCTTGATGACTGTATTGACAAGAAATCATGATCTACGGCAGATCTGCTTTTACGAAATGGCTGCATAAGCCCTTCCATTAACAATACTAATCAGATAAAGTATTGCTAATGGATGACCCTGCATCTGGTTAGCATGAACTGTTCTGTTTAGTATGTATATGGGGTATTTCTCATGCAAGATCAAGATGTCAGCGCTATAAATTTATACATTATGTTTGGAAAATTGTTTATAATTTATTCTCTACATCTGCTGCAACTTTGGAAAACAGAGAGCTGGTTCTTTGTTCTTGTCATTAAACCAGATTATTCTCATGCACTGCCAAAGGTTTCCATGACCCAAACAACAAACATGGGACCAACATGTAAAGACACACTAGAAATTAATTTGTACATTCACTTTTCCCTTCTGGTGTAAAGGAGTTATCTATAAAATGTGTGTCCTGATAATCAAATTTCTAGGTAAAACATATTACGAAACTGAAGTATAATAGCCATTTGACAGACATGCTGCATAAAACCATCGTGCCCTGAGCGCCAATCCCTTCATGTAGCTATAAAATATTTAAAGTACCCAGTGTTTACAGGCAGTTAATAGATAGCAGTAATAAATCCCTTTCAGAAAAAAACTTGTCCTGGGAGCTTTGCAGAATTGCGAGGAATCTTAAGAGGTGTAGCATCCACAAAAGTCACATGCCAAGAGATCTCCCGTGCTCTTCTCCATTAAAAGAATGGCATCTGTGCCCAAATGTGTACCAAAATGGTCTTCCTTCAGTCCTGTGATGTGTTTACCACCAGATCAACGAATGCTATTCACAAAAGCTTTTACAGCATTTGTCTTCAGTGAGTGAAAATCTCCCTTACCCGCAGCACAGATAACAGAACTTGGTTGGCTTTGTTCTCTTTTGCAACGAAACATGCAAAAAGAGAGCAAAACATCACCAATTTGTAACAGCAACATTTTATACCTATCTTGCAGAGTCAGTGCAAAGTCAGTTATAGTCTGAACATCAACAAAAAAATAGAACTGAAGTCACACTGTTTTGATCCTTCCAACTTTAGCATTTGTTTTATAGAAGAGTGTCGCAGTCCCTGCAGATTGTGGCTGGCTTTCATTTTAAAGCAAAATTTAGGACTCTTCCACTGTGGCCCAGAAAACAGATTTTTGCTTCAAGATTGCCAAGTTTACAGCAAAGATAGAGAGACGTCTCTTTGTAAAGGCTAACACAAAAACTGAAAGTTGCAACTGTTAAAAGGACCTATCCAATTTAAACTCACTGGTTTTGCCCCCTAAAGCTTCTTGATTTTCCTCTGCATCAAAAATCATTTGCTACTCTACTAGGTCAAACTAGCAAGATCCTCTTGAAAAGCCAAGCTACAGAGAAAAGCTTAACAGAGTTCCTAAACCCCTATGCCTAAGCAAATCCTCAGTTACGAGTTTCTTCTCCTTAATAAAGGCCTTGGACACAGAGGGACAGTTTCTTATCAGCAAGGGGCTTGGGGGGCCAAAAGCTCCCCTCCACCCACGGATCTCTTGTTTGTTAGGTGGAACTGTGATGCCGAATGCACTTAAGAAAGAACATAAGCTATGCCCTAAACTTCTATTCCTTTGATATTAAGAACTTGAGCTGCTTGAGATGGAAAGCAAACAGGCATTTAGAATATTCGTGATTTTTAAACACAATTTACTTTGGCCCCCCAAAGTTCTGGAAATTAAATGACTTATACTAGTAATGCTAGCAATGCTGAACACTGCACAGCTAACTCAGCACACACTTATTGACTCACAAAGCATACAAAGAAGTTAGAAGAAATTTTCATATCAGGTTACTAATAATCACTCTATAAAAAAGAACAGACAATGCAATTCCATCCTTTAAAACTGGCTTTTGCCAACCTACAAGTCTAAATTTCCACTTTCAATCAATGCAAATCTCATAGTTTTTTTCAAAAGTTATCTCCCCCTCCCCGCAAAGGAACAGCGTGCCAAACCTTTTACAAGGGTTACTTAATTATTATTTTTTTTTAAGATACAATAACGTTTGGATACCCTTTCAGCTTTAAAGCTTTGGTCTAAATATTTTCATGCCCCATGTAACTTTGATGTGGTCTAGTGCCACACAGAAACAATGCCTGGGGTTATTTCTGTGCATCTGGAGTTGTTCATCCTGGAGAAGTGAAGGCTCTGGGAAGACCTTAGAGTGGCCTTTCAGTAATCTGAAGGGGGCCTACAGGAAAGATGCGGAGAGACTCCTTATTGAGGGAGCGTAGCGATAGGATGAGGGGTAATCGTTTTAAACTGGAAGAGGGTAGATTTAGATTAGATATTAGGAAGAAATTCTTTACTGTGAGGTCAGCGAGATACTGGCACAGGTTGCCCAGAGAAGCTGTGGATGCCCCATCCCTGGAGGTGTTCAGGGCCAGGCTGGATGGGGCTTTGAGCAGCCTGGTCTAGTGGGAGGTGTCCCTGCCCATGGCAGGGGGGTTGGAACTACATGATCTTTAAGGTCCCTTCCAACCCAAACCATTCTATGATCTTTTTGCCAAATTATGCAGCCTTACACCTGTGGATGGAAACAGATGCCAGGTATTATCAACTGTAAGTGAACTCTGGTATTTCTTCTCTATAATTCATCTATTTTCCTTTAACCTCTGCTGCTGCCAAGTCTGGATTCCCTCAGTGCTGTTCTTGTGCCTGCAGTGAGCTTTGCTCAGTTTCGTCAATCTTCTTGTAACACCCGTCAACATACTATCATGCTTTACATGCTTTCCTTAGCCCCTTCACAGTCATTTTTTCCAAATCAGAATGAAAATCAGTGTCTAAATCCTCAGCTTTGAGTCTTACAGAATCCAGACTAATAATAAAACAATATATTAAAATAAAAGTTTTACACTACAATAAAACAATAAAAAAGTCTTAACCCAACACAGCTTGGTTGGCTCCTTTAAGGCCTGGGACAGATCCAGACAGTACAAGTGTTTGCCCTTAGATTGCCCTGGTACTTTCCAGCTCCATTGCGCAACAGGAGGGTGGATAAAGCAAGAAAGAGGAGAGTTTTGGTAAAAGGAGAAATTGAGCTGCCAATTCCTACAGTTTTCGGAGTCTTAAGGATTTTTTTTTCCCCTCCCTAAAATATATATAACAAAGCAATAAACCCTTTACAAATGAGCCAAGTTTCTCTTCCCTGTCTTTATGAAGGGCATCAAAAAGCAAGGCTGGAGGAGCAGCTGCAGCTCAGCAGCAGCTCAGCAATTCTTGTCGGGGCTTCTGCCTGAGCACTGAGCCCAGGAGGACCACACTGCAGACGACCAAGTGATCCAGACTTTGTACAGGGTGATGGACAGAACAGCTTCAACATGCCAACTGCTGCGACTATGCTCTTCCATGAATGCTCTTCAACACTGAGGTCATATGTGCAGAAAACTTTTTCATGAGTGTTTTGGGGGCCACATCGACACTGTATATGCTTTTGTAGTGGATAGGAAAGTATACAGTTGAAGACGTGCCTCTCACAACCTCTAGGTATCTTTTGGCCATTGTTTAAAGAGCTGAAAGCAGCATTTTTTTTCAATAAATTCATGGGCATAAGTTGTCGGGAATCCCTGCGACTATTCTTACCATTAAGATGGCATCACAGTGTTACTGAGCTGCTGCTTAAGCTTTAATAGATCTGCGCCTTAACTGTGAGACATTCTCAGCATAGTTCACGCTGCTCCCCTGGTGTCATAAGCATGTAGTCTAGAGTTCAGCTAAAATGCAACAGTCGCCTTATACAACATAATGAAGCATTTGTTTTAATGATAGAGAAAAAGGTGCATTTTCACACAGGCACTCATCTATCCATTTACTTTCAGGATGGACTTTAATTTGTTACTCAGTTGTCCTTATATTTTAATTAGACCGGTTGTGTTAGCAATTGCAAGATGATTTAAGTTTGGGATTTTTTTCCCCCCAGAAAAAAAAGGTAGCGTGGTGATGGTAGGGGTGGAGGGTGAAAGGATCATTAGGAAAGGGGGACGGTTTGGTGTTTTGCTTTGAGGCTGCCAAGTTATTCAGATAACCCAGTGGCTTCAGGCAACATCACAAAATAAAATTATATGGTCTTAGATAAAGGAAAGAAGGAAGGTCATAACTATCACAGCAGTGCTCCACTAAAATGCAGTAAAATTAACTCCACGAGCTGCAGCTTCCCTGCCTGCATTAAGAGTGGGCTGCAACAAATACAAGCCCCAATCGCCTGAATTGGAAGAATGTTTTCCTGCTCGAGAGTGCTGCCAAAGGCTGTGATCAGACGTGAGTGCGTTTCACAAAGATGACATGTACTTTGAGGGAAACAAAGTCTGTGCTGGTGTCCACCCCAGGCAGCCCTAGTGATTTCAGGGTGTAATTTAGGTAACAGCAACCTCCTGTGTGTTCCATGCCGAAAAAAAAAAAACCACAAAGAGGAGGGGGGAAATCCCAAACACTAAAATAACAATGCCACATCCCTTAAAACACCACCTTGTGTCAGAATAAAGCCCAATCCCAACCTAACCACCCTTTAGGGGTAACCTCTTCCTACAAACCTCCAAACAAATATACCACATGTATACATAAAGAACTTCAAGTAAACATGAATGAGCTCTGACCTTTCCTTCTGGCTTGCCCATATGACTAAAATAATGACATCTGCTTAAGGTCAGAGGTCTGTAACACATATGAATGCTGTGCCTGTAGTACATGCTTTCCAAAGGCAGTCTGCACTGTCATGGATAATTATGATCTCTAGTATAGACACGTCTCAGTTTCATTTACAGCAGTACATCTTTTTTTTTTTTTTTTGGGGGGGGGGAGGCATAAACAGAAATAAGCCTTGATCCAGAACTATACGACATCTTCATTATAATGGAAGATCTCTTTGGCAAGACTGACCATTTAAAATTAATTGAAGTGAAAAATACAATTTTTTTCAAATTAATCTAACTTTTCATTTGCATTTAAATTTGCGGTACATCAGGTAATTGTACAAGCAGTCTAGGAAAGCTCCACGCTGATCTTTCAACGCAAAAGATCTCATTAGAAAAGGTTTTGACCATAAGAAATGAAAGGCTATATTCTAGCTACAGACCACAAGATCCATTAGTAGGATGGGGGACAGGGAGAGAAGGCATCAACATCACCATAGAGAAATGTTCTGCTAACTCAGTCTTGCCAGTTTTCTGAAAACAAGGGAATATATTTTCAGGTCAGTGATTTTCAACTGTTTTCAATTCACAGATCCCTAAATATTTTCCAGTGGAGAGGCAGACCTTTGAATAGCAAAAATTAAGCCCAAGGCAAAGTACTTGCTTTTCGTTTTTACCTGCCATGAGTTTCTGAGGTATGATTCACAGACCATAGGCTGAAAAACATTTTTTAAAAGATATCTCCTTATTGCAATTCAGCTGTTTTGCTTAGAATACTGCTATCCTAGCTTCCCCCAAAAAGAAGAGAGAGAACAAAAACACTGCCCATGCTCTATGGACAAGATTTCTTTGAACTCAAATAGATGTTTACGTTTTCGGGTCCCTTCATTCTAGACATGTTCAAGTACAAATTACATTGCAATCCTTCCTTCTGTAGTTTATCATCCTTTGATTATACAGGATTTCTGGGATCAGCCTCAACCCAATACTCTCCTAGGCCATAGTTTTAGAATTACCAGACATGGGTCAAACCTATAAAAGCTTTTTTTAAAAAATAAAAAAATAAAAAAAACCCTTTCTTATAGATGCCTCCAGAATCCTTTCCTTCCCTTAGTTCCACTGGAGTGAGGGGAGGGTCCTTTGCTCCAATAGAGGTTTACATTATGTATAAGTCACCCCCATATTTCCTTCAGGAGTATCTCATTTAGCAACAGAGACGATTCACCCAAAGGACCCAGCACAGCATTATGTGGACTACATGAAGAGTCCTCTACGTGACAGATATCCCCTCAGGCACAAGTTTGGAAACAAAAGCATCTTAGTGCTCACCGATCATTGAAGCCCCTGGAGCACTCCTTTCAATCTATGTTTTGTACACATGTTGATTTTGAAGACACACATCCCTTCTCCTCTTTATAGAGTGTTCTCAGTGCAGGCGCTTAAAAGAAATATTGATCTGAACAGGGTTCTTCCTGGCTGTGTTTTTTCTTTTCCCCAGTCCCTTTCCAAATTTTGACTAAAAGTTTGAACACTAAGCCCCGGCTCTAACTCTAGTGTTTGGCAACGGCACATCGTGGCTTGTGGCGATACACTGTATTACAGAGAGGAAAGAACGATACAGCCACCATGCACTGGCTGAGGCCCAGTCCAGATGATTAAGCAGGCTCTTTCCAATAACAGCATCCCCTCATCTCCATAATTTAGACAGGAAATAACGATTTTAAAAAAAATCCTTATCAGACTGATTTGTATGTAGGGATTGGGCCATTTGACAGAGAACATGAAAAACCTTGATAGAACCACCAGAAAAAATGCTTACAAATTTACATGGTGTAGACAGCAATAATCTAATTTTTTTTTTGCACGGTGGTTTTGATGCCACTTATTCCCCGTCTCTATTACTAAGTCTTTTCCCCTGCTAACACACTGCAGAAATCCCTTTTCTGGCAAACACCATCATCAAGGGGCCAATTTCCCAGAGAAATCTGGCTCAAATTCAAGATTCTTTGGTAGGATCAAAGATGGATCAA
>VYZM01012213.1:280511-297803 GCA_013398915.1 Dromas ardeola | reverse complement strand
TTCATGAACACATCAACCAGAAAATTTGCATGCATCTACTCTTGTACTTGATCAAAAAAAAAAATTGTTTTCTTTTAGTCTCTGTACAACTGATGAACATTGAGGCTGAGTCAACACCTCTGATTTGCAATCGGAAGCAACTGTGCTTTCAGAGGGATCCAGATCGAGTACGTGAAATATAAACAAAGATCAATTAACACCAAAAATCTTCATTGTAGAACAAAAGATGCAGAACAGGGATATTTGTACTCCATTTTTTTTCCAAACAAGTGATACATATAACAACCTGACAGATCTAATGTTCATACGTGTATTACTACAAATCTGCAAAACTCTCCACATCAATAACAACTTGATTTTGATGAGCTAGGAATCAGTGGTCCAGAATGGCTTCAAAGAATAATGGACTACTACAGAAAAAAATCTTCAGATTTGTGGATGAAATAAAACATAAGACTTTCCTCTATGCGGCCATGAAAGCTTACTGAATATCTTTCATTACTTCACACGATGGCAATGGGGCTGCTTAATTAGAGAGAACTGAAAGTAATGTTAAAAGTACTAAAAAACCAGCTAAATAAAAGAAACACATTGTTGAAAATTGCACTGAAATTTATTAGCCTTTGCTCATAAGGTATGAAAAATGAAAGTCTTTGCAGAGACTACTGTCAAACATAGAGTAAAATAACTCAGGTCACACTAGAAAGGGTTTCCTTACCATTGATAACTGCCTGATCAGAAATTGAGAGTTAATCAAAGTGACCTAACCCTACCCTGAATTGTCATATTCTGCCTAAGCCCTTCCAGCATTATCAACTAATACACTTTCCATGGTTATTAAATTGTTATTGTTTAACAGCACTTTGCAACTTAACTTTCCTGACCTGATGTCTAAATGTGGGTGCGTGTCAAGAGTGGACAAAGTGATTGCTACTCTGATTTGTGTGTCGCACTTTCTGTGGCATATAAGTGTAAAAAAAAAAAAAAAAGGAAGAGAGCGCTGAAGGAATAGCAGAACAGTTCCTGCCTCTGTAAGCGTCCTCTGTGCCGTTCCAATTTAAAGACAGACCTTAAGACAAGCACTGTGGTGGTCATGTTGATCACAAGCCAAAGAACAAGGCAATTAAGGCACAAGGTCTACCAAGGCACAACAAGCAGCTGGGACAACAATATCTATAAGCCTGTAGTGGTGTTGTGGCATCAACTTATTATGTCCTAATTTTCCACAAAATTGCCCTTTCCCACCTCTGATTCTCTGTCAAGATGGACTAATGCAATGTCAGGGGGTCCCAGCTGCCTGACTCCCAGCCCAGCACCAGCAATGCCTGGTGACTTCATGTGATGGATGTAGCTGGGTCCCAGCTCGGCCTGAGATGCATGCCACAGGAGGCATGGCCTCAGCGTGGGGAATGGGAAGGGGAGCATTACACTCATCGGCCACTCATGTCTTATGACCACCTCATCTCCGGCTCTTCTAACAGCTACAGACTCTTTTTTTCCCTTCCAGATACCAGGAAACTGCATGGATAGGAGTCAGTTTTCCTATTTAACCTTGCAAGGATAATTCATTACAATGCAAGTGAACTTGATACAGGTTACTGCTCAGACCTCGAAAATCTGTTTCATTTGCAAAGGGATCTCCCCCACAGCCCCCCAGACACACACACATCAGTGCTGGCTCAGGAGTAGCTGTAGTTGTATTTCCAATGTCTGTGAGATGAAGCTGTTTAACAGCCATTTCTGCTCATCCCAGAGGGTACACGGACACTCAGACAGAAGCTAGTCCGTGCAGGCCAGCTGCCTGCAATCAACAGACTAATCCACTGGGGTGGCTTAGATTAAAAAAACCCAAACCAACCAAAACAACAAAAACCCCCAAAACCAACTAGCCAACCAACCTACCCACCCACCAAAACCCCCAAACAGTCTTCTCTTCTCTCTTGCTGACAATGTGACCACAAGCAGCGGGACCACATGCTCCCTGCCTCTGCCTTGCCTACCAACAGCGCTGTAGGAGCCTACAAATACGGTGGGGAGGGACACATGCTTGCGGTGGGGAACCCACTCACGCCGTCTTTCCGTTCTATGGCCTCCTCGCCAGATGCCGGACAATTCTGCAGGGCTGCAAGGGCACTCCCGGACTTTAGCAGCCGACCGGAGTAACATGGCAGCATCATTTGTTTCGGAAACAAAACAATACAGAAAGATTCAGCTGTATAAGTAGGAACCAAACGGTTTCTTTTAATCTCGAAAACCTGTTATCTGTAAATATCTGTCTTCCACTGCACATTTTTCTTTCGTTATTTATGCACTACAACACAAACTCCCTG
Source organism: Dromas ardeola (assembly GCA_013398915.1). Lineage (NCBI taxonomy): Eukaryota > Metazoa > Chordata > Aves > Charadriiformes > Dromadidae > Dromas > Dromas ardeola. The sequence continues at coordinate 295,473 of VYZM01012213.1, read as the reverse complement.
AACAGCCTACTAACCTTAAATGATGCCAAGTAAAATAACTAAATAAATAATAACCCCTCTAATATCCTGAACTCAGGCACTCATGGAACATCCCCCCCGCTGCCCCTCACCAGCCTCCAGCTAACAGTGATATCAAGGGCATTCAAGGGACCTGCTCTGAGGATGGGGGAGGCAAGCCAGGAACAACCATCCCGAACTCCTCTGCTCCCAGCACAGTACGACAAGATGAACTCCACATCTAATAGCCTGAGACGGACATTAGGAAGGAACTAGTCATTTACCAAGGAGATGGTAATCAAAGCCATGTCTCTGCAGATTCAGTGGCAATGAGGTATGAGACAAGATTCCAGCTCCAGGGCTAGAAAGATGCCTTCAAATGGCTTAAACTTTCTCACTAAATTGCGTTATTTTTTAATTCCAGTTCAATTTTTGTAGCAAGTTGCCTTTCCTTGGGCTTCCCTTGGGACAGTAGGACTGCCTTTCAACTTTTCAGAACTAACACTGCTCTCCCAGATCTCAGTGACTGCTAACTTCAAAAGGGAACACACTTGGCTCATTAGACTACCTAACGACATTCATTTTGGCACTAATCTTAAAGCACTTAATGCACTTAAAACTTTTTTTTTTTAAATAACCAGTATAACCTAGCAGCCAGAATGGCCAACAACTGGCAAGGACCTTCATCACAGGAGGCAGCAGGCACATTTTAAGGACAGCTTGCCTTATTCAACTTTCAGATGAATTATGATGAAGCATCATACAGAAGCCTGCATCAAAATATTTCGTACAATACTACAGCAACACTCACATTTTTTCCAACTGAAGATAATGAAACAAATTAATCTCTGGCATAGACTAGTATGAAAGCAAATATGAAACATGGCCACTGATGCCAGGATAAATCCAGATGGGAAGAGTAAGAAACCACCAATGGTGACACAATCGGCACTAAGTCTTTACATCTGGATGAGTAGAAGAATTTGACAATCAAGGCACAAACTGCTGCCTTACTAATTCTGAAATTCTAGCATTCACCGAGGCAAGAACAATACAAGATGCCAGTACTGTGAGGTATTTCACACAGACAAGCAACTCTGGAAGGATGCAAAAGGTGCTAAATGTTACTCAAGGGAGGAGAAACAGCAGTAGAGAAAGAATTAGACACATAGGATAAATTTAGCAGAAAAAGACTACCGACTTGGAAAATGCATGTTACAAGAAAATTACAGAAAGTTAAAACAAAGACTTTTTTTATTATAAAAGTTACTACAGATGTCATTAATAGAACCCCACGATATTTCTGTGTAATTTGATTTATAAATGTAATTTATTGTCGGATCACAATGTAACTGAAAACATCTTGAATTCAAGATAGATAAATCAGACACAGTTCAGAGGTTTGATGTACTGGGGGGGCTGGAGGTGGAGTGGAAAACAAAACCAACCAAGTCCGTAAAAATTTAGAGGCCTGCTAAACACAGAAACTGAAATTGGTTTTGTGAGACTTCTGGTATGTCCAGCAGCTGGTCTTACATGCAGTTGGTTTCTCTCTATTTTAGAACTACTAATTTCTTGCTCTCTTGAAATCAGAAATGAGAAATACGCATGAAAACGAACAAAAACCCAAATACATATCAAGTAAAGATGAATGATTTTTTAAAATGTTTTGGGTGGTGTTTTTTTGTTGTTGCCTTTTTTAAAGTCCATAAGCATTATGTTCATGTACTTTGGAGGAAATATTATGCATTTTCCCATTTGATTTGCCTTTGTCTACAAAGCCAAAGAGGACAGCAACCCACAAAATCTGAAGTGTGCTGATGCAGATAACAAGGCAATATTTACTCATAATAAAAAAAGCTATTCCTGCGTTGGGTTGGAATATAAACAGCACTGACAAAAACTGTAGTTGCCTAAAAGCATTGAGCGTGATGCCATCTGAAAGTAGGGTCAGTATTTGATTGGAGATCGAAGATTATATTGCAAGTTTGATCTGTTTGCAGGAGAAGCAACTGCTGGTCTTGACGTGTATGTATCTCGTATAAATCCAAGGAGGTAATAATTCCACAGTACAAAGCCATGATGTGACCACAAATGGAATATCTCATGCAGCTCTTATCTCAAAGGATTGCAGAAAGAGATATAAAATAACTAAGCATACACAAAGAAGGCTAACTTAAATGATATAGGAATTGGAGGATAAGATACTGAATATGAAGACAGACTAAGGAAGCTAAAGTTATATAATCCAGAAAAGAGGATTGAGCAAAATATGATCATAGTCTATAAATAACTTACAGGTAACAATATAGATGAAAGAAGAGAATTATTTAGAGTCCCGGTAGAGGATAAGATGAGAAGCAATTTCCTTTCGCTAAAGGAGGAAAAACTGAGCAGAAGAATGTAGGCCAAACATTCGCAAAACCTAACACCCCACAGCAGTACGCATGGGACTGCATTTTAATCAAGGTGGAGCCATTTCATGCCCGTGGCTGTTCCAACTAAAACAGGCGAGTCTCGTGCCTAGCAGGACACAGCCCAACCCTATGGTCACCTGCCAACAGAATGGACTGGGGTTTGTTTTGCTGTCTGTGTACCCAATAGCAGAGATGAGTTCACAGAGACATCAAATTTGAGCATAGTTTTAAAGTTAGACAGGTTGTCCAAAAGAAGTGGTTTTATTTTCCCCTGCAACTGATGGAAAACAGGTTGCTAATACTAACCACAGACAGGAAAAATGGCATTAACATGGCAAATAACCCATCATAACAGTTAAAGATGGACATACAGTGAGTGCCCAGGATGTTTCTCAAGCAGTAAGAGAAGACTTGCTCTCAATTAAGCCACCTTGCAAATTTTCAAATAATGTCACCATAAGCAATACCTGCTCATAGCAAATAAATTGGAATGAATAAGCAGAGATTTACCTCAAAGATTGAAAAAAAGTGAAATTTGACTTTGCAAATATATTCAACAGAGCAGCAAGAGTCTACAAAAGATGACAAGAAGCTGGCTTTAAGATTTATATGAGATCCAGAAGGCTGCTGCTAACTTGATAGCAATTATTTCCTTGGGCACTGTGTGGGCAGAGTAGCCATAACCACGCAGATATAAGCGCAACATGCAAACCTACGTTCGGAGGCCGGTAAAAGCTCGGGTTCTTCCCTGGTTTTCTGCTGCTGTGGGTACATCGCTGTCACTACCCAAGTAGCCCACTTAACGGTAGCTTTAAAAGATTGGCAGGAGAACTGCAGTGATGCACTAGTTCTCACTGCAGGCAGCCACATACTGATGTATCCAAGTACACTTATGTTCAGGGGTTAATGTCAGCCTAGGGAGGCTTCCCAATAGTCTGGGGAGAACGACTGGCTGCCGAGGTGGGCAATTCAGAGCTGCTCTGCTTGGAGGTGCTTCTCTCTCCCCTGACTAAAGACTGAGCCAAGGGTGGGGGCAGCCTGTTAGGCAGCTTTGGGGAACACTCCCCGCTCGCATCAGACGTACCATACTTGTAACCAGATACAACTCTGCCCACTAAATTCTTTGAAACAGCAGCATTTAACCTCCGATCATGCACTTGTAATACTGTTAAGTGAGCGTCTGATAATCCAACTGATTTACAACAGCTTTAGGAAGAGACAAGCAAGATTTTTTTTTTATATTTAATGGCATTGCTGCACACATCTTGGGGACATTTTTGTTACTTGATTGCCAATTATCATGAAAACTCACATGAGCAGTGGAACAAGAATACACCATTTTGCCCAGTAAACATGGCCATTTGAAACATTTTTTCTGCTATGGAAATGTCACAGGTTCAAGAAAGGTAATCGACTGCAGCCCATTTGCTGACAAACATTTATACAAAGGTTATTTTTCTACAAACACACCCAAGATGCTCTATCATAATCAGCTCAGAAGAGAAACATTGCAGTAGTTAAAAGTGTAACTAGAGCTACAGGTTGCCCTTCACTGCAACAGAGTTTTTTTTCTTTTCTTTTCTTTTTTTATTTTTACGTCACGTATTTGTGCCTACAGTACTATTACAGCACACTAGATAATACAGCAGTGTTTACTCGGGAGGACTGGTCAACAACCAGCCAAAGCCTACTTGTTGCATCCTATTATGAGTCCCTTGCTAACGCAGACATGCCGACACGCACAACTGCACAGAGGTTTCAGATGCACTGGATGCCATCCAAGACTGTCTGCTCACGTGCCACCGCAGCATCTTCTTGTGGCATTTACTCCTATTTCAGCTGGCATCAGAAGAACTGGGGCTGAGGCAGTTTTGAAGGGGGGGCGAGGGGGAGAAGCCTGCCTAGAATATGATCTTGTAGGTATTTCACTGATGAATGTTCCAAGTGAAATGAAAATGCACAAGTGTTTTTGAAAGTATTTCTATTGAAGTGAAGTGGTGGTGGACACAATACAATGGGCGTTACAACATAGCGTTCCCATACTAACCACTAGACCTTTCCCATGTTGTTAAAAATAATATCTCCTCTCAGTAATGCAGAAAAAAATCCGCATACCAAGGCAAGCATTATCTACCCAAACATATCACAAAGACTTTCACTCCCCCTTTCTAATCTCATGGACATACCACTGTCACCTTCCCTTTCCACTGGTCCCATAACTGAGAGAAGGTATCTTTGCAAACCGATTTCTTTCTTTTTTTACCCCAACAGAAGGTGCCATCCAGGCTTAAAACTCAGAGGATCTTCTGAAGAGAGGAGCGAAAGTCAGGAGAAATGGATGGGGGAAGAAGACAGAGCCTGTGAAAAGGCAGTTTCCATGGATCTTAGGATCACAGAATCATTTAGGTTGGAAAAGACCCTTAAAATCATAAAGTCCAACCGTTAACCTAACACTACGAAGTCCACCACTAAACTGCGTCCCTAACTGCCACATCTACGTGTCTTTTAAATACCTCCCGGGATAGTGACTCAACCACTTCCCTGGTCAGCCTGTTCCAGTGCTTAACAACACTTTCAGTGAAGAAATTTTTCCTAATATCCAATTTAAACATCCCTTGATGCAAATAGAAGCCTTTTCCTCTTTGTTACTTGGGAAAAAGCTTATATCTTATTCAGATATGAGCCAGAGCAGTATCACACATCACTTTCACAATGAGATGCCATCTTGCAGCCCAAGTCAACAGAAGTGGCTGGTAACACCTTTGTGTCATCACAAAGACGGATGTTCCTGGGATGCTGGAGTGGAGAGGTTCCCAGGACCCCTTGGGGATTAGACAGAAACCTGTTCTCATCCTACTGCTCCAAGAGAATAATGGAGGACAAATTCTGTCAGGAGCTCTGTGGACACCTCCTACTCAACGCCGTCCTTGGATCTTACAACGGAACAGGGCTACCTCCAGCTCAGTCTTTTATCACATTTGGTCTTCTGCACACATGTTAAAATTCAGGACAACTTTCACAGTCTATCCAAAAGAACTGAGGCAGCAAACAAGTGGAATACACAGAAATAGCTGTTTCAATTTGCAAAAACTAATCTGGTAAAAAAAAATATGGCTACAGTTACAAATCTAAGGTTATCATTGCCTAAGAATGCAGATCAATGGCACTTCAGATTGCCAAAAGAGAAAAACAGAAGAAGATATTTACAGCCCAGAATCCCCTCTCATACCATTTTTGTCACAAAGTAACTATGTCTATATACAAGCTACTGATAGGTACATAAATTAGGTGCCCAGTGCTTACACAAAACTACTAACTTTGACTAAGTAGTAACTGAACAACATTATTAGGTTAAAATTAATATAGATTGAACTCCATATCTTGTTGATTACACATCATAAATTAAGAAGAGATTTATTTGAACAAACGCAGTTCAGTAAGTCCTCTTCATGAACGAGAAGCGTGAAGGCAAGAGAGACTGCTACACAAGCAGTTATTCAAAGCGGCAGACACGAAAGCTAGTCTCACAACATGAGCTGTAAACCCATTTTTGTTTATTACTACAGGCTACCCATTTGACGTCTACCCTAACAAATGGTTCTCAATGAAAAGCATGCAAGTACACACCATTTTCTCTGGCTGTCCCCAGAGTATTGAGGAGCATTAGACAGATCATCGGCTTTCTGCAAGAGGCGTCTGCATAGTTTTCAAATTTTGACTAATAATCTCTTGAAATAAGGCTTGCAGCAGAAGACAGGCTGAGCCAAAGTCATCACTAGTCTGAATCTGCGAGGATGTGATTTTTGACTTTGCCCTCAGCTTTAGATATATTTGCAGGTCCAATGGGGTTTTATTCTGTGGATATCCCCACCCCCCAAAAAACTGCAATTATTATCAAGAAAATAAAAGTACCTACCCAGAACTACTTCAACTGAGTTGTTTCCATGACCATTCCCAGCAACAGACGTGTTTCTCAGAAAGCAGAGATAACAGTGCAAATTCATTTACTTTTACACTTGGGCAAATATGTGCACAAACATTACTTGACTTGCTTAGATTCTATAAACTAAACCATGCAAGAAATTTAACGTAGCATAAACACGATAATTTTCTTTAGAAAGTTGCCAACCATACTTTAAAGTTGTAGTTAAGTTCCCAGTTAAGTGTTTCAAGTGAGTAAGAATTAATATCTTTGAAATCAACACATCCAAGAAAGGATTTTGTAAAATCTACTAAACTCCACATAAGATAATCCCTCTATATAAAGTTATATATGTCTGAAAAATCTGAATTGCATTAGTGGTGTAGGAACCAGAAATGAAACACGTTTTAGGTGCATCTGCAATCTTTTATGCTTATCCAGTATATTTTAAGGGTATTATTTAGAAATACATTTATCTGTCAACTCAGCCGTATTCTCATTGAGAGCATCAGATTTTGATGTACTGTTAAATATGATCTCGGAGGCACACAGAGCTAAAATGAAGGTGACATTTTATTAGTAGCCGTGGGCAACCCTAGTTCTGGCTATTTTCATTATTATTTATCTCCCTATATATATATATACACATACATGATGTGCTGCTTTTAACTTTATTGACTAATAATAATATTCACTGGCGGCTAGATCTTTCCTGTCTAGTGATGGGAAAGCAGAAAGGTCACAAGGTAAAAGAAAACTCCATTTTCATAGGCACTTTAATGCATTGCTCCTAAGGGAATTCAAGTTGCTTTTGAAAGATTTAGAAATATATTGGTGGGCCCTTTCCTTCTGAGCCAACTAAAAGCCCATCCATCTGTGGCACAATCCAATGTAATAAAAGCACAGCAAAAAGGATAGTTTCTGTACACTTTTTTTTTTTTGTAAAGCCTCGCTTGCATTTTATTGCCAACTCCACAGTAACTTCACACATCCACTCAAAGTAAGATCAGGGTTGTTTCTTAACTGGAGGTACAACAGGCAAGAAAAGGTCACAGTGCTGTGAGACTGATTACCTTTCAGACAATGAAAAGGATTAGAAGTCAATAGGTACCAGCATGCAGATTACCCTAAAATGAAACCCAGGGGTGACAAGGCAAAGCCCAGGGTCCAAATCCTGTGCCAGCAATCTCCTCCCAGCAAGTCTGGGATCAAGAAGCGGCTACCAACAAAACTGGCATACGTGTATATCTATATACGTAATCCACCCCAAGTGGTGTTTACACATTTGCCCAGTCAAACAACAAAGTAAACAAACAAAACCCTCTAAAAGTTTAGCACATCCAAAAGTTAAGGCTAGCTTTGTCAGAAGAAAACTAGTGTCAGAAAATATGGGAATATCAAGATAGGTTGCCTAAATGGCTGTAACTCTGCATTTTATCATCTTTTCATTGAAGCTGAAAACCAAGAGAGGAGGAAGGACGTTTCTGAGAAATCAAAAAGCACCATCCAACCTCATTAAAGTATGTTCACGCAACTGCAAGGAGATCGTATCACCCACTGGCTATGAAGCACCACTCATCTATCACTCATCAGCTGACATTCAGTAACTGGTCATGGATGTGATCCGACACTGGGGCAACACAAAAAGAGGTGAGCTACCGTTACATTCAGTCATGGCAGTCTTATTAGCTGCAGGAGGAAATTATTTGCATTTCTAGTGTTTAAGGTAATGCATTCTGCTCCACAGCCAGGACCAGGAGCGGGTATCCCTGAAGCTACCATGCCACAGCTGAAGATCAGTGTCACCTTAAAGCATGCTTTTTAAGACATGGGTGGAACTACTCACAAACGCTAATTAGCTACCAATGAGAGGCTGAATACTATGACGTCGCATATTAAGTTACAATAGGATATGCTAACAGATTAATTGGCACTGAAGCTCACAGGGATATACAGGCAATTATGGTTCCTGTAAGCAAACAGGAGGCCAACAGCAACGCTGGTTAAAAGTGTGGTGAAAAAGTCACGCACAGCATGTGACGGTCACAACAGACACCCCCGAGTGCAGATGCATCTCTGTCAACATCGGAGGCTGACAGTTTGGGGAGCTGCTGTAGGTAGTCAGGGGAAAGCACAGCTTCAGGAGGCTCCACCACCACGGCCCTCGCTGGAGGCTTTTGTCAGAGATGTGCCATTCCTGCACAAACAACAGAAGCCTTCAAAATTTCAGCAGTAATTCAAAACACAGGGTCAGATTCGGAGTATCTTATCTGACACTACAAACACTGTTAAGACTTTGTTACAAGCAAGGTTTAAGAGCCCTTATGATTCTTATTCAGCTTCCCCTACCCCACCCCAGTCCACAGTAAGCATCGTGGGATGCTCACAGTACTTAATTAACAGCGACAGTCTTTCCGCTACCTGCCGGGCATCTATATTTGTACAGTGCAAATGCTGACGGGGGAAGGAGGGAGAAGGAAATGAAGTACATCTCTCTCAGTGTCTGCCTGGAGCCCGCGCTCTTCCCAGAGAAATCTAACAGTGTAACTTCTGATGTTCTCTCTTCTTCTATTCGATCAAAACCCAGCAATTTAAACATCTCTGAACCAAAAGGAGTTGAGACTCCAAACCTGATTCTCATCACTGTGAGTGAAAACTCTCAAGTTGCAGATCAGAACAACGGTAGATCAGAACATCTCGTATATTTTCCTATTTCCAGGAGCAAAACGTTTTATTTTAATTTACTCTCATAGGTATAACATACATTAATAAAAAAGGCAAACAGTCTTTTCAATTGCTTTGATCATACATGAGCAAACCTCCACCAGATCCAGCCAGCTCAGGGACTTTCAGCATATAATCCAGTACTATACAGTAATTATTGAGTGGATTTACAGCATTTACAAAGGTCGCATCTGCCCCCAATGTTTTTACAGCCTTTTCATTTAAAATCTCTGCTGTTGTTCTATAGAATGTTTAATGTTATAAAACAGCCAGCAAAATTGCCATTAGCTCTTCTGGCTAGATGCTGGCACGCAGCCACAATCATGCTAATGAGATCCTCAAGGTACGCACACAGTTTTGTTAATTGAATGAAATCAAGGAAAAGTCATTTTATGGTCTTCAAAGCTCAGATTCTATATTTCTATTAGTTTAAATCAGGCTCAAATGCCGAATAGGTGCTTTACTGCCCATTGATGAGAAAAATACAAGCCAACGGGGTAAAGGTAACAGGCCGTCATAAATAGAAGACTAGATAGTGTGGACATTGCACCAAGCACTTCATTGCCATGTAGCTACATACAAAAACTATTATCTGTGGGGGGGGGCAACATACCCCCTCCCTTTGCTTTTCTGTAGAATGCTCTGCATCTGGGATGGTATTTTGCTTCCCTTGCTGCCGCCGGGACAACCAGACTGTTCAGATTTCATGTTATGAAACCCTCAGATCAGTGCTAATATCTTATCTGTATTTGCTTACCAACAAATGCATACCTATTTGTATTTAAAAGACGGCTAGAGCCTTTTTCTAGAGCTCCACTTGCCCTGTATGCAGCTGCCCAGACTCTTGCTGCGTGCCCGGGACTGCGGCTCTGACACAGCCACCCCCACCTGCTACAACTTGGCCGAACATTCCTAAAGCCTCCCTTCAAGCATCGCAGTCAAGTGCTTTTTTTGATTTTGTTGTTTTGTTTCTTTTTTTTTTGTTGTTTTTTTAATTTTAGTGAAATTATTCTGTTTATTACAGACACATCCCTGAAGGAGTATGTAAGTACGGACAAAAGTTTTTCACTAAACGTACTGTGAATCTAACAGAAATAAAGCAGCACAGAACAACACAGAGAAGTGCACGCAAACAGCGTTTTTCTAAACAGTTTCATGGCTTTTTTTAATTTTGTGAAAATGTTTGTCCTAAACTGCTGGCGAGGTCAAAACCCAACCAAACAAAACCAAAAATTACACATTCAAGTTTTGCTCTGAACCACTTTGCAGAAGTTTTCAGGTGTCGCTGCAATAAATCCTACCAAGAAATGCTGCGGGGTCCTCCTCGCACACATGTGCCAAGAGGTTATGCTGAGAACAACAGGTACATGGACTCCTTTTACTCATTTTAGAAGTTTGCTGCTTATTTATTCCATGCTGTTACAGTCAAATCCTGCCACCGATGCCCATATCCTTCTCAGAAGGAAAGTCTGTTGAGGTCACTGGGCTGAATCTTGACAGTCTTAATTGCTGCTCGATGACTCCCAGCAGCGTCTAGCTACGACGTCAAGCACGGACCTCTGAGGGGGCGGGCAGAATAAGAAAGTTCATCAGACTCTAAATGACAATTACAGCTTTGGGAAAAATAAGGTCTGATCTGAGTGGGAGTCTGGCCTGTAGAGGAACAGAATTTGAAAAAAAAAAAAAAAATGCATACATTAACCCTCTTGGAAAAAAAGATTCATTCATGTTGGTTTGCGGTTTTTTTTGAAGCCTAGATAATAACCCTTTATTTTATATATTTACTTTAAATAACAATGACTTTCTATACTAATTGTTTTTTGTGTCTGTGGACGGAAGGCTTTCAGGGCTCAGAAAGCAAGTCAAGATGCTGAACAGCGTGTGTGTACACAAGATGACAGCCTTTGGCAGGGGACACAAAGGCTTCAGACGAGGGGTGAGCACAGCGAAGGGCCACCCGTGTGCGTCGGGGACGGTGGGGCTGTCTGCTAGAAATCTTGGCTTACTGCTCAAATAGGAGTTCGTTGACCTGAGCTTGATTTCTGTGCCTGATTGATGAATGTTAACATATGACTGCACTTGCCGAATATTTTCATGGCTTTATAACCACTTTATAGGCGCTTGGACGTATTATCATCTCCCTCTTCCCTCCCCCTAACCGATGGGCACCACATTCCATAAAAACATAGACCGTTAAGACTAGGTGGATATCTATTACAAAGATTTTCTGCTTGATTTTAATCCAAGAGAGCTGGCATTGAGATGGTGTTTTTTAATTAAAACCTCCTTTGCTCAGCTCTTTTTTGTCTTGTGGAGCGTCTATCAATCAGGAGGAATCACCACAGGATGCACCCGGTGGCAGGAGGCCATTCCATCCCCTCCCCCAACCCCAGACACTGATTTTTTTTTTTTTTTTCTTCTCTCCTCCCCCCTCCCCCTTCCAACTTCATTAACTAAATGCACTGAATAAACCTTAACATCCCAGCTAAATCCTATTGGCCCTGGATTTGCTGCTTAATGCTAAAACCCAAGCGACCCATTTTTCTCCTGTTGATACGTCTATTGCTGATGGCAGCCAGCAGAGAAAAACACCCAACCTTAAAATATTTTAAGGTAGGGAACAAAACCCAGAGAATTACATCCCTCACTCTTTCTGCTGCTGCTCATGAACTTTATGTAAGCTCTACTCCGTGTGTCAAAGCCTGCCTTGCTTTTGTGCTTCAGCGGCAACACAGCGAGTCTGTTGCTTAGCAAATGAATGCAACAAAGTGCATCTGTTATTGAAAGTGTAACGAGGTTTCTTTGAAAGAAGAGTGATCTTGCAAAAATCTATGAAAATAAATTTCTGCGCGTTCTACAACCTCCAGTCATGACATCATTGTAACTGTCTGAAGATGGAGATCCCACTAACTGAAAATCTTTGGGAAAGACTAATAACGAGAGTAAACAGTTTCAGTGCTACAGATTCATTTTGCATTCTTATCCTTATGATTTGCATTAAACTGTAATAGTTTTCATATATGCAACAGAAAAGGCTAAGGATTATTCACCATCCCCCTGCCTCCTGGCTGCTAGCCCTCCCGCCGCACCCCAGTTATAATTGCTGTAGCTAATCTCACAGTGGCTCAGCTGCCCAACACTTCCTCCTCGGTCTGTGATGATAAGCGGGAATGCCGATGGTCACTTCCAAACTTCCGGCTCTCTATTCCCAAAATACCCAAACTGGGTTACCCATCCAGCTGCAAAGTCTCCCTATGGCAGCATCAAAAAGCTTTGGCACTCCTGACTGCCCCAGGGATCACCAGCCTGCCTTTACTCCTTGCTCCATCAGACCCCCAACCTCCCTGCCCACCTCAAACCATCACCACCCTGTGTTTTGCCACAGCATCTGCCACGCCAAACCCCTTTTCTACTGCAAATACATCTTTCACACTTCTGCCACACACACCTGTGGCTGCAGCCACATCCTCCAGCAGCTTTGCAAGCTTCTCATCAACTTTCTGCCGCAGCGATACACCCTTGCCCTACTGCAGGGTCTCTTTGCAGTTGTGCCTGCCAAGCGTGCTTGGCCCCAGCATCCCAACCCTCCCGAGCAGGAGGGATGGCCCACCCTCTGCCCACCCCGTGCCTTGTCCCGCTTCCCCCAGCACAGAGCGCCACGTGGGGTGCGAACCACCACGCTTCGGCTGGGACAGCCTCTTGCCCTGCCATGGCTGCGTGGCAAGCGGCTTCACGCGCAGACAACTGTGCGATCCCCTCACGGCTTTGAGGAGTCGCTCATCACATTTTCAGTAATCTGTCAGAGAAGGCTATTCCAGCTCGCTCTTGGGGTATCCAACCAACACAGCAGGCTTTGGATTTGGCTTATGTTTTTAATAACACATTTCGCTTTACATTAATATCAGACCTCAGTGCCTTAAAATACCGAGGCCAGTTTCTGAGAAGGGCTGCATCCTGAAACGCCTACCCCATGTACAGCCAGTCCTTCGCCCGGCAAATTCCTGTGGCATTCAGAGGCTGCAAAGGCTGAAAAGAAACAAGGAGCCTGGACACCTGGTAGAAATTCAGTCATCCCGAATAAAAATTATATTTACGAAGTACCTAAAAGCAAATCTAATCTAACACTGAAGATATGCAGCACAGGTTACACATTAAGATTATCAGTACGACATCCGTTATGAGAAGGCTTTCAAATAAAAATGCTTTCTTACTGACTGCGCGCTTGCATTAATGTATTTCTACCAATACCACTAATGGACCGTTTATCATGTTTCTAGCTTCTCTGAAATAGCAAGCGAAATATATTGAGCCATGTAAGAATAAAAGGAATATACCCAGGTCGCTACGCTTTATCATACTGCACACACTCCACAGATGTTTTCAAATATGGTCCTTGAAGGAAATAATGGCAACTGACTTCAATATTACAGAAATATTCAAACCAGCATAAATTGGAGACCAAGAGTGATAAGGAACAGAACCAGAAAAACAAACAGTTACATTCTTGAGGACTTATTTTTGCAGCATGGACACAGATGAGATAAAGAAAGGGGGCAAGGTCTTTTGTAAGAAACCAGCTCTTTCTGACTGTAAGGAAAATAAAAATATTTTTGTTCACCTGATTACAGATTAAGAAGGTATGGAGTAATAACCACATGATCCATCAAGTTTTTCCTTTTCTTGAATGCAATAAGTAGAATACTTGATAGATGACGTATTTATTAAGAGGTTTATGAGTAGGCAAGCCTCAGATTTTCAGTTTATTTTATTTTTATAAACTCTTGCCTGATTTTAGTACGGCCAATTCCTGGATTCCATTTTGAGCCATCCTTAGTGATAGTTCATGAACTTTGCACCAGGAATCTTTGTAGGGATAAATAGTGGACAAATGGATTACCAGCTGCTCAACTCCATTTTTTTTACTATTGTTCTAATTCTAAAACCGTATATAAAAGAAACAAACAAGACCTACAGCCAGACTGGTCTGATACGCACTGAAGTCTGAAGTGTGATACGCACGCTTCTAACAGTAATTTTTTATTTTTTTAAAAACATTTGAAGATAGACACGCACAGCAATTTCCAGCTATGACTGCATTTTGCTGTTTATAGTTTACACAAGAGGTGTTAAAATATGATTAGGTAATATGTGTTAAATGAGTGTTTATCAGAAACACAAACAGAAGTTGTACGCTAAACATAACCATACCCAGTGTAACGGGACAGTCTAGCAGATATATCAAAGAGATTAAAGCATAGCTTTGGGCGCATAGTAACACAACTTCTTGCAACTTAAAAAAGAGTAACAATATTATTAATAACAATAAAGCTATAATAAGTTATCATAAAGCTACTATATATTTCTTAACTTTTCTTTGAAACACACACTTTGAAGTTCACTTTTCCCCCACTGCACATCACACAGAACTACGATACGATGTTTACTTAGCCTGTTTACATGAGCAACTTAAAAACCAAAACCAAAAAAAGCCTCCAGAAACGTTACCAGCTAAACAAAAGACAGCAACTTCCACTGCTAACACCCCCCAAAACATGGGACAATATTCCGCTTCTGTTGCTTTTGACAGCGATGCCGGTTTACAGCACATCAAAAACTTCTCAGCCTTTCTAATCTCCCCCCCCCGCAGCTCCTCCGCTTTCCCTCGGCGAGGACCAGCTCTCCTTTCCCCGTTTCACGTTAAACTTGCAGGAAACTATTAACCGGGGGGTGGCTGCCGGAGAAGGAGGGGAACACACACACCAGCGTCTCCAGACAACATTAATGCGTTTAAACCCCGGAGGTGCGGGCTCAGGCGGGGTTACTCACCTAAGGGAAGGGCACACTTTCCATCGGACAGTCCCTAATTTCAGATTATTTTCGCGCGGCTGATGAACCGGCCCCA